>JANAVB010033012.1:6458931-6687051 GCA_029216955.1 Iris pallida | reverse complement strand
TCTTGAAACTGCATATAAGAATTTGTTCATTCCTTTTGGAAAGATGATCAATATATCAATTGTACAAATTGCAAAGATGGTTATAAGAAAAACGAATTAAATAGGCGCTCTACAATGAGAAATATAAATGCTATCCATATTTAGAAGGATAGGGACGCAGATGACCTTTTTTCGCATATTATGTAAGATGTGTGTAGGCATGTTATACTATGAGAAAAGAAATGACAAGCAAACACTATAGAAAAGAATTAGAACTTGCAACAAGAAGATCCTTATATTCCAAGTTCAGTAGATACAATGAATTAGCTTGCATACAGTTGACAACTCTCTCTATCTCTCTCTCTACTCACCTAAATGTTACAACAACCAAACACCTGGTGCTATGCACGTCATCAAATATCGAGGAAAAGGTCTCATGTTTCCAGATTTTAATGAGCTCGTCGATAGAGTATCAAATTTAGAACCAACCATGTTAAATAGATCAATGGTAAGCCCACATAGAAGAAATTCCAACAACAAAAATACTAACCTGCATGTGGAATCGAGAAGTAAAGCCCTAATGTAATCTGTATGCCCTCTTAACTTCATATTCTTTGAGCCAGTTCGTGGATCCCAAACACGTACAACCTACAAAGAAGCATAAAAATGACCCTGATTATAATTGGTTCTTATGTGTTTATTGAGTAGCAGGGCAGTTGCTTTAATTAAGCAGTTAGCAGCTGTGACACATGCTAATTTCCAATAGTAAACACTTAATTTTTTTTACTTGTATCAACCTTATGTTATAGTTTATTAATGTTGACACCCTTCTCCATTACCTGATACCAGTTTAAACACCTGCATGTTTAATGAATGGGATTGGGTCACTGGATACTGTAAAAAATTATTTTTTTATTGCATGTATAAGGCTCAATCAATTAGAAGAAGAAAAAAGTACTGTACAACCAATCATCAAGCTTTTGTGGTACTGACTTTGTGAGGACATGTTGACAAACATAATTAAGTTTCTTTTAGCCTTTATGCTTAGCTTGTGACTTATTTACATAAAGTCCGCACGTTCTATCAGAACTAAGGAAGCAACATAGTGGCCTAATGGATCCAAAGCAACACCCTGAACATAATGAAAGTGTGCATCCAAAATTTGATGAACTTTTTCGGGTTTTATGGACTTTTTCTGCAATTTTCAGCATTTTTTTGGATTTTATTTATTTATTTTTGAACCGCCTAGATCTAGACGACCGCTTAGGCACGTTAGGCGCTAGGCGGCGAGTGCCCGCCTGACTAGCGCCTAGCGCTTTTCATAACCTTGGTCCTTAATGAAGACTACGTTATGGATACCCAAACACCATAGTTCTATTTGAAGTGCCGCTTTCTTGAAATTTACATTTAGCAGTATATTCCTGAAGGGAGCTACCCAAAAACAAACTCCAAGGGTCAGCATATCAAGTCTAGCATATCCTCCACAAATTTGTCAGAAGTATGAAATATCAGAATCTACATGTAAAGTTTCTTCATGTCGAGCCAAGTGCCAAAGATATACATCCCCTACAGTATAAGAGGAAACTACGACCAAGGACTGGCATAGTGCCAATGGTATTACACATAATCCTCAAGCACAAAAAACAAACTCCAAATCTTAGGGAAAATGATACAGTAGGTAATCAAATTATTATAGCTATGCTTAGTATAGAATGTTTGTAGACACAGAAAAGTAAACTAAGCTAGAACTTAGAAGCGTTTGGTTCAATCGAATCTTCTAATTTCAGTCTAAGCCACATAGAGCCATTTACATCTTTATTTATTTCTAGAGACTTGATAGATACTTATGCAGGTTGTTTAGATTTGTATAAGTTTCCTCATCAGGTAGGAAGCCTGTACTTATTAGAATAGCATGAAGCAATAGCTGCTATGAGAGATAAGCATGCCTAGTAGAGTACATATAGTCCTTAAAACTAGAAATTACTTGTTGACAACCAAGACTGTTCTTGAAAATGATTTACTGTTTGAAATCCTATTTAGCTAATGATGTGCTATGGAAAGTTTCAGTTTTAAGATAGATTAGATTACGGAAGTCAGGAAGTTATTACAGATGCATTACTTTGTCAAGGACTCAAAAGGGTTCCGAACCTACACATTACTCTGATTTATGATCTTAAGGATAATCACAGATGCTAAAGGAATAAAACATGGATTAGTTTATAGAATCAAAATTACCATCGTTCAAATAACTTCTCATGATTTCAGACACACATTATTGATTTTGATTCTAAAACCACGTAATATTCAAATCTGTCTAATACTGATCCAATGCCAGTCATCAAAATTTGTTGTGATGTGACAACAAATACAATCACAATGTAAGGTAATACTTCTAGCAATACTATGAAACACTGACAACTCATAACAAATAAACAATATAGATCAATCATCCTACAAGTAAGCATGGCAAATTTTCAAGTACATAGACAAGGGATCTTAACAAAATTTCAAAAATGAGGAGTTCAAAGTAACGAGCAATAATATTTATTTCACAATCCTACCAGAAAATATCATCTTCAACATAGTTCAAAATGCTTGAAGGTTTGATGGAGTACTCTTTCGTTCATCAAATTCATTCTTTCAGACAAGAAATAATGATAAGTGGCATCGGATAAGAGGAGCATGACAACAGTGTTGGTAGTGGGGATTAAGGGAGCAACCACAATGACAACCCAACCTTTCTAGTAGGCGTGGTGCCTAGTCAGTAGTCAGACGATGACGATAACAGAAAAGGGTGGTGAGTTGTAGCTGTGTGGCATCTTGAAGTTGATGGTTGGAGATAAACCAAGCTTAACCGTAACTATGGTAATCATAATGATATTGCTTCCAGTTCTAGTGATAGCATGGAAAACCAAAAAAGTCCATAAACCAGTTCTGGTACAACTGCCAATTCATATAAGTCAAGAGATAACAAAACCAAGTGACAAAAAATTGAAGAAAACTTCAACATGTTGGCTGTAAACAAAAAATTGAAGAATTTGAACATATACCCATACCCTTCCTCGTAACCCAAAAATAAAGAAGATAGAACATGTTGGCTACAAACAGAAAAATTGAAAAAAACTGAAATAATAGAGGAGGGTTTGTGATGTACCAGTGATAAGAGGGGAGATGGAGACTGGGTGGCGAGTGGCGAGCGGCGACCGCGGGATGCCGATTTGGCACAGCCGGAAGGCCGACTTGGCGGAGCCGGAAGGCCGACTTGGCGGAGCCGCGGCTGTAGGCTCTGCAGTGTACAGGGACGACTTGGCGGAGCCGGACGGCGGTGACGCGGGAGCCGGACGGCGGCGACGCGGGAGCTGTCCGGGCGGCAGCCGACCCCGGTCCAATTCCTCTCCAGGGGCTAGGTCAAAGAACTAGGGTTAGGTTAGGGTGGTTAGGGTTAGGGTTTCTCTATTTTCTGGCCCTCCCTAGGGCATCCAAATTTGTGGAGAAAACTAGGGTTAGGGTTTCTATCTTAGGGTGGTGAAAGAGGAGAGGAGTGGGGGCTCTTTAGAGGAGAGGAGTGGGGGGCTCTCTCTCTAAAGGAAAAAGTTAGGGAGAGAGGAGGAAAATAAGGGGACGATCGGGAGAAAGTTTGCTGGGTTCATCCACTAAAAGGAACCACAACCGTCAACACACATAAAATTTTTGAAAAATTTACTAAAATGGTTGTTGAAAAAATTCCGCTAAGTTTTTGGCACATACATATTACTTGACGGTTATCACCAAAACCGTCAATAAATAAATTTCTGTTTCTTGACGATCCTCCGAAACCGTCAACATACATGGTATAAAATTGCTAATTTAACAAATAAAAGGGCCTCTCTTGACCTAAGCCTAAATACGTCAAGAAAACCACTATTGTTGATGGCTTTTGACGACCGTCAACTTATAAACCGTCAAGAATCATCTTTTTTCTTGTAGTGCGCAGATATAATTCAACTCCATATCCATATGAGGATAATTCTGTAAGATAGATACAAGCACATCGTTGAAACACATGCATATGAATGTATCTATCCTCTTTATCCAAGAGAGAGCTATTTATAGCATGTCAAAAAATAAAGTCTTGCATTGTCAAGTTAAAGGTTTAAATATGAAGACGTGATATATGTCAGTATTTTGCCAATATTAATCCTAGTCTCTTTAGCATAGTGTTTAATCAATAAATTTGGTAGATTCGTGTCCATATCAAACATGGACATGGGCTTATGTATAAAGTTTAGCAAGCTCGGGCTTGGACCTTAGGGTGTAGCCCTCCGATAATGTATCACAAGAAGCTCTCAATTCTCCATTTGAAGTCTGATAATGAACAATATATGTGATAGGGAGAACAAGTAAAAATGTAAAAACAGACAGATGTGTGATAACGAGAAACCTGTCAGACAAGTATACAAACAACAAGGATACTAGGATACTAGGATACTCTATTAAAGGATACTCTATTAGAGGATACTAGGATACTAGATACAAACAATAAGGATACAAGGATACTAGGATACTCTATTACAAGGATACTAGGATATTAGGATACTAGGATACAAGGATACTAGGATACTCTATTACAAGGATACTAGGATACTAGGATACAAGGATACTAGGATACTCTATTACAAGGATACTAGGACTAGGATACTAGGCCTCGTAGTCAGTTGGTCAACATTCAAGTAGTAACATTACCTAAATAGTATAGCTTAGCTAAAGGAAAATAACTATAAGATAGTTATAATAATAGTCCTGAATGCTACCCTATGCTTTATAAAAAAGCTAACATCAGTCAACGACTCCATTGTTAATATTTGGCATGCTACCCAAACTTCTACTAACCATCCTACAGCCCACACTTGCCCAATCACTTTGGCAAACCCTACAAGTTCTCAGTCCAATCCACCTATTGTAAGTTCACTGTTCCCTGAACAATCTAACCAATGTTCTTATCTGTTAAGCAATTTATGACCAAAATCAACTTGTTAACTAAGCATTAAGTTAAGGAATTCAAGTTTACTTATAAAGTAGAGTTAATGTAAGTATGACATAACTGATATGTAATAGAGTATCAAAGGCTGTAACCTGACATAGGAAATCTTTCCTTTCTGATACTTATTCCTAGTACCTGAATGGCTCAATCTTAAGATAACTTGTTATCTCCACAACCATTCGTATCAATAAATATTGATACTCTATTTCCCAAGTAAGGTTAATTACAACCAATTGGTGTTAACTCTCAACTTTAGCCCTTTCTAAACTGTTCTTCCCCTCGAATTATCCTTCACCACCAAGGATGTATATACTGAAGCATATATCAACCTGAGCAAATCACCATCGCTAACCTGGTATGAATTTTTAGACTGTAGAAACACAGTCCTTAAACCATTCAAGCTCAGCTATTTAGTCAGAAATTATATATATCCACCGTAGTCAAGTTAGAGGTTTACTAAACAAGTAATAAAAAATTCCCGTTACTATAACCTAGTAAGCTGATCCCTATACCTGAGCCTGAGGGGGCGGGCAGCGGCTCGACGGGGAGGGGTCGCCGAGGCAACGGCTCGACGGGGGGGAGTCGTCGGTGGGAGCGGGGCACCGAGGGGTCGCCGGTGGCGGGGCACCGAGGGGGTCGCCGAGGGGAGTGGGGCACCGAGGGGGTCACCGAGGGTAGGGGACCGATGGGATGTGTCGGGTCGCCGAGGGGGAGTGGGTCGCCGAGGGGGAAGGGGTCACCGAGGGCCGAAGGGAGGGATGCGGGAGGGGCGGGGGATCGAGGGAATTTGGGAGAGAATTAGAAATTTGGGAGGGGGGAGGGAAAAATGAAAAGTCGAAACAGGGAGCCCTATTTGACGAAATTCAGCGACGTCATCAAATGACGTCGCTGAACATCGCTAATATCCTAAACATTAGCGACGTTCAGCGACGTCTAGCGACGTAACTTTCTAATACACTTTTAAGTAGTCACTATAGGTCGTTGAACGTCGCTAATTTTTTTTTCCTGGCGACGTTCATCGACGTTAAAAACACGTCGCTAATATACTAAATATTAGTGACGTTTTTACATGGAGTCGCTAGAAACGTCGCTAAATTGACTGATTTTGGTAGTGTCGACAGTTTCTTCATTTTGATTGCACATAACACAGGTGGTATCCGTGAGCTGCACTCCGAGGCGACGGAGCATATATATATATATATTTTTTGGAATAAAGCATATATATATATATATATATATATATATATATATATATATATATATATATATATATATATATAGCCCCGTGCACGCCCTCGGTCTAAAAGGAAAGTAACAGCCGAAGAAAAGTGGCTGCGGAAGCGAACAAAAAATGGGAACTAGTCCCGACACTAAGGAAAAGCACAGCGCAATAATCTCCTGGGTCTTTGAGACTATTGACTTCTTCGATCAGCTTCTGGCCGGCCAAGCACGCCCCTCATGGCGAGCTTTGTTCCTGTTCTTCCATATCACCCAGACGATAGCCGCTATCAGAACCTGCCGTGTCGGAAGGGAGGGCTCCACCACCGGCACAACATGCCCATGAACGGCTCACCGGGAGAGATGCTCATTCTCTCTTCGAAGTGATGCCAGATTTGAGAAACCAGATGGCCGTGCGAGAAAGGGTGAGGAGTAGACTCCTCAAGAGGACTCCCAGAGCAACATGAACATCTCGATATATACCCATTGCTTCAAATATATATATATATAATATATATATATATATAGATTTTATATATATATATAAAAATATATATTATAATATATTTTTATATTATATATATATATATAGATATAATATTTATATATATATATTATATAATAATATATATAAAATTAATTTTTGGTAGTGTTTAAATATTAATGTTCACACAACATGAGAGAATGACTCAATCAGCAAAATTGATTTTCATGTACGTCTTCTATTTAAAGGGGGCATAGAGTTTGAGGTCGTTGGCTTTGTTTTGTATTTTAAGTTATTTTTAGTTTTTAATTATTTATGTTCATTTGAAATTAAAGGGCATCATTTTGGTTTTTCTTTTTCGTTATAGAAACTCAGGACCGCAGGACCGCCCTGAGTGCAATGAAGCCGTGAGTTTTCTCGCATTCAATACTAGTTGATATTATGTGCAACTGTTTTGATCATTGTAGTAGTAAGTGGCATTAACCGTACTTGGTTTTCCTGCTCGACAAGGACTTGACCACGGAGTATTGATAGGGCTGCAAATGAGCCAAGCCGTTCGCGAGCTGCTCGAAGCTCGGCTCGATAAAAGCTCGTTTGAGCTCGGTTCGTTTAGTAAACAAGCTGAACTCAAGCTTCATTTTCGAGCTCGTTTAATAACGAGCCAAGCTCAAGCTTAGAAGTACTCGGCTCGTTTGAGCTCGCGAGCTGGCTCGTTGATGAGCTTGCAAGCTGACTCGTTTAGAAGCTCGTTTAGGAGCTTGTTTAGAAGCTCGTTTGTTCTTTGTTGAACTCTAAATATATGTATATTTGTGTGCATTATATATTTATATGTCCTTAATAATTGATATTAAGGAACTTTTGAATTAATAATATCACAGGTACTTGAATTCAAACCTAACTAAATTGAACTCGAGCTCGTTAAGCTTGAAATCAAGGTTAATGAGCTTGAAATAAAGTTGAGCGAGCTTGAAATCAAGCTTAACGAGCTCGATTTTGAGCTTATCAAACTTGTTTATCAAGCTTGTTTATCAAGCTTGAATCAAGCTTACTTATCAAGCCAAGCTCGAGCTCAAACCAAACCAAGCTCAAGCTTAATATAACAAGCTCAAGCCAAGCTCAAGCTCTAAAATAAAAATTTATCAAGCTCGAGCTCGAGCTTGAGCTCGATTAATTCTAGTCAAGCCAAGCTCAAGCTTACAAAAGCTTGGCTCGGCTTGGCTCGTTTGCAGCCCTAAGTATTGATCTTCCAAATCCTCCATGTAGTTACAGCAACACAATATATAACTCTCAATTCTCGTACTAGATTTTCGTGCACCAGTGATGAGGACTTCAACATAAGAAGCTTTAGATTGGCTACAAACAATATCGGTAAAACTCGATAGTTTAATATGGTGGAGGTTATCTAAATAAATAAATACAATAATTCTTCATATGTTTCATGAGTATTACATAAACCATTCCTAGTTTTAAAATAATTATACTGACCATCTCTTCCTTTTATAAATTTTATAACCCTAGGAGTGGTTGTTATAGAAAATATAACTATATGAGTGATCCGTGTAATTAGTGTCAAAGTAGAAGCGGCTTGTGTAATTATAAGTGTGAAACATAGCCACATACGAGTAGTTAGCACAATTTACCTTATCTAAAACTAGTATTATAATTTCTCTCTTTAATCCTGCCAGCACAGCTCTTCGTCCCTTCCCATGTATATTTGGTCATGAGACCACTGAAAATTATCCCAACAGTATTCAAATAATATCCCAACACTTTCAAAATTCTAACATGTATGGCCATAATGTATCAAATTGATGTCAATCTTCTGGTTTAGGATGTTGCCAAATTAATTTCTAGTTGTATGAGTGGTAGATCAATAAAAATGGACTTTGTATAAGATCCAAAGAGCGATGCTATATATCCCTCCAAAAATCTCATCCCTCCATGTCCCTCTGCCACGTGGTACTCCTTTATTGACCGAAGCAAATAGGGAAGAAGGTTGGAGGAAAACATGAGCGATAGGAGAGGGCCACGTGGCGGAGGTACATGGAGGGATGGAGTTTTGGAGGTACATATAGTATTTTCAGATCCAAAATATGCAGAAAAGTGGCTATTTCGTCAAAATTATGCTCATACTGTCAACTTCGCAAAAAAAAAAAAGCTCAAGCAGAGAAGTGACAGCTTTGCCAAAACTACTTAGTAAAAAATAGTTTCCTTAGAGCATCTGCAATGCAAGTGTGAGTTTATAAAAAAGTTGCACATAGGAATAACAATGCTTTATTGAGAAAATCCTTCTCCATACAAATGTCAAAAAGTTGTGAAGTTGACATGGCAAAGACATTGTGAAGTTGGTAGCTTAGTGCTAGATATGCACTTCACAATGTCTTTTCCTCCACATCATCAATTATGAATAAACAAAATTTAGAAAGAAGGGAAGTTGAAAAAAGTAGATTTTATTGTCTTCTGAATATTTTTGTATTGGAAAAAATTTCTACTTTATTATCGTATGTGAATATAATCTTGCCATCTATGAAAGACAACGTCTTGTGCCTCATGCCACATAGAAATCACATCACATTAAAAGACATTAGGGTTGGAGATGCTCTTAAACGACTAAAATAGTAGCTCCTTTGCCAAAATAGTTTAAAACCGACTCCTCAACATAACACATCAGTCAAAAAGGGCACTTCGTCGAAATTATCACTAAGAAAATTTCCTCCGTCGAAACTGCTAAAAACGACTCCTTCGTCGAGAACTAAAATTGGCTAACATAAAAAAATGGCTCCTTCGTCAAAATTACTCAGATAGAGAAATTGGCACCTCCCACAAAGACTGCCACGTGGTCACTATCTGACATTAATAAAGCTGTCAACGTGAAGTTCAACAAAAAGTGTTGGGTCTTCCAAAGGACCTAACTGTCACCTCCCTATTGTAAAAATATGTATATGACTGTATTTTTGTATTTTGAGAATTTTTAAATTTGTGTATTTTTAAAATTTTATTATTATTTTCTTGGATGTAGATTTTATCCTCATTATTATTTTTATTATTAAATTTCCAATAAACCACCCAACCTAACCTAAACCTAACTTTCACTCTCCCACCCTCCCCTTCCTCTCTCTTCAGCCGCTAGCCCTACTCTCCCTTCACTCATCTCTCTTCACTCACCTCTTTCTCTCTCTCTCTCTCTTCATCGCTCTGGACCAGCACCGCCTCCCCCGCTCATCTCTACCCCTACTCTTGATCCCTCTTCCTCTCCTCTCGAGCTCCTGCTCATCCTCGGCCATCCACCAACCACCATCACTTCCGTGGCCGCCATCTCCACCGCCATCACCCCCATGGCCGGCCGCCACCACGTCCAGCTCGGCCAGCACCACCCTCACCACCGCCTTGGCTGCCGCCACCATTTCTATCTCTCTGTCCCTCGTTTCTCTCTGCCGGTGGCTGACCAGCCTATCCAAGCCCCTCCGCCCGACCTGGCCGTGCCACCGCTGCTGCCACCCCTCCGCCAGCGGCCGACCAGCCCGCCTGTCCAAGCTCCTCCGGCTTTCCCTTTCCTTCTATTCTTCTTTGCCGCCAGGAGCCCGACCAGACCTGGCCTAGCTTCCGCGACGACGGCACCTCCGTCGCCCTCTCTTTCCCTTCGGTCGTCGCACCTCGAAGGCAACGCTTGCCTCGAGTGGCGGGATGCCCTTGGGCCCCGTGCTGCTCGAGTAGCGATCCACCTCGCCCCGCATACTCCTCGTGCACTCTCAGGCCACGTGCCTAGGGTTGCGTGCTGCCTCGAGCAACACACCCTCGATATGTGCGCTATCTTGGGGTAGGAAGCCCTCAAGATGCGTGCACCTCGGTGTATGTGTCACCTCGTTCTCTGTACCCCTTGATTTGTGTGTTGTCTCGGTTTACATGCCTTTGTGCGTACTGTCTCGGTTCCCATGCCACCTCAAGCTACGTGCTGCTTTGGATAGCCGGTCACATCGAGCCCTATGCTGCCTCGGGCACCGTACCATCTTGATTTGTACATCGTCTCGTTTTTCATATCTCGGGCTTTGTGCCTATCTCGTGATTCGTATCGCATCGATTTGTGTGCCGCATTGATTTGCGTGCCACCTTGGACTTTGTGTCACATTGATTTATGTGCTTCCTTGATCCTCATACCGCCTTGATTTACATGCATGTACCGATTTATGTGACATATTAATTCGCGTGCCATATTGTATCTTACATCATCTCAGTTCGCGTGCATGTCTTGATTTGTGTGTCGCATTGATTCGTGCGCCATTTTGATATTCATGATCCCTCAATCTTCATGCACATCTCAATTTATGTGCACATTCTGTTCCCGTTTGTCTCGATATTCATGTCATCTTGATTCTCGTGTGCGTCTCGATATACGTGCATATCTCAGTTTGTATAACTGTATCGATTCGCGTGCCTTGGTTTCCGTGCCAGATCCTTGTACTACTTGCGGAACCTACACGGTATAGACTTATGCCATCCCTTATGATTATTCCATTATTTTATTATTTAATGCTAATGACTGTTTATTGTTTGTTTCGAGGACCTCGATACGTGCTACCTTGGATCCAGGATGCGAAGACTTGCTTACCTAGCCGAGCCCTCTAGGCAAGTATTCTTTGCTCATCGACGGCTCTCGCCCTCATGCTAGATTTTCTTGCATTTAATTAATCCTGTAATTTATAAATGTAAATGTATAACTGTGAGTAGTGTAGCATAGTAGTAGAACTGCCATGATTAGGACTTTTGGTATATATTAGTTCGATATCGGGTCAAGCCGTATCACAACTTGGATGGGTCATCTACACTTCCGTGGACATGAAACGACTCATAAGTATGAATTGTCCCCATATGCCCCGTGTCCGACTCGCGATTGGGTAACGACTTTGGCTAACTGTTCCTGTGACTATGCTTGTGGATTGGATATGACTATGGGTCTATGATGCGCCCTTCATGACGATTATTGTTGCATGTGTTGGCTTTGCGTCCAGCACGCATCGTAGTGCTGCTGGAGGTCGAGACTTAGTGTTCTCGACTATGGTTTGGTTTCCAGTACGCATTGTAGCATTGCTGGAGGCTGAGATTTAGTGTTCTCAATTTTGATTTTGTGGCGGGTTTCGTCGAGTGGCTATATCCCCAACTTCGCAGGGAGCTTCCATTCAGAAATACAGAGGAGACTCTACCGAATTTTTCAGAATTTTCGGTCGAAGATTGGCTTCGAAGATTTGGACATAACCGTTTTTTGGTTTGCTGAACCAGCCTTATGCACATTTATCGTAGTATAGTATGCCTGATCCCAGTGCCTGCTAGGTAGACTCATGACTAGATTAGTCACCTAGCTACTTGACATGTCTTGTCCGTCGGATAGCATAAGGAGTACAGTTCTACTCGGGAGATGGTCTGTGACCCCGGTCCTTGTTTGGTTTAAGGGTCGTGTATCTACTCCAGAGTGGTCCATGCAATCCTTGCCAATTTTTGCTGGCATTAATTAATAGTCCCTTATCCCCTGACCATTCTTTCTAGGATTATCCTAGTTTAGCCAGATAGGGCTGACAGTTGTCCTATGTATCGGGATTGTGACCTATGGATATATCTGAGGATTGAGTATTATAGGGTGTATAATCTTGAATATTAATTTGGTAGATCATATGGATTCTTGGATAGTGTTGCCCTTTCCTTTTTAGATGATTTTCTAATTTGATCAGATATGACCATATGGATTTCTGGATTTTGATGATTGTACGAGTGTTTCGCGAACGAGAAGAATATCGAAGGTATCATTATATATTTTTATTCGACTTTCCAAGCACCCAAAACCTGGTACCATTGTTGTATCCTGGTAGTTGGGAGACTTGGTTGCTGATAAGCCCGATCATTGATTCAGAGGGTTCTTGTGAGCCAGAGGGCCCAACATTGTTTATGGTAATTAGCGTAGTATCTGGTGATTGTATTTCTTAACCTAATTTCTATCGTGGATGGGAGGACTATTGATAGATTGATCCAGTGGATAGATCGACTTGATGATTAGAGCTGCAGGATCCTATGTGTGCTTGAGATGCTATTATAGTAAAGATCTCGACCATGTACCTGATCTGATACCCGCCATGATGTGGGCAGATGACTTCATGTGACTGATTGATTGTCCTTGTTCTGACATGACTACGTATATCCGTGCTATGATTTCTAGCTTACCCTTTGAGGTACTGGCCCTGTTATTGTACCGAGGTGCTTCCTGTTTAGTTGCGCACTGAGGTGCTATTTTCTGTTTATATTGTACTGCGGTGCCATCCTGATAATAGTTGGCCTGTAGTATTATCGTGGTCAGGATTGATTGACTGCTTATTGTATTACACTAAGAATGAATCACCAACTTGGACTCTAGGTGCTGAGGTTGATTCTTACTTAGCGTTCCCGTACTGAGGTATGACATCCAAGAGGATGATCATGTGACCACGATATGTGATTCCGGATAACCGTAGGGATAATCTAGATAATTTAAACTGGTAGAAGCATTGGAAGGAAACAGAATCTCGATGTCGTGTAGTACTAGCCGCTTATTTCGGCTGGCTGCCACGGATATTATTACTATCTGTATTAGAGGCAGTTTCCAGCTACTTTATGTACTATGTACCGAGATTGATTCTTACTTAGCGTTTCCGTACTGAGGTACGACATCTAGGAGGATGATCATGTGAGCACGACATGTAATTCCGGATAACTGTAGGGATAATCTAGGTAATTTAAACAGGTAGAAGCATTAGGAGGAACAGAATCTCGAGGTCGTGCATACTAGCCGCTTATTCGGCTGGCCGCCACGAATATTGTTACCGTCCGTATTAGAGAATGGCAGTATCCGGCAACTTTATGTACTATGTATATATGCTTGTCTTGTTTCACATGGTGGCCTTACGAGGGATCGGTACTTATCATGTCTTGTCTTGTTATATTTGGCCCTGCTAGCCCGCTGGATCGGTACGATATGAGGATTCCTATTTTTGTATTGTTGGGGTAGCCCAACCTTCACATAGAAGCCGTAGGCATTTGAATGGCCGCTTATTCACCTAAATTATTTGGCTTGCTGCTTGTAAAGTTGGCTGGTATATAACGCTGTCCGGATGGTAATTCATTCCCTTGTCCTTGTTCGGTGTAGGGATGGATTATTGTTCTGATGACAGACTACGAGTTTAGTTGCGATACAGGTATTATTGGATATTAGGGTGACTGTGATGGTTGTTGGTTATTTAGCTGCATTAGTTGTGGATTGTTATCGTGCATTGGTACCGCACGATTCTAACCCTTATTACTATTCATATATGTTTTTCTGTCATATATTTTGTCCTACTAGTTTTCTTCGTCCGTCCTTGAGCCTTCCTTTCTGGTACTTGTTGCGGTTGGCCTGACTAACCCTGAATTGTTTCCAGATTGTCAGTGACCGACCCTGTAGATCTTCCAGACTTGACTTGGAGGATATACTTCAGTTCCAGATCATGTAGGTACTGTATGGAAGGTATTATTGTCTATATTATTTTATACTGTAGGCTTCATGATTATCATATGAGTATTTCCTGCTTTCTATATGGTTCTCTCTCTTGCTTATTATTTCATTGTTACTGCCAGTGGATATGAGATCGGATTAGGCCATAAATTGATTGCATGAGAGGATACCCAAGAAGATTGATAGCCGTAATTGCCGTATGACGTCTTTGTACATTATATGGTGTAGCTGGCCTACGTCCGTCTCCGTATAACGGTACTAGGACGTGACACTAGCAGCCGTGCAGAGACTATGCTCTACAGTGAGAGCCAACCTGGCAGAAATAGGGAGTTTTATCGAATTATATACTTTGACAAAAAGCCTATATGACCCATCTAAAGTGTCGATGGTTCTTCTAGCAACATGTCACACATTTTAATGTGGTAGTGGATCTGACAGCCGCACAAGTGCCTTGAAATCAAAGAAAAGATATCTCCTTTTAAGGAAATCTCGTTATCAGTGATGATCCCAGTTAGCTACGGGATGCCTAATCAAGCCATCCAGCTCAGCTAAAATGTTCCTGCCATCATACTTCGTATAATTTTTTTAATTTTGCGAAGAATCAAAAGCTTTCCTTTGGAAGCCTATAAATAGCTCATGCCAGGCTCATTTATTGAGTTCCCATAAATTTCATCGAAAATCGTATATATATATATATAGAGCTTTACGTTCAAACAACATTGAACACGATACTCCTGGTGCCTTTGATAGCTAGTAATAGGAACCGTGTCAGACCATCAACGGAGTACGATGATCGTGTACCAGTCAACAGGTCTCCATCGTCAAAGTTTTCCAGAAAAAAATGTAATCATGACACCCTCGTGTAGTATTTACATATAGACCGATTATAGTGCGAGACTATTGTCCCTTTGTTTATAGTAAAATAACAATAGTTTTCCCTTCCTTAAAAAGAATTTTAAAATCGCAATCATTTTTACTCCTTTTCTTTCAAAAATCACGAAAAATAATAGTTATTAAGCAAGAGAGAGCCTTGTCAAAAAACATAGAAAGGAGCATCCTCCTAGTTGAGTTTGACGAAAAAAATTTAATATGGTATCAGGGTTTGTCAGACACAATCTCTCTAGCCCACATTTTATGTCCCTGTGTGAATAAAGTTCGTCGGCAAAAACATGGAAAAGTTCGAATAATATATTTTAACTCTCAACCGTCACTACAACTCTCACGATTTTACTGATGGTTACCATTCTAGAGTTTTGATACACTGGTAGAGACTTCAAAAATGGTCGACAAGGAATATATATTAAAGGCCATCTACTACGCATTCTGTGAAGCCCATGCATGTTATTTAATTTTTATTGGTTGTTTTGTTTAAGCCTAAACCCCAAGCCCAATAACTTAAGCCCATGACACTTAGACTCAAACCCAACCCCTCTTACTTGTTTCAACCCACGACTCTATTCTTCGCAGATCCTATTCTTCCGCACCACTACGCGCGCCCCATCATCTCTTCCTCTTCTGTATGTAGCTCCATCACAGAAACCCATCCTCCCAGAACAGAAACTCACAGAAACTTTCACCCTCTCCCACACCAAAATCCTTCAATCTCCCAAACCACTCCACCATTCCCAAATTTGGATACCCCCGCATCCGGCTCGCTCCTCTTCGAAATTGGACCACTCTCCCACCTTTCCACGCCGTCCCCCGCAGCCGACCAGTCGTGCCCACGTCAGCGCCGGCCTCCTGCCGTGCGTGGCCAGACTACGCTGGCCTCCGCCCGGCGCTAGCCAGCCACACCGGCGTCCGCCTGGCGCCAGCCACGCTGGCCTCCGCCTGTGTGCCCAGCCAGCGCGGCCTCGCCCGCACCAGCCAGTGCTGACCCGCCCGCACGGGCAGCCAGCGCAGCCCCGCCCGCGCGCCAGCCAGCGCGGCCCCCCGACGTGCACCCGCCAACCGCCCCCGCCGCGCGCACCAGCCCACGTGCGCGCTGTACGCGTGTCCCGCGTCCGTACGTTTGCGTGCACCCGTTCCCGTTTCCGACCTTTTTGGCATTCCACGCTTCGTCCTGAGTCCGAGGCCTCCCCTCGTACTCCTTCGTGCAAACTTTTGGTAAGTTTTGTCCCGAAACCTTCTGTTATTTTATACAGAACCTATTTTATGTTCCGGCCAATTGGCAGAATGAAGCTCTGCCAATTGGAATAGTTTAGTTTTGTAATAACAATGTTTGGTTATTTGTGTAGGATGGTGTAGTTAATTAATTATGTAGTTATTAATTGTTAGTATAGGAAACCATAGGGATTAATTGATAATGGTGGATTAATGGTTAATACTGTTATAGTAGATTTTGGCCTATTAATGTTTATAGCAAAATGTATTTTTCTTTAAATAATTTGTCGGATTATTAAGAATTATGGAAATAAAATTATTAGTAATAATGGTCTATTATTATTAATTGATTTCGCCATGATATTATTGTTTTCCACTAGAAAACTTATATATTTTCTAAAAACGTTTTATACCAAAAGCTTTCAGTAATTAGAATAAATGATAAAAAGATTATTTCAATAATTGAGTTTACTTTCTAAATTAAATTAATTTCGGTAAATAAATGGTTTTAGTAATAATAACAAAATGTTTTGCTATTAAGTTAAATCGTTAGTTTGATAAAAAAAATTGTATTTTCATAAAGTACTATTTTGCAAATTAAAAGCTATTTTTCCTTTTGTGATAAAAAGGGTTAAAAATGTATTTCTAGGAAAAGTGTTTTTCGGTAAATAATTTCTAATTAGTAAAAATATTTGATTTGGAAAATCTAATTTCCTTTTTAATTATTAACCTCTAAAAAACGATTTAAAAGTTGTTTTCTTAATATTTATTTCGACAAAACATATATTTTTATTCAAAACGGTTATTTTGTCAATTATTATTTTGGTAATGAAATCTATTTTTAAAAATATTAATTATTTTTCAATTAGGTTTTCCAACCTACCAGACTTAGTCTCTAGTGTTGTTCTTTAGAAATAAGCGTAATTCTAGTTACTAAAATCTGGTACTACGATCTTGTAGATTTTGTTCCCTAAAACCTTAGCAGTTACCACTTGTTGCTGTCTACGTCGAGGAACCGTCTGAGACAAGTTTCATATCTATTCCATGTCTGTATTTTTACTTTAATAATTAAATATATGCATCAGTTGATTTCATATAGTATAGTGATACTGATTCACCGTGGATCCCTCTCGCACTCCACATCGATTGACGGATTGCTGGATTGCTATAGTGACTTATTGACTTATTGACTCATTGACTCGGGGATTGCTTGGGGAGTAGTATAACGTATGTGACCAAAGCCAAAATTCTCGCTTGTCTCTCTCTCGCTATCCTCTACCACACAGGGGTTGAGCCATACCGTACTATTCGTTTCGGCCAAAACGTTAGTATACATATTCCCTCTATCCCAGCTGGTCACGGCCCTGTTATATACTCAAAACACTAGTTTAGCATTGCATCATATTTGACATTGAGATCAAATTGCTTGTTGTCTTTTACTATTAATTACAAAATATATAAAGTTTTCTTAAATGTCTCGCATTTTCATTTATTATTATTTAGAAATGTTAGATGTGGAAGAAATGTTTCTTGTTCACTCCTGACTGGAGACCCAAATTTTTAGGTGATTGCGATGAGGAGCTTGCTTACTGTTCTTTCTACGGCCTGACTTGGGTCCTGCAGATCTAGCTGAATCAGAACCAGGAACTCCAGAACCATAGATGTTGGCATAGTTTTTCTTTCCTTTCTTTGTTTTATCAGAACAATTGTAAGTGAATTGTGATATCGTAGTCTTGTTATTTCCATTCCAGAACCAGTTTCATTTTAATAAAATATTTTTATTTCCGTTAGATACTTGCCTGTTGTGTTTCACTGCTTGATACAGCTTACTGTCGCCGTCTCACAACGGTGCAGACTGGACATAATCCGACTGGACCCATTATATTTGGGATCGGGTCGTGACACATTCACAGACACAAGCCAAAAAAGAGAGGACAAATGGCATTCCATTTGAGAGAGGTATGTCTGGTAACTTAAAAAGTTAAATGTGTTAGATTTGCACAAAATATGTCCTCTCTTTCACAATATTTGCGTCATAATATATATATATATATATATTATATATATATATATATATAATATATCCTCTCTTCACAATATTTGCGTCATAATAGATATATATATATATATATATATATATATATTCTAGATATATAAAATATATATATATATATATATATATATATATATAATAAAAAAGCCATGAGCCACTCTCCCTTATACAAAAGAAGTGGAGCCTCTTATCTCATATTTCTTTTCATTCAAACTGAAATAGTTGTTGTTTACAAACTTTAGGGTTGCAATAATGGAAAAGAACACCAACATTCTTATGGTTTGTCATAACATGAGATTGAGACTACCACTCCAACCACACGACCCCTCCCCCCACCCACCCCCCCCCCCCCCACCCCCCCCCCCCCCCCCCCCCCCCCCATCCCCCACCCCCCCACACACACACACACACCACACACACCAAAAAAAAACCCCACCCCACCTACAATAATTTTCCACAAACCTAAGTGGAAAGAACACAAGGCTCTCTCCATGCTTTGCTGTCCCTACCCCATAATTATATATTTGCAAAAGACCAACCCCACCCCCCCCCCCCCCCCCCCCCCCCCCCCCCCCCCCCCCCCCCCCCCCCCCCCCCCCCCCCCCCCCCCCACCCCCACCCCCGCAACACACCACACCAACAAACAATGCACATAAACATTCCTATACGTTATGCCAACAGACCAACACAAAAAAAAAATTTCTTCGTCCATAAAACCCCTGCCACCCCCACCTTCGTCCAGAGATTGCACTCTGCTGCCATGGCCCAGGAAGGATCTGAAGCCTCTGTCGCCAGCTCCTCCCCGGCCCGAACTGGTGGGAGATGCACACGAACCCGGTCTCGTCCTGGAACGTGATCAACCGATGGCAGCAGCCCCACTCGAACACCATCTCGTCGACAAGCTGCGATGGCCAGCAGGATCACATTTCTGTCCCCGCTGCCGGCTCCCGACTCAGCATGGACGAGTCGCTGGCCGACCTGGGAGAGCCCGCGGAGAGCCACCTGTGGAACCAGGTCCTATTGTGAGTACACTAGATTGCGTTCGATCATGCATGTTGCTATACATATGTGCCTATGTAGAAGAATTAGGGTTAGTGGAGGAGAAAACCAACAATTATAAGGAGAGTAACAACAATTCATGTCCATGCAATAAAGATGAAGATTCTTGACCTAAAAATTAAAGTGGAGAGTCTACTAGGTTTTGTTGGTGTGTTGTTGCTTTAGTCTTACAATGGATGGCTAGTTTGCTTCCATGATCCCTTCAGTGTCCTTTATGATCATAGAACAACCCACCAAGATTCCAAATCATATAATTTTTTTTTTTCGAAAATGATATTTTGTCCGCAGTTTGTAACCGTTGGCATAACCGCGGCCAGACGTGGCAGCCATCCGTTGCCCCCCGCTATCGTCAGGTCCCACCCGGACCAGGAGGTCAATGGCCGACCGTCACGTCGGCCGACGGTCATGACCGCAGTCACAAACCACGGACAATATAGCTAGCCGGCGGATCCAGCATAGGGGTAGTGGTGGGCTCCAACCCACCCCCAAATTAGTCCACCCCAAAAAAAAATTAACTCTTTTTTTTCTAATATTTGTTCATTTTTGATTTTTTTTAATATATGTCAGCCACCTTTAGCTCACTGAATACTTTGTAGCCTACCACAGTTTTAGTTTCTGGATCTACCCCTGAACGTAGCATGATCCTATTTTTTCTTCAAGGGAATAATAGAAGGTCTTGATTTCATGGTGCAGTCACCAACAATAGCTATTTGTACTTTGTTGAGTATAACTAATTATTTGCAAAAAAATATTCAATAGCGCCGGAAGAAACGGAGGAGACTTGCACGGCAGCCACCACGACCACGGCGGCCGGAGCTTCCTCGACGGGCTGCCTTCGAAATCCCTGGCCACCGAGATGTTCGATCCGGCCTGCGATTACTTGAAGAAGCTTGACAGCAGTTGGGACTTCGGTACAAGCCATCTTCCGGTACTCAACGGCTACAGCGGCACCGCCGCCATGATGATCGAGCCGGAGAGGATGACCAACCTGTCCGATCTCATCGGCAGCTGGTCGATAGCGCCGCCAAGCGCTACGTGCGGCGGCGGCGTCTCGCTCAATCCTTCCATGGATGATCAGTACTCTGTGCTGAACCTCTCGCCGCAGATCAAACACGAGATCTCCAACAACGCGCAACCGTACCCGAGCATGGGCTACCAAGGTCACATAGGATCGGTGCCGGAGCCTTCGCTGTTCAGGCCATTACGCAGCGACAGTGTCGGATACGAGGCGGGTGGTCTAAACCACTCGTTCATGGGGCTGAACAAGTACTACTCCAGCGGAAGGACGGACGCTCCGTGGTCTAGTAACGCGAGGAGTTTGTCGGACTTGATTTCTTTCGGCAGCAGTTTGAGTAAGCCAGCAGCCATGGAGTTTAGGGCTACTAAGCCTTCTGCTAAAGGAACATCGGAATCATCTGACAGTACTAAGAAGCAAGGATACGAGACTTCATCATCTGTAAGTCACATGCACCTCAGAATAATTAGGTTAAGTTTTTCTCTCTTTCTTTCTTCGATTGTATAACAATCGTCTTTGTGTGTTCGGCACGTATCAGACATGACACAGACACAGACACTCGATAAATTGACTAGACACTTGAAGAAGGGGATTCAAAACTCTATAAAGAAGAGGAAGAATAAAAAGAAGAAGAAGAAGAATACCTCCTGCCTCCTGGATACCTCCTGGATTCAAAACTCTATAAAGAAGACTAGAAGAGAAGAGAAGAGAAGAAGAGAAGAAGAAGAAGAAGAATACCTCCTGCCTTCTGGAGTCTGGAGAAGTGGAAGCATTTTTTTTAAACGGCATGATGTATTGATGTGCCGCAAGGGAAGCCTTGAGGAGCGGAACAGTTGATGCCGCATGGGAAGCCGAAGCGTTGAGGAGCAGATTCAGCGAAAATTGCATCTCAAAAAAAAAAAAAAAAAGAGAGCAAAACATGCGGACTCTAATAATGCCGTACATATATTTGACTATTTGTTAGCTGCCAGCGTTGTCAATATACCTAATACTACATATAAATTTTTTTTTTTGGGCCCTTGTAAATAGTGGGCCCAGGGCGGTCGCACTGTTTGCCCCTGGGCAGGGCCGGCCTGGACACTTCAAAACCAGGGTTGTGTATTTATTGTATAGTTAGTGACATACGTATTCGTGTCCATGCAACATAGACTGACATTCATATTCGTGTCCATACAACATAGACTGATCGATTGCTCGTGTTTGGTACTTGTAGACAAAAGGAAGTGGGAGGAGTAGTGGAACAAGCGAAGGGAAAAAGAAGAGATCCCAAGAGAGTTCCGAGGCACCGTTGAAGAAGTCGAAGCATGAGAGTTCAAATGAGTCATCGCTCAAGGTATATATACACTAGTAAATGCACGTACTTTGTAAGTATAATAACGTATAATAAGCATATTATCCAATTATAGTCAAATATCTCTTCTAACTTGTGTGGTTAAGGTGGAAGGTATTCTTCTTCTTTGGTTGAGTTCGATTCTCTGTGTTGAATATATAACAAATTTATTTATTTTTTCCACCAATTTTTTACATAATTAATTTTTTTAATTAAAATAAGATAGACAATTATATACATACGACTTAGACGGCTCACTTTTGAGCCGTTTTGAAGCCTCATGTGCCTAGGAATTAAACCAAACAAAATATATACTACTCTTTATCCGTTAATTTCCTCTTGCTTAGTAGGAATTGTATGCTGAATTTTAATTAGCACAATGTAGCATTAATGTTTTATTTTTTTTTGTCTAATTAAAGTTGCAGGCACCTAAAGTCAAGTTGGGAGATCGAATTACAGCACTCCAACAAATTGTGTCACCTTTTGGAAAGGTTGGCATATTGAAAGAATTAATTATAAACATCATTTTTCTCTCCAATTAAACTGTTATTTATTTCTTTTATGCTTATATGTGTCTCAAATCCAAATTCAGACCGACACCGCATCCGTACTGCTGGAAGCAATCAACTACATCAGATTCTTACAAGAGCAAGTACAGGTAAAATAAGGAACTTTCTGATCATTATAGACTTAAATATATAGGCTATCATGAAAGTTTACATACTCTCATAATCCATGCAATGTAACAAACAAGCATAAATGATCTTTGGCATATTAATATTTATATGCTTTCATTAATCAATTAAAACGTTCTATATTTGCAGTTGCTCAGTGATCCTTACATGAAGTCAAGTACAAACAAGGTATCAGTACTAACTTAATTTAATTATCGATCTAATTAGTCACTTATAGATGCACATAGCGATATTGGGAGCTTAAAATGCTTGTTTTTTTTAAGGATCATAATTCATGGGGAGGTTTAGAGAGGAAGGAGAAGATCATAGATCCGAAGCTCGATTTGAAGGGTAGGGGCCTCTGCCTGGTTCCTATATCTTGCACCCCGCAAATATATCGCGAAAATACTGGACCCGATTACTGGACTCCAACTTACAGAGGGTGTCTATACAGGTGAACTACCACAGATGGACTAATCTTTTGATGATCTTCTGATCTCCGATTACCAAACCGATTTGATGTAACATTGAAGAAGAAGAAGAATATATAATTGGAATTTATGTTAATGAATTTGTATTATTGTCGACTCGACCCTCTGTGATCATAAAGGTGCTAAAAAAAGCCTAGTTTAAATCTCATTTCTTCAGCTCTATCTTTTCTAAATCTTTGCAAATGTGGTTGAGCTAATTAAGTTCCAAAGTCTGGTATAAAAATGGAGTTAAATAAGAATTTAGTTGGTGTTGAATAACTAGGGGGAGAATTAGACTATAAAGATGTTGGAGTGGGTGGGGTTCCCAAACCTATGTGGAGAAGACCCCGGAGTGCGACGAGCGCCGTCTGTATGTCAGAGAAGCTCGGGGAGGTGACGAGGCCATTCGGAGACGAAGGAGAAGCTCTGGAGCCATCATAGGACATCCTGGAATCAAGGGGTCGAACTCGGGCTGAGTTCTGCCCCTTGGTGTCCAGAACCTTTCTGGAACGTCCACACAGAGTTCTGGCCGAACTCTGTGTCGTCGGACTGAGGCTAATTTCATGATATTTTTTACACCGTTGGATCGTATCCTACGGTCCAGATTTTGCTGCGGAATTAGGGGATTTACATATGGTCTTTTCTAACCCTAATCACACACAACAGAGAGAAAAAGAAAGAAGAAGGAGGCAAGTGTGCCATTGCAACTTTGGGAGAGAAGAAGGAGGATTGAAGGCCATTTTCGAAGGAGGATCGTATTCGGATAATCTCTACTCGTCGTCTTTGTTCTTCGTAGCCTTGTAATCAATATTTCTTGCTTCCAAGTGTTGTGGGGATCCATGTTGAATCGGGAGAAGTTTGTAGAGGGTGTACTCCTTTATTTCATTAGTAAAGGCTTCTCAAGGGTTGGACTCTGATCGTCCCGTGGTTTTTTCCGCAAGAATTTTCTACGTCAAACATTTTCTCTGACTGCGTGGCTTGTTTTGGTGTTGGTTCGTGCGTTGTATTGCTCGGTTCTCTCGTAGGTACTCTCTGGTTTGGAAAAAGGTTTCCGTGTTCTTTCCCAACAAAGTGGTATCAGAGCCAGGTTCTGAAATCCAAAAGGGTGTCAGGAGTTGACAAAAAAACTAAAGAGGCAAGATTGACGCGAAGATTGGTTAATCTCGTCTGCAGATCATATCGAGCTACTGCGTCGAAGTACTTTATCTGAAACTTATTGCTGAATACTGCCCACAAATTAAACAGGCGTTGGTAATCCAACTACTAGCATCGTCCACCAGCTGTGGGCTAAGTCCAATAACTGCAGGCGCACAATAGCCACCTTCTCTTACTCAGGAATCCTAGCTGCCTCCAGGATAACTTTTATATCCTGAAACCATACATCAGCAGCGATAGCATCTTCACTGCCGTCAAAGAAGGGAGGGTTCAGACGCTTGAAGCTGTTGGCCACATTGTTCCCTTGGTAACCAACTCTGCCCATGGCATCTTGTACTGTCCGGTGTAGGGCATCGTCCCGATGATCTTGTAACGCAAGCAATTCCCTGATGAGACCCACCAGGGTTCCATTGTCAGGCTCTGCAGGCTGGACTGGGGGCTCTGGATCCCCGAAATGCATGACTCGGGAGGCCGCTCCAGAGTGCTGGACTTGGTCTCCAGGTTGCTGCTGGTTCACTGGAGGTGCTCCACCTTGCTGATTGGTAGGACCATGAGCAATACCGCTGAAAAAATGATATGGGAAACAATAAGAAAGGACCATGATAGATTGAGGATATAAGCATGTGATCAGGTCAAGATTTTGAAAAGATTAGAAGACACGAGTAGAGATCAAGGGCGAGTGCTGATTGAGACATCTATTCAGTGAAATCCTCACACATCTTGATTTACAAGACCTGCATGGGCTACCACTTAAACCGTGTCACGCTCCAGAACCAGAATACTGGAGAGCGAGGGACAGACACATGCAGCTACGTACATTGAAGTGTAAGCCACCTCGATGTACGGTCACGGTTGTCTAGATGCATGAGAGTTTAACTACAAGCAAATCAGTCTCTTATGGTCAAGTACAAGCCTAGTGTCTCAATCTCAAGCAAGCAAGCAAACGTAACAAGATGGTAGATCATCAGACATACAAAGTAAGACGTCCCATACATTACATATTAGATGATCATGAAGCTAGTCATATAAAATGCGAAGACTAGCAAGAGTTAAAGTCATACATGATCAACCCTAGGATTCGTCAATCATGTTACAGCCCTTAGGCAGACAGGAATGTAAATTCAACATGAGCTAACACTTACTCGGTGGCTAAACGCCTCAAAAAAATAATTTACAATAGAGTGGAAGAGCAAAATAAAACCCACTCGTTGCCAGGGTTGCGTCTAGTGTTCATCATCTGGCTAGAAGGCTGGAAGATCCTCGGCTGCTACTCCGAAATCTGGCCATACAAAACCAGCTGGGTCAGAACCCAGAAGAGCAAGTGCCACAAGGGAGACTTCACTTAAGAACTAAAACCAGCATATTAGCACATAAAGACATAAATGATAACGAAAGACATGAGTTAAAGAAAAATAGGGTGATAAATTATAAGATAACCGAGAGACTATTCCGGTAACCAAGTTACAACCCGTAAACAAAACAAAGACCGGGGTTGTAACCCTTCACCTGAACAGAACTTAGTCTCTGATCGATTGTCGATAAAGCAAAGCATAAACGGTAACGTGCTGAAATAACCATGTACTGGCCTTGCCTAGACAGGACTAGACGGGACTCCATTCATCAATCACAGCCAAGCAAGGTGTACGGCTTAATACTTTAACTAACTAAGGTTATCACAAGCCTAATTACTACAAGATGCATTGAGATGTCCCAGCAGTCACAAGCCCTGCAGCGATCCAGTTATCCTTCCGCAGGTTGAGAGAGTTGATTAGGTGACTTGGAGGTGTAACACATGACAGCGTGCTGGAAATGTGTCTACTCGACGGTAGGCTACAAGTCCAATTAGAGCGCCCGGATAACGGAATTGCCTGTGACTGGGGAATCTCACTATGAACTACTTGATCAATCTAGTTGTTAACTTAATCAGATTCAGTACAAATTCTGACCGTGGAAATCAGGAATTCATGTCCTAGACATGATGCAAGACGAGACATGTAGCTTGTACAGATACAATCAAAGGAAATCACCCACGGTATCAAGACGAGAGTTTCATGTTACTTGTCAAGATTACATGTCATGCTATGTTACTTATCAAGTCAAGAGTGCGTCACAACGGACAACCATCAAGAATTATCATGTCAAGTTACTTGTCAAGAGTGCACCACGATGGGTCACTATCGAGAGTTATCATGTAAAGTAACATTGTTATGTCGTGTTCATATAAGTGCACCACGACGGGCCACTACCAAGGAATTGTTAGGGAGTGTACGTGCCACACCAAGATCGTGTTTAAGGCCGAGTACATGTGCAACATAAAAAATAACATTATAGGACCAGTCAAGTAAAGAGTACAAACAACGTCACAACTCACACTAAGGACCATGGGGAAAGTACAAATATTTGTATGAGATGGCACAAAGGGTCAATGGAGTGTCATGAAGAGCATGCACCCAAAAATGGATGTACTGAGAGTGGAATGCGCCCAAGGCTATGCGCCTAAGATTAAACACATCATGTAGGGCATATGCTATGGAAGGAATGCACAAGAGAGTGCATGCGCCCATGGCCTATGCGTCCACAAGCATGCGTCTATGGTCTATGCGACCACATACATACGCCTATGGTCTATGCGCCCACATGAGTGAGGTAGGGAGCAATAGAAAGCTAAGTCAGAAGCCATCTATATTAGACATGTGGGCACATAATAAGGGCTATGCGTCCACAACAAAGGGACACTATGACTTAACACATATTTGAAGTTATGTGCATAAGCAAGTAAAAGCTATGGGCGCATATAAAGCCATGCGCCCACACCGAGGAAGACATGGAGCTTGGGCACATATAAAGGGTAATGCGCCCAAGGCTGAAGTCACTGTGGGCGCATAAAATGCCATGCGCCCACACACTGTTCTTTTTTCAACCCGAGAAGAAGAACCATGAAACCCATGAACTTCCAAAGTCCATAAATCACTCAAATTAAATCGAAATCTAGGTTTTCAAAGGACCATTTTGGGTAAAATCAAATTCTCTACAACATAGAACAATCAAAACATGAAAATAATCAAGTTTGGCAGATCAAAATCCAAAAAAACTGAGAAAGCTACAAACTTATATCTACAAGAATCCCTTCATCTAAACCAAGAACTCCAAGTTCTAAAGAGGCTTAGAATCAAGAGGGGAAGACAATGGAGCGATAAAATCTAAGATCCATCATGAAGCAAGATTACACTTGCCTTTGGTGGGTGGAGATAATTAATGGAGGAAGAAGAAGTTAATGAAAGTAAAGGATGAGAGAGAAAAAGGGGGTTGGTTTATAAAGGGGGTTTATTATGATGAACCACTCACCCAAACCAAACCAAGCCAAACCATGCCAAGCTATGCTAGACAAGCCAAGATACGGGTTGGGAATCCATACTCCTATACTGAAAATACGTATAACGAAAAATGGGAGTCACATACAGGTGTGTGGATATATCAGACAGTTCATTGAAGAGAACGTGTACAACCACGTTGCCAATATTGAGCACGCAAAGACGTTATGGGATAAGCTGGAATCCTGATCTGGATGATGATGGGTCTGCGATACAAAGATGGGGCGTCTATTATGGATCACTTGAGTGATTTTCAGGGCATGGTTGACCAGCTATCTTCGATAGAAGTCAAGTTCGACGACGAGGTTCAGGAACTATGGCTGTTGTGTACATAGCCAGACTCGTAGGAGACCGTACGAGTATCTAGGATCACTTCTGCTCCAGAAGGCGTGGTCAGTCTGGAGTTTTCTAAGAGCGAGGTGCTGAATAAAGAGATGCGGAGACGTTCTCAGGACACTTCATCCACATCCCACCACTCAGAGGCACTAGTTTCAGAGAGCCGTAAAAGGGGCAAAAGCAGGGGTCCAGGTGGTGGCAGAGACAAGAACAGGGGTAATTCCAAGGGTCGGTACGAGGACTCAGAGTGTTACCATTGTGGCAAGAAGGGCCACATCAAGCTAAACTGTTTACTTGAAAGAGAGAAGAAGGGCGACAAGGGAAAGCAAGGTGAGAACACTACAACAGCGGCCTCGATACATGGAGGCGATGTGATCATCGTAGGTGATGAGTTTATCACAAACCTCGTCTGTGTTGACAATTCTTGGCTGGTGGACTCAGGGGCTTCAGTACACGTATCTCATAATAAGGCACTATTTGTCACTTATACGACAGGCGACTGTGGAGTATTGAAAATGGGCAATGGAGATGTGTCGAAGGCGGTTGCCATTAGAGATGTGTATTTGAGGACGAAGACGAGTGCAGTTCTTGTTCTCAAAGATGTTCGTCATCACTACCAAAATTTCACATATTAGCGACGCAAAGAAACGTCGACGTTAATACAAGAAAGATGTCGCTAAAATGGCTCTGCAACATTTTCTGTGACGTTCTCATGCTTGTCGCGTTTACGCAAGTCGCTGTCAAAGAAAACGTCGTTGTTGCGATATTTTCCAGTGACGTTTCTACGTCGCTTAGACTGTCGATGTTGACCGACTCCACGTTGACAAATTAGCGACGTACGTGCAGTCGATAAACGTCGGCTGATTAAGCGACGTATAAACGTCGCTGGATAACGTCGGCATATTAAGTGACGTATATGCAGTCGATAAACGTCAGTAGACATAGGCAGATGTTAGCGACGTTCAGCGACTGCTTTCTGTAATAATTTTTTTGCAGATTTTAGCAATGTTTCGCGACGTTTTGCGACGACTTTGTAGTCGTTATTTAGCGTCGCTAAACGTCGCTAACATCTGTAAAAAATAAAAAAATAGAAAACAGAATGACATATTCTCTGCAAGTATAGTATCCCTACAATTTAATGATAAACATTTAATATGAATATACCCGGAGCGACCCTCTGTTGAATTTCCTGGGTTCGCCGACCCCTTCGGTGGAACACTCAATATCAGTAATGACACATATAGTTAAACGAACAATAAAAGAATATGATAAAAATTAATAATACATTACACAACCAATATCTATTGACTACGCAACCAAGTCTAATGTATACCCATAAATATCCACGAAGATAGTCTACACAACCAATCAAACAATGAGATAAGTATACACAAACCCAATATGGGTCAACACAGAAACAAAACTCTACACAAACAAGAAATAAACAGTCCTAACTAGGACTACTAGGGATCTGAAGCAGGAGGGGCACCGCCGCGTCTAAGGGATAAGAACAGCTCATACTCCTCCCGTGAAATCGATACCGATGCATGTGGAGTCGATGACGATGAGGAGGCAGTGACGTCTGTGATAATGAAGGAGCACCCGGAGGACGTATCTGCTCCAACGCTGTTAGTCGCTGGTTGTATGAATCCATGGTAGATAACAGCCTTATACTGCTATCAACCATCGAATCCTGTATCAACGTCAGCCTCTCGCCCAAGGATAGCTGTGATGTCTGCAGCTCCGTCATGCTGCTCTGTGTCGACGCTCTAAGACGCCACGCTCTGTCCTCTTAGTCATATCCCTGAGCTCTATGATGCTACGGTCGAGCGCATCCAATCGTGCTATGAGCGTAGCATCGTCATATGCTGCTGCTGCTGGATCTGTCACAGCATCTCGTCACGGATAGAAGCAACCATCTTCTGGACTCGGGCAGACTCCTGTAAGGGCTATGGACCATGCATACTAGCACGGAGGCCCTAGAGGACTGTGTCGCAACTAGGTCGCTATAGGATCCCGTACCATAGTACGTACCCCTATAGAGACCACCACCAGCGGTTATCCATAGCTCGTCAGCGGATGGAGCTTGAGCTGGCTGCGAGAAATTATCGGCCTCTCCCGCAATTGATGCACTAGTAGCCGTCCGCTCCTCAAGCTTAATATATTCGGCCTAGAAAGTATGGATACTGTATAATTTCTAATGTCTAATGTACTTATTATTACTAACTACATGAATATTCATTTGCATATTTACTAAGATATATTAAAATTAACATAAAGTATTAAAATTAAATGTAAGTATTGTAATACTTACATAGTTCTGCTGCTCGGCCCTCTCGTCAATAAGCTTCCGTCCTTCCGATGGGTGACCAGGAAGACGGTCACCATGTTGGCGTCACCACCCCTCTTTACCTGTTAGAAATATATTATTTAGTACAATTTATGAATTTAATTGAACTTATATTAAAATAATATTTTTGAAAAAATATACCAAACGACGGAAATGTTTCGTCATCGTGATCGGCCCACCGTACTACTTTGATGCCTTCTGCCTAGCCGCCTTGGCCTTCTCAGACCTTTCCTTGTATCGAGGCGTGTCGAACCTGGCCTTCATCGCAGTCCACTGATCAGGGGTGATCCAACCTTGGATCGGCTTTTCGGCACGATCACGAGCCTTCTGGTCATTATAGCATCACGGATCAGCTTGGCACGACGGCAGGATCAACTCGGCCCGGTGATGTGGATAGAAATGTTTGCTAGAAGAAATAATTTAGTCAGTTATATAATATATATAAATAATGATTAATATTAACCATATATACTTTTACCTTGAATTGCACAAACCAGAAGTTCTTTCTATCCTCCGGTGCATCAGAGTTGTTTATCCAGGGGCCACCATAATTGTACCTCAGAAGATGGCCCAGACGTCTCTGTATCGACGGAGAAAGATATCTATACAAAGGTAATTACATCATAAAAATGAATTTATTATGAATAAAAATAAACGATATATATGATAAACCAAAATACTTACTTTGTACCGTCAGCCCAGATCTCCGTCCTTGTCTCCTACGGAGGTGCGCACGGATCATCTGCCTGATACTGGTCTGGCATCGGCTCAGCCTCCTCCATATGCTCATCTGTCTCCATCGTCGTATCAGCAGCAGGAACGCTAGATGAGGGAGCAGTGTCATCATAAGGAACTCTAAACGAGGAAGCAATGTCAGGCCTGGAACTACTCATCCCAGGAGATATGCCATATAACGTCGTGGCAGATGGAGGTACTGATCGATACACTGGAGTACTCGACAATGAGGATCCAGAGCCAGTACCAGTAGGAAGTACCGGACGAGAACCCCATCCCCCACCTCGGGACTGTAGGAACCCTAGAGGGAGGGTGAATAGGGTCAAGCTAGCTAATCAAGCCCTTAGCACAAGCTAATGGGCAATTTAAAAATATAAGTACAAGAGAAGAAGCAATAACAATACCGATACACGATATATCCTGGTATCCTCCCAAGAGGCACTCCAGTCCCGGAACTCTCTCCGACTTTAATCCACTATTTGAGTAAATAGTTACACACGAGTTTGGATCCGAAGAACTCGCCAACTTCTTACACGAGAGCTTTAATCCGAAGGCCTCTCCGACTTCAACCGAGAGTTTGGATACGAAGACTCTCCAACTTCAACCGAGCACAATAGGTTTTGATCTCCTTATACAATAAGATGAAGATCTTACTTTTCAACTCAATAACTCTAACACAATTTGTGGATGGCAAATGAAAGCTTTGTAGAGTTGTTTGTGGATAGGCTTTGGTGGTTTAAAAATTTTTAGGCTCAACATCAACATTGAATGAAGGGGTTCGAGCTATTTATAACCAAAGCAAAGGAAAGTGCAATAATACAACTTTCATAGGCTGACGGATCATCCGCCGGATGTCCGAGAAAATCCGCCGGATCTCCGTATATAGTCCAACGTCTATAAATAGAGCCGTTGGGATCAATCATTTAAAATCCGACCGTTGGAATGCAAACGGTCATATGGCGGAAAATCCGCCGAATTCCGCAGTTTTTGTCGGATAATCCGAACACTCACAGAAGGTATTCTGTGAGACCATTCGGATCTTCCGTCGGATTTCTGCGGAGATCCGCCGGATTATCCGCCAGGATTCCGAAGATTGTCCTGGGTTATTTTCTACCATAGCTTTCGATTTTGCCATCTATTTCTTGTGTTTACAATGATTCCTAAGACTCATTACAGACTCCAAATATACTGTAGTAGGAGCAGGCTTCTGCAGAGTCTTGAAATGATGATGGCTTGGCTTGGCTTCTTTCCTTGATAGATGTTGGCTTCTTCCTTGACGGCAGCTTCTTCCTTGACGGTCAGCGGAACCCCGAGTGCGTGGCTCCGGAGATTTTGTCAGGTGGTTCAGAAAAATCTTGTGGAAGACCATCGTCTTTGGCCCATCTTGATTTCTTCTTGCATATGTCCATGTTTGATCTTGTTTATTGCTTTTTCTGCAAGTACATGTTAGACGAACAAAGCAATATACAATGTATCAAGTTTAAGGTATATTAGGACAATGCTTACAATAGTGATACCATAAGTATTAGTGATACCATAATGAAAACTAGTATCACTAATATGTAAAACAATAGGCACATATCACCACATATATAAGTAGAAGTAGAAATGCTATAGTGATGGTATGAAGATTAGTGATAATAAAATGTTAAACTTAACAGATTAACCATATTCAAAAACATGATACAATCATTGGGCCAACAATCTCCCCTTTTTGATTATGGCAAATATGTTAAGTTTAGTATGACCACAATAGATGTATGTATCACTAATATATCACATACATAAGCATATCACTAAAAGCATACTACTTAGACTACTTCTATCCCTTAAACTTACGTCTCCCCCTTTGACATGATCAAAAATATGCTCCTCCGTACTAAGAGATAAGAAATCAATCTTAAGTACATAAATCAGAGCATGAGGAAGGCATAGACAATCATGATCAAGATATACTAATTAAGGAACAATAGGAGAAGTGTGTAAAGACAAGTGTATAAAACTACATACCAAATGTAGAGTACTAAATAGAAAATTGCTTGTCAAAACACAATATGGTTGGTAAAACTAAAAGTATTTGTAAAATAAGAAATAAGTAGTTTTCCAACTTGAAATCCAAGGAATAAATCTAAAACACAATAGATATGAAATATTGCTCTAGTTTTGGAAGAGAACTATGAAATAAAGGATTTCAAACAAAAGCCATGAGGAATAGATAATTGCAACTAATAGATACCAATTGAGATATGAAATTAAATAAACTTGATACCAATTGAAAAGATGTAAACTTGAAACATTGATCAAAGAAACCATTAATAATCATAATTGTCCACAAATAAATAGTGGAACAAAATAAAAGAATGATCAATATAAAATATTGCAATTGATATAAAGTAATCTCATTATTTGCAAAATCTATATGCTTATCCAAGTTCATGCATTTGACTCAATTACCTTATCATGCTATATGAATACCCTTTAGATAAACATGAAGGTAAAGGAGAAAAACTTGAGAAAGAGAAATTCAGTCGACTTGAATGCTCCCCCTCAAAGTACTACCAAAGTTGATAAAAATCATGAATTTTGGATAAGTCCTCAACAAGGAAAGCCAAATCAATTAAGCATGAAAGAAAAGCCAAATCAACGAAAGCATACTATTCATCAAGATAAGATCTGAAAGTTAATATTAGCAAGATGACATATTTAACCCATATGAAAGAGAGAGATAAGATAATAAGGACAATCACATACACTCTCATAAACCCTTCAAAATAAAAATATCATGACCTCAATCAATAAGATATAAAATGAAGAAAATATGGGTCCATGATAAACTATGTATTCGACATATCAGAGGGTATAGATGAATTAAAATAATTTATTTGTTCCTCCTCAAAATATGCGTAACTAGTTTCAAAGCACTTATAGCATCAAAATCTAGGGGTAAATCAACTATGGATTTCTCCCCCTTGCTCAATGCATATAAGGCTATAAAGTCATAAAATGAATAATGTCATCTTTAGTCAAGAAGAGATATCCAATTAACTTACTAAAGATGAGAAATCAAAAGAATATTCTAATTTAGCACATGTAATCAAAAGATGACGTACACTAACCTATGCAGAAGTAACTCATATTTAAATATGACAGATTAATGTATGTTACCTTTTTGAGAAAGGTGTCATCATAAAAAAAATAGTTAAATCAATCATGATGAGAGTCAAAATATCGCTCAAAAATAAAACAAAAATAAACCTCAAATATCATATCCATGATTATCTAATCAAGAAAGAATCAACCAATTTATTACTTTGCATGGACTAGGTATGTTATACCACATATTTATCCAACAACGGATAAATCCAAACCTTGCTAATGGTAAATTAATAACCCATAAAGTTCAAATAGCAAAGGTCATATGTGATAAACCATGAGTAGTCAAAGTAGAGTAATAAATTAACTTGATAATCTCATAACTTGATAATTTAAGACTACTTAATCATTAGGATCATTCATAAAGTAAATAATGAATAAACATGATCCAATGATAAATCTCATCAAGAAAAAATTCAAAATCCATATTTATAAAGAATCTTACAGATCAATGAAGAATATGGAAAAGAGTCAATCTCAAAATGATCACACATTCAATCTAAAGAGATATAATGATAATACGATAAAATCATGACTCAAAAAGTGAGAGAAATTTAAGAGAGACTTGCTAATGACTAGTATGGAAGAGAGTTAAACAAGGAATCACAAACCTCTAAGGAAAAACAAGAACTAATAAAGAATTTGTAAAACTAGTTTTAGAGATCAATCATATCACAAATCTTGTTTTGTAAACTAGCATATCATATATAGATTGAAGTATAGGAATATAGCTAGATGTGTGAAAGTGAGCCAAAATTATATAGCTTAATAATATATCACAAATAAGCAAACTATATAATCCAAATAAGATTAATGAGGGAAGCCATTAACAAGATAAATGTGCTCATTAAATCTTAAGTCACTAACACTAAAAATACTTGCTTAAGCAAAGAGTTCTCAATAAGTGAAATACATTTTGAATGATAAAAATGACTTGTAGACTCTTTATTAAGCAAGGATAAGAGTATAAGATAACAAAATAAAAAGAATTAGACTCTTATCAAGTATAAGACAAAAGAGATATTCATGTAAACACAAATAAAATAAATCTCTTTGCCAAGTATAGAGATTAACCCAAGATAATGAAATAGTGGATCGATCTAGAGAATGCAAAATATTATAGCCATTATGAAATAAGAGTATTCTCTAGAAATGGGAGAACTCTAACCAAAAGCTCAAACCATAGTAGCTAAGGACATAAGACATATAATGTATCAATTACATGGATTCTCATGTGCTACAACAACATCATTGGGATACAATAATTCCAAAGAAGCATAAATCCAAGGAGTGAGCTAGGAAAGCACATTAAAAACAAGAAAGCTGATCGAATTATTCGTCGGATTTCAGCGAAAGTTCGACGGATTATCCGAACTTAGTGCTCACAAAGCTGCTGGAATTGATCGGATTATCCGTCGAATTTCAGCGAAAGTCCGTCGGATTATCCGAACTATGTGCTCACTAGCTGCTGGAAATGATCGAATTATCCGTCGGATTTTCGCGGATATCCGTCGGATGATCCGAACTATTGCTCATAGACTTGCTGTTTGCAGTCGGATGATCCGCCGGATTATACCAAAAATTCGTCGAATTTTTTGTCTCTCTATAAAATCAAATTTTCAAAGAGCTTTCATAGTGCACCAAAGAAAAGTAAAAAGATATAGACTAGAAAATGTGCACTAATTAAAGAGGTAAAATCAACATATAAGGTAAGGCACAAAAACATATGATCCTTAAAAAAACTTTCATAAATAGTCATGAACAAGACACTAATAAAAGATTTCTCTCAACATCCCAACTTAAAGGTATAAAATAAATACATATGAAAAGTTAGGAATCACATAGTTAAAACTATATATATATATATAAATAGGCATACATGAGAAGATTCAACAATCAAGAGAAAAATATGTATCCATAAAGTCAACCAAAAAGCTAAAAAGACATCATTAAAAGAAAGCTTTAAGGAAGAAGCTTATTGATTCAAAAAAAGATACAAAAATTTGATCAAAAGAATCAATAGCTAGAGTATGAGTTAAGCACAAGTTTAAAAGTAACAAGTATGAATAAATACTCTTCAAGTTAATATAAAACTTTAGCTTAACTCATATGCCTACATAAAGGTATTTATACAAAAATAGATATCAATATAAGAGATACATGAACTATATGTAGATGAAAATTTAATATATATAGTCATGTATCCTTAATAAATATTAAAAAAAATTACAAATTCAAAACATGTATAAATAAACTTCATTAGGCAAAGACATAATTGATTCTCAAGAAGATAATCAAGATAAAGTATGAAAATCAATAATGAATATATTATGTAAGCACAAGGTTAAAATGGAAGTATAAGTGTATACTTGTCAAGTGATAAGAAGCTTGTGCTAAATATATATATTCTAAATACCGATTTAAAGTAAATATTACATATTAAGGAGAAATCGGTAAGAAGTAACTATTCTAAAAAACTTTAAAGACGGAGAGTTAAAATCATATTAACTCAAATCAAAATCATGCTTCTATGGACTAGAGTGATATGCATGCTTCATAATATAGAGATTAAGAATAACAAGCATGCATAAATTAAATGTGTGACACTTAATAGAAAATGAGTGATAAACTACAAGTGTGAACTAAACATTTAAGCTAAGTAATTAGTCATGCTAGATAAAAGAAATAATAAAAAAATTAACTAAGCATGCTAGTATTATATCTCACATTGATTTATACAATAAGCAACTAAGGATATCAATGTGAGCTAGTAGCAAGACATCAAGAGAAACATGCTCGACTCCACAAATATAAACCATTTAAAGAGAATCGATTAGCATGTTACCAAAATGGCCCTAGTGGCCACACTTGTGTTGGTGCAATTGCTTAGAAGATGACCTTTGAGCTTTGCAACCACCAACACGCTCCTCGGTGCTATGTCCCGATACAAGAAGCTCCACCTACAACATTAGGCGAAGACTTTGGTATCCAAATAAACTTGGATCCACATTTGTTAGCTTTAGGGACCCATATACTATTTACTCTAGCATTAGTACAAAAATTCCCACGAATAGGACAAGTTAAACTCATGTGTCCAATGCGAGAGCAATAGAAGCACCTCATACTAGTATATGCACATGTATCGTAATGAGCATAATTATGAACATGTGACATACTAGATTGATGAATATATTTAGAGTGAGCATGCATGAATTTGGTCATAAGAATATCATGTTCTAATATCAAATCATCATGCATACAAGTAAGAGAATCAAATTTAATATTTAAAGTATTATTCTCTTTTTCAAATAAAACAATTCTAGAAATAAAATCATCATTTTGTTTCTTTAAAGAGTCAATAGAAGAATCATGCAAATGATTTAGCTCATGAGTTTGCCTCTTAAGATCTTCTATTGATGAGGAAAGAGATTTGATTTTCAAAAATAAAGCCTCATTCAAACTCTTTAAATAAACACAAGATGAGTTTTGAGAATCAAGTCTAGATAATAAAACATTATTTTCATTTCTCAAAAACTCATTTGCTTCTTCTAAATGAACAATCTTTTCGGAAAGTTCTTCATTTGTAGAATAAAGGTTATCAAGAATCTCTAAGGATTGTTTAGCCATGGCTTTCCACTTAGAGCATTTCTTGCATTTAGAAGAATGATGATTGTCTACGCTACTTGAAATAAAACCAACTTTATCGGAGGAGGATAAATAAGATGCCATAGAAAAATAACAAGGATCTACTCTAAGGATGTTAAGCCTAACAATAGAGTCCTTACACTGATACCAATTGTAGAAACCCTAGAGGGGGAGGGGTGAATAGGGTCAAGCTAGCTAATCAAGCACTTAGCACAAGCTAATGGGCAATTTAAAAATATAAGTGCAAGAGAAGAAGCAATAACAATACCGACACACGATATATCCTGGTATCCTCCCAAGAGGCACTCCAGTCCCGAAACTCTCTCCGGCTTTAATCCATTATTTGAGTACATAGTTACACACGAGTTTGGATCCGAAGAACTCGCCAACTTCTTACACGAGAGCTTTAATTCGAAGGCCTCTCCGACTTCAACCGAGAGTTTGGATACGAAGACTCTCCAACTTCAACCGAGAGTTTGGATACGAAGACTCTCCAACTTCAACCTTTCACAATAGGTTTTGATCTCCTTATACAATAAGATGAAGATCTTACTTTTTAACTCAATAACTCTAACATAATTTGTGGATGGCAAATGAATGTTTTGTAGAGTTGTTTGTGGATAGGCTTTGGTGGTTTAGAAATTTTTAGGCTCAAAGCATCAACCTTGAATGAAGGGGTTCAAGGCTATTTATAACCAAAGCAAAGGAAAGTACAATAATGCAACTTTCACAGGCTGATGGATCATCTACCGGATGTCCGCAAAAATCTGCCGGATCATCCGCTTGTATAGTCCAACGGCTATAAATAGAGCCGTTGGAATCAATCATTCGTAAAATCCGACCGTTGGAATGCAAACGGTCATGTGGCAGAAAATCTGCCAAAATTTTGCGATTTTTTCGTCGGATAATTCGAACACTCACAGAAGGTATTCTGTGAGACCATTCGGATCTTTCGTCGGATTTTCGTAGAGATCCACTGGATTATCCGCCAGGATTCCGAAGATTGTCCTGGGTTATTTTCTACCCTAGCTTTCAATTTTGCCATCTATTTCTTGTGTTTACAATGATTCCTAAGACTCATTACAGACTCCAATATACTGTAGTAGGAGCAGGCTTCTGCAGAGTCTTGAAATGATGATGGCTTGGCTTAGCTTCTTTCCTTGATAGATGTTGGCTTCTTCCTTGACGGCAGCTTCTTCCTTGACGATCAGCGGAACCCCCGAGTACGTGGCTCCAGAGATTTCGTCAGGTGGTTCAGAAAAATCTTATGGGAGACCATCGTCTTTGGCCCATCTTGATTTCTTCTTGCATATGTCCATGTTTTATCTTATTTATTGCTTTTTCTGCAAGTACATGTTAGACGAACAAAGCAATATACAATGTATCAAGTTTAAGGCATATTAAGACAATGCTTACAATAGTGATAGCATAAGTATTAGTGATACCATAATGAAAACTAGTATCACTAATATGTAAAACAATAGGCACATATCACCACATATATAAGTAGAAGTAGAAATGCTATAGTGATGGTATGAAGATTAGTGATAATAAAATGTTAAACTTAACAGATTAACCATATTCAAAAACATGATAAAATCATTGGGCCAACAGGGACCTGCCGAACGCTCCGCGTCGTCCTGTCATACCTGATAACAATATATGATGATACAATAAATAACTGAGACTAGATAATAACTAAGTATATTCTACAGTCAGAAATATGAAAGTACATTCTACAAGAAACATCTACGTATATTCTACAGTCAGAAATATAAAAGTACATTATACAAGAAACATCTAAATATCTTATATACTACTAGGATACTCACTCTATACACTCTATGTACTACGATATACCAATCATACCTACACTTCTAGGATACTCTATACACTGTAGGTACTAGGATACTCCTTAGTATATTAGATATCAAAATCACTCAGTAGGACACAAATATGAGTGGGTATTTCATATAAGAATGTTATCAGTTGAAGAGTCATTTCCATGTCCTTGTACATATATGGTTGGTAAGGTTGAGTTAGTGTCATATATGGGTAGCATGGACACATGCTCTGTCCTGCATTGTATGCATTAGACTCGAGTGTGAGTATGAGTGTGAGTACTACTGTCATACATTTCTACTTGAATTCCTATATGTTCAGTCTTGATACCGACCTCGTATCAGACATTTGGCATTAGTGGTATCAGAGTTCCTAAATTTATTGAGTGTTCAGATCTTGTATGCATATTAGTTCATGCTACCTTTCTTTTTAGTTCAGATTCATTAACATGATGATGTTAGTCTTCATTTTGAACTGTCCAATGCCTTTCTTGTCCAATCTTCCTATAACATGTTCAATCTAATGCCATTTAGTAACAGTAAGTTGGTGGAAGGGTTTAAAGGCATGTTAGTTAAGGAAGGGGGGTTTAATTGATATTGAGTGTAGCATTGGTATTAGGTACAGTAGGCCTTTAAAAAATGACAGTCACGCTGAGTTGATCAAGACAGAGTCAAAAGTCACGCTCAGTTGATCCAGACAATATTTACAAATCACGCTGGGGAGACAGCTCATCATTTGTCAGAGAGTAATTATGACTGACAGCACAACAGTCGAAGAATGTCTCTTCGTATGCCACGTATGCACAGAATTTGAGAGATCACAGCCGTCTATTGCATGATTTTCGAAATCTTCTTCAGCAAGACTCAACCTTTGTCAAGTTGGCGTACCAAAAGAGCTTCTGGTCATTTAATGTGACTGACAAAAGCAATCACTACCAGAGATTTTGTGTCAGTCGAGGCACGCTGAATCAAGACAGCTGGCAGTTCTATCCCAAATCTGCGTGTATTCTGAAGTTTTCTTGCCTCAAGTCTGCGTGGATTCTGAAGTTTTCTTCATCAAAGTCTGCGTAGATTCTGAAGCTTCTTGCCCCAAGTTTGCGTGGATTTTGAAGCTTTCTATCCCGAGTCTGTGTGGATTTCGTCTTCATCAAGTCTGCGTGGATTCTGAAGCTTCTTGTCCCAAGTTTGCGTGAATTTTGAAGCTTTCTACCCCGAGTCTGCGTGGATTTCGTCTTCAACAAGTCTGCGTGGATTTCATCAAATTGGAGTATGTGGCAGCCATGCCACTGATCTCTCGCCTGCGTGTCCTGTAACTTGCACACGACTCATGCATGATTGCCATGTGTCCAACAGTTACAGGCCACGTCCAGTAACTGCTCACAACCTTGTGTATGTTAAATCCTGCATGATTTTCAACTAAGCACAGGCTGTGAAGACAGTTATCTTTTCAGTTATTATTTTTGACTCTATAAATAGAGTTCTTTTTCTCATTCATTGTAACGGATACATAGTTATCTACTGTCAAAATTTTGAGAGCTTTTCTTCTTCGTATAGTCCAAGGGATAAAGTGATCGTCTTCTAGATCAGATTCCCACAGTTGTAATTTTCCCAGATACACAATTAAAGGAATTTATTTATGGAAAACAAATTGGCGACTCTGCTGGGGAAAACCATCTCCTCTTCTGAGATGGCAACAACTCAATGCGATACTTCGTCAATCGGCTCGACGAAGAAGGTAATGACGATCCAATTCGATCAACTCGCCTATGAAGAAATGCAGCGGGCTAAGAGTGGTAAGCCCACTACAGCCTCCATCATCACTGTCAAGTCGAAGGGACACTCTATCTATGTCCCTAAGAATCAGTTGGCAGCCAATGGTGAAGTCACTGCTACAGTGTCTGCTCCTAACACTGGCAAGAACTCTACTGCAAGCACGCACACTCTTGTGCGCTCGAAGATGACAGCAATCAAAGATCACGCTAACAGTACTGGCTCCTTAGCCAAATCTGTTCCAGTGTGTGTCTCCACAGTTGAAAGTCACGCTGACAGTACTGGCTCCTTAGCCAAATCTGTTCCAGCGTGCAATTTCAACCTCAAAAGTCACGCTGACAGTACTGGATCCTTAGCCAAATCTGTTCCAGTGTGCAATTTCAACCTCAAAAGTCACGCTAACAATACTGGCTCCTTAGCCAAATCTGTTCCAGCGTGTATTTCCGAAGTCAAAAGTCACGCCAACAACACTGGTTCTTTAACCAAGCCTGTTTCAGCGTATATTTCATCTAAGAAGAATAGCTCTTTAGCTATCTCTTCCTCTTTGCCAAGTTCTACCAGAACTGGGGGTGGTCTTCCACACAAAGTCCCTTCGAAAAGAAATAACTCTTTAGTTGTTTCTTCTGCTCTTGTAGTTTTTACTTCAGGAACAGCTTTGACTGACAATTTTGTTAGTCAAAGAAAAGGAGATGGTCTTTTGACTACTCTTCCTTCTGGACATTCTATGTCTCAAAACTTGAATGAGTCTAAGAAGAAACATTCCTTAATGTTTTCTTCTATGACTTCTTCGAATTGGGCACAGAATTTGTCTAGAAAAGGTCTGTTACCAACTCCTAATCAAGGGGGTGGTTCAACTCTTCCTTCTCTGCAAATATCCAGATCAATGGAAGGAAAACTCCATGTGTCCAAAACTAATGTATTACCTCCAACTGATCTAAGAACAAAAATTAACACTTCTGGTGTTAAGAAACCATACCAGTTGGAAACAAGGATAAGAGATCCAGATGCAGAGTATGCAAGAAACTATGTGGCTCATATTAATCATTCTCTATATAATCAAGAGCCGTCAAGACCCAAGAACAGGAAATATACTCCTCAATCTTCACAATCAGATTTACGAGAATATCTTCAACAGAAGAGAAGAAGTGATTCTGTGTCAAAGGACCATGCTGAATGTGACTTCTACCCAAGAGTCATAATTCAATGCAGATGTCAATCAATGGCTCATGATCATGTTGATCATGAATGTGACTTCCAGCCAAGAGTCACAATGCAATGCAGATGTCAAACAAAACGACAATCTGTCTTCAATCGGATTCAGTGTGAACCTATGCCTGATGAAGATGAGCCTTTGTTTGCTTCTGTCAATATGACCTCTCGGGATGCTGGGGGTAGAGTTGATAGTCCATATAGAGTATATAGAAATACCAGAGCAAGAGTCCTGGCCTCTAGTCAAAGAAATTTGATCTCTGAAGATGATTCTGAATTCCTTGGAGAATCTAACTTCCCACCTCTTCCTACTGGGGTAGTTCTTCTATAATTGACTTTGATGCACAAAGCAATGATTCAGAACAAACAACATCTACCAGTTCATCAATAATTCCTCGTACAGTCACAACTTATATAGTTGATGGGAATACTGATGAACCTTCTTCTTCTTTGACTCCTCAAGATCAAAGAATTGCTTCTTTGGAACAACAAATGAAGTCTATGGCTGATACTATGAAGTCGATGTATGAACTCATGGCAACACAGATGCAAAATCGACAGACTGTACCAGATGCCATACCAACTGACACTGATATGAGTCCAGTACAAGTTCCTCCAGCAGTACAATCTAATACTCCTGGACCAGCTCAACCAAACCCTAGTCTCTCTGGAGCTGGGGGTAGTGCTTACAATGCTGTTCCTCCTTCCAATTATTCTCTACAAGTTACAACTCCACAATCTTCTAGAATTGTTAATGAAGAATTGAGGAATCTCAGAACTCAATTCGAGGCATTCAAACAGAAAGATGGTTTACAAAGGTTAGGCATCAAACAACCTTATCCGATAGAATGGAAGCAAGTATCGTATCCTCCTAAATACAAGCCTCCTACTATCTCATTCTATGATGGAACCACTTCTCTAAGTCAGTTCATTAATCACTTTGAAGTGATGACTGATCAGCTGCAACCAAGCGACGCCCTCCTTACTCGGGTGTTTATTGGATGTCTCAAGGGAACGGCTTATGAATGGTATAGAAGTCTCCCAGATGGGAGCATTACCTCATTTTCCGGTTTCAAACAGATGTTTCTTGAACGGTTCTATGAAGGGCTCATTGACATGACTATGTCTGCTCTTATTAGAATCAAGCAGAAAAATAATGAAACTACAGAAGAGTACATTGAACGGTTTCGAAGAGAAGCTCTGAAGATGCCTCTTGGAACTCCTGATGCTGTCACCATCGACACATGTAAATCAAACTTGTTGCCAATCATCATCATGTGGACAGGATCCACTCAATTCCAAGACTGGCCTTCTTTCATAGTTAGTGCCAAGGCTGCAGAAATTAGTGCTGAAACCTTCAAAGGTTTAGGAGTGCAGATGACTCCTAAAGAAACAGGTCAAGGTACTAACAATAAAAACAATGCTCGCAAGGGAAAAGAAACTCTTGAAGTTAATCTTCAGAGCAAAGATGCATCAACTGTTCAAACCTCTCCTACAACTCAACAACCAAGAACACCTTGCCCCAAAGAAGAATATTCTTTCGATGACGACGATGTCCTTGGTATCTTTGAATGTCTGCTGAAAGGTAATAAGATACAACTACCTGAGATCAAGAAACCTGATGAAGCTGGTAAAACAGATCATCCCAAATACTGCCCATATCACAGAATGCTGGGTCATACAATTCGTACATGTTATGTACTGAAAGGAAAGATCCAAGAAATGATTAAATCTGGAGCTATCTCTCTTACTCCAAAAGAGAAGACTGTCGCCTCCAACGTCGTCACTATGCAATTCGAAGATTTCCCTCCTCAACTCCTTGAAAGTGGGATCGTTCCTATTCCTAAGGCAACTCTTGACATAGTGAATCTTCCTCCTCCACGGTCTGAAGGATTAGTGCCAATCACTTTGGAAACAGGGGAAATCATGTGGATCCATCCTGATCTAGTGGCAGATTTTGAACCACCACTCCTCAAAAGACTACTTCTCGAAAGTCCAAGAAGGCTGGAAAGATTAAATCATGTCATATGACTTCTCTTGGATCTATTCCTGACATAGAGCCAAAAGAGAAAGAAGAAGCACTTGTTAGTGCTACTCGAACGGGGAAACCTTATCTAAAGGATTATTCAAAAAATCCTGAGGATCCTCTTGATATCCCTCCAGCTGATAAAGATGCTTCTAATGTTCCTCCTGAAGAAGAATCATCCACTGAACATGTTCCTCCCAAGCCTACAGCTCTGGAGAAAGGCAAACAACAGGCTCGGTTTGATAAGCCAATTAAGAAGTCCTCTCCTCTTGGACTTCAGAAGCCTTATAATTTCGATATTTTAGCTCAGCTTTGCTAATACTCCAGCTAGAATGTCCCTCTTTGAACTTCTACGTCTTTCCAAAGAGACTCGGGAGACATTAAGTGAAGCACTTCTACAAGCTGACTCTTGTCTTGCACAATTGAAGAAGCCAGATGCAGAACCTGCCACTTGCTTACATTGCAACAGTGTATTGGAAATTATCCCAAATATCACCTTTACACAAGACGACATGCTATTGGAGGATAATCGACATGATCGGCCTCTCTACTACACCGGTTATATCGATACAATGAAGATAGATCGTATCCTCATTGATCTAGGGTCTGCTATAAGCATAATACCAAAGAGTCTGTTGGATGAACTAAAAATCCCTCTTCACAAGCTCTCTAAGACGGTTACTACTATCCTGGGATTCAATCAAAGCCGAAGCAAGCCTTTGGAAAAGATTCATCTGAAGCTTCAAATAGGTGATTTCAGATCCAAAGTCACTTTCTATGTGATTGAGATCGTGGGATCCTATAATCTTCTTCTGGGGAGGCCCTTTCTTCATGAAAATAATGTGGTGCCTTCTACTCTTCATCAGTATTTTAAATACATTGATAGCAATGGAAGAGTACAAAAAGAAGTTGCTGATATAAATCCCTTCTATGGGGTTGAAGCTTATTTCAATGATTCCCGAATGTACAAAGAAGAGTATACAAGGGTTATACAAGCTATGGAGAAAGAGGATTCACAAAGTGAGACCTTAATAATTCCTGTTAAAGGTCGAACTATTCAGCAACAATCTCCCAAACTCTCTGAAGAAGGTTCTTTCATCATTCCGGTGAGTGGACGGATTTCTCTGTTACCTCAGTCGTTTGCTCAAGACACAATGATTATTCCTGTCAGTGGGCGTACTGTAATTCCTGCATCTCCACATATGAAACAGGATACTCTGCTAATTCCAGTTGGAGGGCAGATTATTCTTCCATCTCAAACTTCAAGGGAGCTCACCTCTTCTGAGCCATTTGTTATCGATCTTAATCGAAACAACGCTTCTTCTCGTTCTTCTTCTCCCCTTTTAGTCATTGACTTGGCTAAAATCTCTAAGGCTCAGCCTTCTCCCAATGTAAATACTGCTGCTTTTACATTTAATAAAAAGTCTCCATCTTTGCAGTATGCTGATGTGTGTAATTATGTTCATAGTTATTTACATTTGTTAGATGACTTGAACGCAATAACCATAGGGGTTGTACAGACTGTTCATACAGATGTATTCCTAGAACGTGTACAATCTTCATACTTTCTAGTTCCCAGCAGAAAGCCAGGAGACATTCCAATATTCTTCTATAAAGGGCCCCAAAGTCCTTCTGATTTAGAAGATGAAGACAAAAATGATGACACTGGAAGATTACAACTACGTCGTTATAGTCAGCAATCTAAAGACATCATCAAAAATATGGGCTATGACTTTAGGACTGGCCTCAATAGTGGAAAAGGAAGAAAAATGCCTGTTCGTATTCCTCCTCTGAAATATGGAAGGACGAAATGCGGATTGGGCTATATAGCTCCTACTCCTTTTATCAATATTATCCATGAAGATCCCGAGTCTGACGAAGATAAGAGATCTGATTCTTCTAGTACCACTTTTTGAGATTCCGATACAAGTATCGGGGACTTCTACTGCAACATTCTGTCTTCCAACATGGTTTCCATTGACCATTCTGAAGAATGTGATGAAGATGAAGAAGAGTTTGAAATCTCACCTGAATCGGAACAATGGGCCCAAAGATTAGATAATCAATGGGAGTTCCGTTTCGAGCAAAAAGAACCTCCGACTGAAGACAAACTTGTTCAAATAGATGTTGGTGAAGAGGGATCTCCCAAACCAATATTCATTAGTGAAATTCTTTCTGAACCTGATAAGCAAGACATGATCAAACTCATTCGTGACTACATCGACGTCTTCGCTTGGAGTTATGAAGATATGCCAGGACTTGATCCACAAATTGCAACTCACAAGCTCAATATCTTGCCGAATGTTAAACCGGTCAAACAACAACAACGACGATTTCGTCCAGATATTATGGATGCAATTGAAGCTGAAGTCAATAAACTCATAACCTCCGGGTTTATTAGAGAGGAACAACATCCCGATTGGATGGCTAACATAGTTCCTGTCCTTAAAAAGACTGGCAAAATCAGAGTATGCATAGACTTCCGCGATCTCAATGCGGCATGCCCTAAAGACGAATTCCCTCTACCAATCACTGATGTCATGATTGATAATACTTGTGGATTTGAGCGGATGTCATTCATGGACGGATATTCTGGATACAATCAGATTAAAATGTTTTCAGATGACGAGAAGCACACTTTTTTCAGAACGTCGATCGGTACATACTGTTATACAGTTATGCCATTCGGTCTCAAGAATGCAGGAGCAACTTATCAACGAGCTATGAGTACTATATTCTGTGAACATTTGCGGAAAACAGTCGAATGCTATGTTGATGATATTGCAGTCAAAAGTCGACAAAAGGAGGATCATATCCAAGATTTGAAGACTATATTTGATCTAATGCGTAAGCATCAATTAAAGATGAACCCTACCAAGTCCTTCTTAGGCGTCTCTAGTGGTAAATTTCTCGGCTTCGTCATTACCTCTAAAGGTATACACGTGGATCCCGAGAAGATCAAAGCCATCCAAGAGATGCGTCCTCCACGCACCTTAAAAGAGCTACGAGGATTTCAAGGAAGGATCGATTATATCAGGAGATTCATCTCTAATTTATCAGGATGCTGCAGACCATTCAACAAACTTATGAAGAAAGGTGTTTCTTTTGTCTGGAATGATGAATGTCAGAAAGCATTCGATAATATAAAACAATATCTGATGAGCCCTCCAGTATTGGTACCTCTCGTTTCAGGAATTCCATTTCTCTTATATACTCGAGCAATGAGTCATTCATTGGGTGCATTACTCGCTCAAAAGAATCAAAATGGTCATGAACAAGCCATCTACTATCTCAGTCGTACTATGACCGGAGCTGAACCTCGATATTCACCGGTCGAAAAAGAATGTCTAGCCTTGATGTTCGCTGTTCAAAAGACACGACATTATATCATTGGCCAGACTATTCATGTCATCTCCAGGATCAATCCTATACGGATCATGATGAAGAAACCCAGTATTTTGAATTCTCGATTAGCTAACTGGTGAATCCTACTTGCTCAGTATGACATGCATTATATTCCTCAGAAGTCAGTCAAAGGACAAGCTTTAGCTGATTTTCTGGCTGCTCATTCAATTCCAGAAGATTCAAAACTCTATGACGAAATTCCAGATGAAGTCCTAGATTCAAACCAAATTGCTGAAGAAGATCCTACTTGGCGTCTATTCTTTGATGGAGCTTCAAGGATAGGTCCTAATGGTGATATTGTCGCTGGAGTTGGAATCGTTCTTGTATCACCAGAAGGTCTTGCTATCCAAAGAGCTTATTCTCTCGATCAGCCATGTTCAAACAATGTAGCTGAGTACAATGCATTACTCATTGGTCTTCAACTCGCTAAACATCTAAATATTCAACATTTGGAGGCGTACGGAGACTCTAAACTCATCGTCAATCAGATAAGGGGTACTTATGAAGTCCGCCATCAAGATCTGGTTCCTTATCATAGATCAGCTATAATTATGGCTTCTTCGTTTGAAGAATTCTTTATCGAACATGTTAGGCGAGCATGTAACACAGAAGCTGATGCTCTAGCTAATCTTGCAGCGGTGTTGGCTATCCTAATTAGACGACAACAAATGATTATTGTTCGCAATCGAAAATTGTTCCATCTTAAAAATAACCTGACCCTAGGACTTCCAGTTGACACCGAAGAATCAACATCTCATGACATCAACACAACAAGAGGATTTGGATTTAGTCGTAAATCTTCATCATCTTCATCTGATTCCAGCATGGAATTCATCTTCAGTCATTCGGCCGAGAATCAAAATACGGATACAGATTGGAGACTTCCTTTCTTAGATTTTGTATTGTATGATATTCTTCCAGATGATCCGAGTGAAGCAGCATCTATCAGACGACGATCATTCCGATTCTATTATAATCATACAACAAAGACCTTATATCGTCGAGCCTATGATGGTTTACTTCTCCGATGTGTTGTTGGTGACGAGGCTCAACAAATTATTCGTGAAGCACATGATAGAATTTGTGGAGCACATCAGCCTGGACCAAAACTTCAAGACCGTATTCGACGTATGGGTTATTATTGGCCTACTATGGTATCAGACGCCATCGAATATGCAAAGAAGTGTAAAGCTTGTCAAATCCATGCAGATTTTATTCATCAACCTTCGGAATTTCTACATCCGACGGCAGCATCATGGCCCTTCGAAGCTTGGGGCATGGACATTATTGGTCCGATCAATCCGCCGTCATCCAAGGGTCATCGGTTTATTCTTACAATAACCGATTACTTCTCCAAATGGGCCGAAGCCATTCCTTTGTCTGAAGTTAAGACGTCCAATGTCATTTGCTTTATTAAGCACCACGTCATCTATAGATTTGGTGTTCCTCGACGCATTATTCATGATAACGGACCACAGTTCGTCAGTCAGAAGTTTACTCGATTCTGTGACGATCACCGGATCAACAATGTGGCTTCTACCGCATATAATTCAGCAGCTAACGGATTAGCAGAAGCTTTCAACAAGACCATCATCAAACTCCTAAAGAAGTTTGTCTCTACTAACAAACGTAGTTTGAGTGAGAAGCTCGGTGAATGTTTGTGGGCTTATCGCACTACAGTTCGTAATGCTACTAAATGTACACCCTTCTCTCTGGTGTATGGTTGCGAAGCTGTTCTTCCATCAGAGATTCAAATTCCTTCTTTAAGGATAGCAATCGCTAATGAACTCACTGCAGAAAATAATGATCGTCTTCGACTTCAAGAATTAGAAGCTCTGGATGAAAAGCGATTATCTGCTCAACAGAATATTGAATTCTATCAAGCTAGAATTTCAAGAGCTTTTAATAAGAAAGTCAGAATTCGGGCGTATCAAAAAGGAGAACTTGTTCTAACTGTCAGACGTCCTATGACTATGACTCATATGAGCAAGGGTAAATTTGAGGCAAAGTGGGAAGGACCCTATATTGTGAGCAAAGTTTTCTCAAATGGAGCTTATCAACTCTCAGAATTGGATGGTCGAAAAGTTTTGATGCCTATTAATGGCAAATTCCTTAAAAAATACTATGTATAAATATAAATGCTTGTAATCATCAGACAGTTTCATGTTTAGAAATAAAATTTTTATTTTATTTTTATCATGAATGATGATACATGATATTAAAGAAGATCACTATCATCCTTTTCTACATTTGGATGTGGGCCACTGCCGTCCTTCTCGAAGACGTGATCAGCAAAAGAGTCGAGAACCTCCTTGCTAGAACCTACGAGGAACTTGCAAATAGCCATCCTCATGGCTTCTTCTTCTTCAGTCTTTCCTGGTTCGAGCAGGAAATCCAGAATGTCCCTTGGTGGCTTGGGTGCAGACGAACCTTCGCCTGCTTCCGTCTTCTTCGATTGAACTGGATCAGCAGGGTGTTCTTCAGTGCTTTTCTGAACTTTTGAGACAATTCCAGTTTTCTTGAATGCTTCTTCAGACGACATTTTTATGTTTGAAAGAAGAAGTGTTCGTTCTTGTCAAATTTCTGCTATATTTATAGGCAGAAGTTCTATAAATAATGAAACGTCACGTTCATCCGACGGTTCATCCATCCATTAATTGCGTTCATCCGACGATTCATCCGTTCATCTATTCGTCCGTTCATGATCTTCTATCAATTTATTAAAGTGGGGATTCGTTATTGATCATGTTTTCATAACCTCTGAATCAATTCCGAATCTACTTGCTCATTTGTCATGTTTGACCTCTGCATAGAAATCAATCTATTTTCTTTTGAGTTCATACATATTATCATGTCCATAATACCTCTGATAATATCATATACTCTAAAACAGAAAAGAAGATTTCATTATCTATCATGTCCACAATTCATCCACAAATACAAATCTTTGAGCATAGAAGAATTATCATTTCCATTCTCATTTCACCACAAAAAGTCTATTACATTTTCTTAGACTTTCTTACAAATCATAATGGAAATCTATTACAAATCTTGGATTTTCATTCTATACCACAACAATAACCTAATAGAGATCCATCTTCTTCTTTGGATCTTCTCCGTCGGACCTTCTCTGTCAGGTTCGTTGTTGGTAGCAGTTCCTGACTGTCTGGGTCCCAGTCACGACCAGATCAGCAGGAATCAAATTCTGGTCTTCTCTCTCAGACGAGAGGAGAACCACAGAGGATGGCAGCCCGAAGTCGTGGTGCTGCCAATATAACTGGTGGATTGGGGGTAACCTCTCAAGGAAGACAGGAATGTATCCAAACCTTGGGATACAATTCCTAGTTCTCCCGTGAAAGGAACTCTACTACCCGATTTCTTGGGGTAGAGTTGACTCCACCATCCAACTCTCGTGTATAAAGGCTCTTCCTACCATCTGAGGAAGACCCTTCTATCCCACGAAGAGTTCTGAGTTGTTTGATTTACGCGTCAAAAGCGTATGAGCTCCCTGATGTAGATGTCAGCAGGATATTCTCCACAACATCCACATCCCCAATGCCAGTTCTGAAGAAAATTTTCAGCCAAGTTTCTGCAGAAAGTATCAACAGAAATCATTCAGCGTGCATTTATCAAACAGAGACATGCGTGTATTGTTCAAATCAGAAACAGAAAGCTTATCTTCAAACAGCAAAAATAGTACACGTATTATACTGACTTACCTTCAAGTTTGGTGCTAAGGATTGGCAAACTCATGTTTGATACAGTGCGCAGAAGTTGAACATTAGAAAACATTGCTTTCCTGTTTGAGAGTGAAATCTCCCAAAAATTTCATTCTCAGAGAAGAAGAAGAGGAATGGGAGATGAGTATCTATGAAACTCTTCTATCTATTTAAAGGGCAAAGTACAAGTCTATTCTTGGAAAAGATCCGCATAAATAGCGCTCGTAAACCGTGGAATGAGTGTTACGTGTGCTTTGGAAGACAGAGCAACATTGGAAATAGTCAAAGGGTGCTAATTAATATTCTTCATTAATGCACGCAAATTAAACACAGAAGTTGTACTTCATTCTTCAAGACAGGCACTGATGGCCTTACAAAAGACAAAATAAAACGAGTGCAACAAAAGCACAAAAGACACGCTCTATTTTCCAGAGCGACTGAGCTTGGTACCTAGTTCTTCTATGCTCCTAACTCCCAGACGGTGCAACAGAGCCTTAAACGCTTCACACTGCTCTATGAGGCTGCACCCACCAGAAGAGGACAAGCCATCCAAGCCAAAATAGCTCAAGAAATTCTTGGCTAGTTGCAAGGGATCATCTTTGAGTTCGAAGACAAGGGGCTCTGGCTCTTCACCCCCAAAAGTGGGGTCACCATGGGAACAAAAGCCCAACTTGCGTGCTTCTTCCTCAGCTTTCTCTTTTGGTGTCATATTGACGTAAGATGAAGATTAAATGAATCCTCTCCCTGTTTATATAACAGAGCTCGCCGGCGGTTCATATTCCACCATAAACTGGATAAAATCAGTCTCGAAAAATGAAGAGTCATCATGACATTTAATAAGTTCATTTGGATATTCTCAAAGAACTTCGAAGTCTTTTCGACTTCCGAAAAATTTAAAGTCATCACAGCGTGACTAGTTTCATTTTATCATCTTATTTTCAAAGTATTTCGAAAATTTTGAAGTCTTTTCAATTTTTCGAAAACTTTGAAGGGGGTCTTGTAGGCCTTTAAAAAATGACAGTCACGCTGAGTTGATCAAGACAGAGTCAAAAGTCATGCTCAGTTGATCCAGACAATATTTACAAATCACGCTGGGGAGACAGCTCATCATTTGTCAGAGAGTAATTATGACTGACAGCACAACAGTCGAAGAATGTCTCTTCGTATGCCACGTATGCACAGAATTCGAGAGATCACAGCCGTCTATTGCGTGATTTTCGAAATCTTCTTCAGCAAGACTCAACCTTTGTCAAGTTGGCGTACCAAAAGAGCTTCTGGTCATTTAATGTGACTGACAAAAGCAATCACTACCAGAGATTTTGTGTCAGTCGAGGCACGCTGAATCAAGACAGCTGGCAGTTCTATCCCAAATATGCGTGTATTCTGAAGTTTTCTTGCCTCAAGTCTGCGTGGATTCTGAAGTTTTCTTCATCAAAGTCTGCGTAGATTCTGAAGCTTCTTGCCCCAAGTTTGCGTGGATTTTGAAGCTTTCTACCCCGAGTCTGCGTGGATTTCGTCTTCATCAAGTCTGCGTGGATTCTGAAGCTTCTTGCCCCAAGTTTGCATGAATTTTGAAGCTTTCTACCCCGAGTCTGCGTGGATTTCGTCTTCAACAAGTCTGCGTGGATTTCATCAAATTGGAGTATGTGGCAGCCATGCCACTGATCTCTCGCCTGCGTGTCCTGTAACTTGCACACGACTCATGCATGATTGCCATGTATCCAACAGTTACAGGCCACGTCCAGTAACTGCTCACAACCTTGCGTATGTTAAATCCTGCGTGATTTTCAACTAAGCACAGGCTGTGAAGACAGTTATCTTTTCAGTTATTATTTTTGACTCTATAAATAGAGTTCTTTTTCTCATTCATTGTAACGGATACGTAGTTATCTACTGTCAAAATTTTGAGAGCTTTTCTTCTTCGCATAGTCCAAGGGATAAAGTGATCGTCTTCTAGATCAGATTCCCACAGTTGTAATTTTCCCAGATACACAATAAATAAAGGAATTTATTTATGGAAAACTGGTACTACCTAGGATGGGTATAAATTAGTTAGATGAGGAGGGGGTCTAGCCTCACTATAGAAAGTTGAGAGAGCTCCTGTAGATAGCAGATTGGGTTAAGGACAGGGGATGCCCTGTACTAGAGTACAGGGCACTTGCAACATACCTTAGCACTTGGCTTGCCTTGTGCAGCAACAGCAAGTGCAAGCAGCATTAGCAGCTGCAGTAGCTTGCTTTACTGCTATTTGGGACATGGGATATCCTCTGGTCAGTTGTGAGGGAACTGTGAGTGTGTATCCTTAGCAGGATGTTATCAGTTGAAGAGTCATTTCTGTGTCCGTGTATACGACTCTCCTTGAAAGCTTTCTTATTTGGTAGTAGACTACATTTAAGTATGCTAGTGTTTTTTTACCTTCAAAATAATTACTTAATTGACAATATTGTGTACGAATATAATTTGATATTAACTTTGGTAATATAATTTAGGAATAACAAAAATGTATCGTGTCAGTGTATCATGTCAGTGTCAGTGTACGAATATAATATAGTGTATCATGTCAGTGTATCTTGTCATATTCGTATATGTGTCGTGTCTAAACTCAGATAGAATATAGGGTTAGGGTTTACCAATTCTTGGGATTTGTCGAGAGGAGGAGGAGGTCGGCGTAGGTAGTTGAGGAGGAGCTCGCGGAAGAGGGGTCGGTAGAGGAGGAGCCCGGAGAGGAGGGGGAGATCGCAGTGAAGGAGAAGCTCGCGGTGGAGGAGGATCTCGAAGGAGGGGGAGCTCTGTTGAGGGGGAGAGACGGTCGAGGAAGGAGCGGCGGTCGAGAGGGGGAGCGGCGGTCGACGGGGAAGCGACGGTCGAAAGTAGGAAAAATTTAGGGTAAATTTTTTGGATTTGGGATAGGGCAGGTCTCGTGTAAATTAAATAGTTAGCGACGTCAATTGATTAACATCACTAAACATCACAAATATTAAAAAGTATGGTGATGTTTAGCGACGTTTAGTGACTTCTTAGCACCAATAAGTTAACTATAGTCACTAAACATCGCGGAACGTCGCTATTTTTTCAATCAGCGACGTTTAGCGACATATAAATTTTAAGTCGCTAATATAAGAAATATTAGTGACGTCTTGACAACGAGTCGCTAATTGCGTCACTGATTTGACTTATTTTGGTAGTACATGTCCCTGATATCCGTTTCAACCTGGTGTTGGTTAGAAGGTTGGATGATGAGGGATTCTTCGATCTCTTCGGGTATGATCTGTGGAAGCTTTCCAGAGGTTCGATGGTGATTGCCAGAGGAAGCAAGAAGTCCAGTCTCTACTGTATGGAGGGGAGCACATAAGAGGCACATGAGGTGAATGTAGTTTCTGATGCGTTTGCCGAGTTGTGGCATAGGCAGCTTGGCCATATCAGCGAGAAGGGGATGAGCTACTTGGTGAACAGGAAGGTGATTCCAGAGCTCAAGTCAAAGTTGGAGAAGTGCACGTACTGCTTAGCTGGGAAGCAAAATAGGGTATCTTTTCAAAGTCATCCAAGTTCAAGAAAGCCGGCGTTGCTCGAGTTGATTCACTCGGATGTCTGCGGTCCTATGAAGGTAAAATCTATTGGTGGTACTTCTTACTTTATAACTTTTATTGATGACTGTTCCAGGAAGTTTTGGGTCTATGCCTTAAAGACCAAGGATAAGGTGCTGCCCACTTTTAAAGAGTTTCAGGCCTCTGTTGAAAGAGAGACGGGCAAGAAGTTATTGTGTGTTCGGTCCAACAACGACGATGAATACATTGGTCCCTTTGATGTTTATTGTAGAGAGCAAGGGATACGACACCAGAAGACTCCGCCCATGACACCTCAGTTCAATGGTGTAGCGGAGCGCCGGAACATGACACTGACGGAGAGGGTTTGGTGTTTGCTGTGAGAAGCAAATTTGCCAGGCAGTTATTGGGGTGAGGCTCTTCTCATAGATGCTTATGTTATTAATTTATCTCCTACTGCTCCGTTGCAGGGTGATGTTCTTGATAAAGTATGGTACGACAAAGAGCCATCATATAATCGTCTACAAGTGTTTGGTTGTAAGGCCTTCGTGCATGTACCGAAGGATGAAAGGTCCAACTTGAGCCGAAGACGAGGCGATGCGTCTTTGTCAGCTACGGTCAGGATAATTTTGGCTATAGACTCTACAACCCAGTGGGAAGAAAGCTCAACAGAAGTAGGGACGTGGTATTCGTCGAGGATCAGACCATTACCAACACTCAGGATTTCGAGACGCCTTCTGAGGCTGAGGAATTGCCAGAGTTAGAGTCATTTCACTTCGAACAGTTTTCAGAGGACATTACAGAGAATCCAGTTATGGGGGAGCCAGTACATGGAGTTGCTCCCAACCTTGATCATCAGCATGCTGATGGTGGTCAGGGTATCCCTCAGGAGGATAAGTATGTCGAGGAGGCAGTTTCTGAAGGGGAGGAGGCTATTGGTATACAGCCAGCACTAGTGGCTCCATTGAGAAAGAGTGACAGAGCGTCGGCCATCTACGAGATACTCACCGAGTGAGCATGTGCTACTGACTGACGGAGGAGAGCCTGAAAGCTTTGTAGAGGCTATGGAAGACGAACAAAGGCAAGAGTGGATGCAGGCTATACAAGAGGAGATGGGTTCCTTGCATACAAATTCTACTTACGAGCTGGTGCGGTTGCCAAAGGGAAAGAGGGCTTTGAAGAATCGATGGATGTTTAGAGTGAAGCAGACAGATGATGCTGTTCGTCCTCGATATAAAGCGAGGCTGGTAGTTAAAGGCTACGGTCAGCGAAAATGCGTAAATTATGATGAGATTTTTTTGCCAGTTGTCAAGTAGTCATCTATTCGGGTGGTGCTAGCATTTGTAGCCAGTTTTAACTTGGAGGTCGAGCAGATCGATGTGAAGACGACATTTCTCTACGGTGATCTTGAGGAGGAGTTATACATGGAGCAGCCAGAGGGATTCTGTGAGAAGGGTAAGTCATATTTGGTCTGCCGGTTGAGGAAAAGCTTGTATGGTCTGAAACAGGCTCCGAGGCAGTAGTACAGGAAGTTCGAGTCGTTTATGGAAGAGCATGGTTATGCACGGACAACGTCGGACCATTATGTATTTGTGAGGTACTTTGTTGAGGATAATTTTATCATTTATTGCTCTATGTTGATGACATGCTATTAGTGGGTTGAAATGCCACTAGAATAGCGGAGTTGAAGCGCTAACTGGGTGCGGCCTTCTCTATTAAGGATTTTGGCACAGTAAAGTCTATACTTTGGATGGAGATTAGCCGAGAGAGAGAGTCCAAGCTGCTACACTTGTCCTAAAAGAAGTACATTCACCGGGTACTTCAGTATTTCGGGATGGACGGGTCGAAGAAAGTGAGTTGTCTCCTTGCGGCCCACTTTAAGCTCACTGAGGTGCAGTGTCCATCTACCGAGGACGAAAAAGAAGATATGGAGTGGGTTCCATATGCATCAGCTGTGGGAAGCCTTATGTATTCTATGGTGTGTACGAGACCAGACATCGCTCATGCAGTTGGCACAGTTAGCAGGTATCTTTCAAATCTTGGAAGGGTACATTGGAGTGCGGTTAAGTGGATTCTACGATACCTTCATGTTACTGCCGATTGGAGACTTTCTTTTGGTGGTGTTGAGTCGAAGCTGGTTGGATATACTGATGCTGATATGGCTAGAGATGTAGACACGATGTGATCGACTTCGGGATATGTGCTGATATTTGCTGGAGGAGCGGTATCATGGCAGTCACGGTTACAGAAGTGTGTTGCCTTGTTGACGACAGAGGTGGAGTACATTACAACGACAGAGGCTTATAAGATGTTGCTGTGGATGAAAAAGCTGTTGCAGGAAATAGGACTGAAGCAAGAGCAGTATACTTTGCTTTGCGATAGTCAGAGTGCTATTCACCTTGTGAAGAATCAGACCTTTCATAGCCGGTCCAAGCACATCGACACTCGATATCATTGGACACGAGATGTGGTCAAAAAGAAGGACGCGAAGCTTGAGAAGGTTCATAGATATGATAACGGAGCAGATATGTTCACCAAGATTCTACCAAGGGGAAAGTTTGAGTTCTGCAGGCAGATCGCCGGAATGATGATCCCCTCCATATAATTATGAAGTGGGAGATATATTGGAGTAGGTGGGGTTCCCAAACCTATATGGAGAAGACCCCGGAGTGCGACGAGCGCCGTCTGTATGTCCGAGAAGCTCGGGGAGGTGACGAGGCCATTCGGAGACGAAGGAGAAGCTCGGGAGCCATCATAGGACATCCTGGAACCAAGGGGGCCGAACTTGGGCCAAGTTCTGCCCCTCGGTGTCCAGAACCTTTTTGGAACGCCCGCACAGAGTTCTGGCTAACTCTGTGTCGTCGGACTGAGGCTAATTTTAGGGTATTTTTTACACCGTTGGATCCTATCATACGGTCCAGATTTTGCTGCAGGATTAGGAGGTTTACATATGGTCTTTCCTAACCCTAATCATGCACAACAGAAAGAAAAAGAAAGAAGAAGGAGGAAAGAGTGCCATTGCAACTTTGGGTGAGAAGAAGGAGGATTGAAGGCCGTTTTCGAAGGAGGATCGTGTTCGGATAATCTCTACTCGTCGTCTTTGTTCTTCGTAGCCTTGTAATCAATATTTCTTGCTTTCAAGTGTTGTGGGGATCCGTGTTGGATCGAAAGAATTTTGTAGATGGTGTACTCCTTTATTTCATTAGTGAAGGCTTGTCAAGGGTTGGACTCCGATCGTCCCGTGGTTTTTTCTGTAAGGGTTTTCCACGTCAAAAATTCTCTGTGTCTGCGTGGATTGTGTTTTGGTGTTTGGTTCATGCGTTGTATTGCTCGATTCTCTCGCATGTACTCTCTGGTTTGGGAAAATGTTTTCGTGCTTCTTTTCCAACAAAAGATATATGGATAATGGACCAAATAAGGGGTTCAATTTTAAGTCAGGTGGGTTCCTGGATATATACTATACTGAAAAATCATCCAAAACTAATCACGAGGGAACGTATAGTCCATGGCATATTTATTACGAAGATACGCTACTCCAAGTCTGATGGTGAATTGTTGTGTATCAACCTAGTCTCTAGAGAGGTTTTATGACTAATATGGTGTTTAGCAAATATCTCTGTAACCCATAGGCCATAGATGGTTTACCCCCCATGAAGTTGAATCGGATTCCTTCAACTCCTTGAATCGTGAGACCTCTTGCCAACGAGGAGTCTCGGTTGCTTATCACGCAACAGATCAATAAGATGAAATAGAAGAGGAGATCTAGAACATAACTTAGAGATTAAGTTATTCTGGAGGTGGAGACAAGCTTATAGGTTTTTAGAAATTCGTATATATAGTTAACTAGAAAGTCCTACTAGTGCACCCCAAATGGGCGAATTACCATATTACCCTTTGCCCCATATGAACCATTATTGTGAAGCATATACCCGGTTTGTGATGGACCAGACCGGCCCGGTTTGGATGAGATGCTAATATACTCACTCACACATAGTGGGCGTACTTGTCCGAGCTCTCTAGCCTAGTGGTATTAGAGCGGACATCCGGAGGGGCCGGCAAGGTTCGAGCCCCCCAATTGTGTGTGTGAGTGGAATTTCAAAAAAAAAAATAGTGGGCGTACTTTGTATGTCCTTAAAAGTGAAAAGAGACGTCACGTAAAACCTTCCTCGCAGAAAGGGAGAAATAGATATCGTGCGAAGGCTCATATTGAAGCATAACAATCATCCAAGTCGCCCTCGCACAAGTATCCCTTGTGAAAGATGTAATGCCCCACTCCACTCTGCGCTTGAAGATGATTTGTTAGCTCGATGAGTCATTTGGACTTGGATTCATGGCGAGTATGTTTCAGAAATCTATTTGGTCAAGGCAGATTGACGTTTCGTAGGTGGTTTCAACGATCTTTCACTTCTTTACCTTCACACTTAATGAACTGGATGTTGTATGTATATTTCTTATACTATGAGTATTGTTGCATGCTAATAATAAAATAGACGAACCAATATAAAGATAGTAACTAGTGTGTTATCAACTTGTTGTAATATACATTTTGATACTGCTATTATGCAAATAGATATCGTTGTTCTACATTTGTATTTATGTATCATGTGGAATATAGTTTTGTGGTTTCATATCATGTGGATTATAGCTCTGTGATTATGTTGCTCTGTGATTATGTTGACCCCCTCGCACAAATTCGGCCCCTCGCATGAAAGGCTCCGCGAATCTCGCATAAAAATGAGGCAGTTGTTCCTTATTCGTTTAACAATTGTCTCTGACACTGTAATTGATGGCGTCGGTATCTGGACGCTAATTACAGAAGGAAGATTCATTTATCCGAGTCAGGCTTACGACATAATTGGAGTCATAAGGTTACATGTGGGCTAATGATTTATCAGACACATTTAGTGCTCTGTGTAAGCCCCACAAAAAATTGTAAGATTTATTTATGATTTATTAGGAATATTTATTATTAAATAAAATTGCACTTTTAAATTGTGACCAATAAGTATCATTTACCGTAGCTTTAATTTTAAAGCACAACATTAGCCATTATCTCCAAAAAAAATTCATATGCAAGATCTAGATGAGTCCACCTTCATTCATGACATTCATGTCCCCCTCAAATACCTCTCCTTGTGCACTATATTTAATGCACAACATTCGGATCAAAATCTAAAATTTAGCATCTAACGTGCAACCGTTGACCAATTAAATTTAAATTAGAGGCCCAATTTCAACCCTACTATGTTTTGGAGCCATCTTGGCGACTCGTTTGGTCAGTAGGAGGCCAAACCCGAGCCCTATTCCAGGTGCACACAAACCCGAGCCCTATTCCAGGTGCACACTGCCAGTCCGTCCAACAGGTATCTCAACTTCCATCCCTTGTTTTCGTATTTTCCAGGAATCAAACCACCACCACAGCGACTCTAACGCATACTCCTATGTGTCCTCTACCATCCATAATGCCACAACATCTGGATCACAACCGTTTGTCTGTGGCAAGTGTTTTACGGAGTTTGGTCCAGGCTGAACCAGTTTTCGTACGTTGTTGTTTGCACCACCTTGTGACGCACCACGACAGTGAATAACTACTTGGTAATGTTCCTAATATCTTCCTCTATTACCCCTAAAGTGACACATATTAATCTCGTTAAGTTTTATGTATGTTTGTACATCCATCTTCGTAGGACAACTCATAGAACGTCGAAAAAACCGTTGAAATCGATTTGTAACTTTGACTTGTGATACCACCAACTCGATATATTATTTCTTAGTGATCAAATTCATGTTTTCCATGTTAGGGACCTCTAAATTACACCTTTTTCATATTTATTCCAGAATATAAAATTATATTTATGTGCCAATTTGTTCCAATCTACCAACTAAAGGACATATTGTGCGACTAGTCGATAATAGAAAGTAGATACCGTAGTTAATGCCCATAACATTGATTATATCTTGATTAAAGATATTTTAACTATTTATTCAGAATTAATAAAACATATTTTATGTACATGTTTATGGTAGAATAATGGTGTAGCTTAATACCAACATAGTATATACCAACTTGAACCTAAAATTAGACTAGTTGTCATGTGACTTATTTTAGACCATAGATGACTATGAAATGGTTATTGTGTAGCATACCTTAGTATGATAGCTAATCGGCAGTTATCATATGTTCGTAGGAGTTCGTGACGGTACGATTGGGATTGCCGAAGCATGATCTTTGTTTGCTCATCTACAAGATTCAGGCAAGTGTATCTTGTCTTAGTATCAATACATGTTTAGTACTTTCTTTTATATGTTTGATTGTTTGTTTATTCCTTAGTCATATATGTTGTTGACGTAGGACCTTAGTCGATTCCTAGCGTCTGAATTGTATTCGGGTGTCGATGTTTGTATAAGGATATCGGATATGGACACTAGGCATGACGTTGCATTTATATTCATATTTTATTTGACACTATAAACTATAGGACACTGACACGATCATGATACGGAGTCTTACATGAGATATTCATGGTTACTGACTCTGTGATAGGATACAGGACTTGAGACTTGATTTGAGATATTTACTTGACTTGACATGACTTGACAAGGTAGATCTAGTACATGGGGTGGGGAGAACATTCCCGTAATATCTGACTACTTTAACATGCTGGCCTCGTCACTGTAGCCGAGACTTGGTCGTTATCCTATCCGTATGTCATCGTCTCTATAACAGAGATTCAGGGTTATTGACAAGTATGCCTAAGGTCCCACGTCATTGTGCTTAGGGGATAGCCTTGTTGATGAGCTTGTGAGCACTCAATAGCTAAAGCCTGATATGCGAATATTGTTCTTATGTGCATTCACATAGATGGTTACAGTAGATACTTTAATGCCCTAGTCCCAAAATACGTAAGACTAAGTATGTAACTATGCCAGCCGTATATAAATATACGTAAGCTGTAAATGTAGTATAATTACGGCTAACTAATCTCATCCACAAAATAAAAGAATGAAATAGCAAAAAAAAAAGGAGTACGAGCAACAAGCGTGATCCAAGAGCATATTATCTTCGATAGGAAGGAGAAGATCACGATATTGGCTAAAACTCTTACGAAAAGTTAAGAAAACTCACAACTGGAGAGATCACCAGGTCCTCAGATGGACGTTACAAGATACAGAAAAATATGCCATATAACTAAATATAAACTACTCACCAATAATTCGGATCATAACATGGTCCGATACTCCAATCTTGAATTAGTGTACAATCTCCCCAACCAAAAAATGACAGGAGATGGACCCTAATCCATGGTAAAATATTTTTCCATGTCAAATTTGATGTAGAATTCGGATCATAACATGGTTCAGTATTTTATCATTGAAGCAGTGAACCACACCTACAACAAAACAAGGACAAGGTGTAGCAGAATAGTTTACAACAAAATACTGTTCCAAGCCATGATCAGGTATAAGTACATAAACCAAAAAGTATATATACCTAACGGATAAGGTCGTCTAACTAGTCTATGTGAATGTAATTTAAGAAAAACCTCTAGCGCATGGGCTCTCTGGCTAAAAATGGGATCGTCATAGTCCCCTCTTTTGGCACCAGGGGCAACAAAGCATAACCGTTCCTCGAACGTCAGTGGCTATCAGTAAAATAAAGGGGTCGTCAACCCGCATCTCCAATGGAGCATACGGTCACAAAGTTAATATGCATAGTAGCCCAAACGCTAAGGAACTGTCCTCCACCCTACGCCTATCTATATCATATTCATGATACACTACCTCTAATAACTGCTAAGTCAATCTATTATGCATTCTACTAGCAGTTACACCTATCGCACGGCCTGTACGCACCGATGCGCAGTTGGTACGCAAGTTCAAGGTCTATATGCGACTCACGACTTTATGGCACACGTGTCACGGCCAATGAATACGACACAAACAAAGGTGTTCCCTTACTTCTAGGTCAAATGAGCTTAAAAACAAAATAACAAAAAGAAACATAACTAACAGTAATTTGCATCTAAATAGGTTTAGCAGAACTATTTTATAGTACATAAATTAAACAGTAGATAAATTATATGCATGTAGTATAATGAGCTAAAAGTAAATAAATAGAAATATGGAAAGGTATCTTGCCTGGAGGTAGTGTGCAGAATGGCAATATCCAGTAACCCAAACCGTCAAATCAGTGAAGCAATGATAGCCAACTTCCTCAAACGTCCTCAAATGCTGAAACAGAAATCACCAACATTTTTGGAATAAAAAAATGTCTAAGATCGTTTACCCATAAGTCCATTCTGGACACAGAAGCAAAATCATAATTTCAGACCAAATTGTTGTCCGTCGTTGGACCCGTACATCGAAAAGCGTACCAAAACCTATGTTCTCTAAACTCATCAAGTTATATATCTACGGATCCGATTTGACGATACGAACTCAACTGTTCGTCCAAATTTGGATTCCGGTTAGCCTTGCCCAATTTTGCCCATTGGATTGGGTTGTGGGCCCGCCAAAATAGCATTCCGGTCGACCTTCTCAGAATTAGACCAAACTTGGCTCACAGGACCAAAAAAATGATATAATTCCAGTGGCACAAATTTTTTCTCAAGTTGACGAACGTACACGAAGTTGTTGGCTAGTTTGGAAAAGGGCCGATACGGGGTATCTCGACCGATACGTCTCGATTTCGTCGAGCACACACAACCAAATCGAGTTCTGTCGAATCACACATGTCCACGAAGCCAATATGCACTTTTTAATACTTTCGGTTCGCGACCACATCACCCGGTTTGTCGAGACGGACTCCGTATCGGGTACTTTCAAGTTTTCGAAAACTGATTTTTTCTCGATTTTCAAACTAAAAAAATTTGAGATTAAAATCAAATTAAATAAAACTATTTAAAGAAAATTAATCATTGTTATGTTGGCTTTACATAGAAAAAATAAAACTACAATTAGTTCACAGGATTAGAAGATATTAATCTCCAAAAATATGTGTTTGGGACAGTTTCTGCTATATTTCTCCAAAAATTGATCTTTTTCGATTTGGAACTCGATTTACACCCAATATAAAGCAAACTACAATAATATATTTGATGGAAAGCGAAGATGGTCAAGTTGTGAACATATCAGAGAAGAAATTTCTTGGAAAGATTGAAAAACAAAGGAGAAATCGCACCGGAGAAATAGGGTCACAGTTGTCGCTGGACTGCTCCCATGTGCTCGGTTTCCAGCGACCGTGCGACGGCTCAGGCGATCCCGAACGTCGTGCAGGCGGCTGAGGGTGTCTGCAAGGGGCAGGGGTTGCCTGGGATCAAGGGGTTTGAGTACTCGAGAGGTTTTTGTGGAGTTTTAGTGAAATTTCGATCTATATATATACAAACGAGTTTTCGAGATTTAAAATCCAAATTTAAATTGAATTTGGATTCGATTTCGATCTAGATTTAATGTGATCTGTAGAGAATTGGATTGGTGTCGTGTGGTAAAAAGTTTGGATTGATTTGATCAAGGATTGAGCGATTTCCAATCGATCGAAAATTCAAAAAATCCATATATATGGTCGGTCCGGGCTATTTAAACATCCTACGAGATTTTGAGAATCTCGTGAGCAATAATTTTTTGGTTTTATTCTTTTTTCTTTTTCATTTATTTTTTTTAGTCAAATAATTCTGAAAATACTAACAAAAAATCATAAATTCTCAAATAAGTCTACACAACCAATCAAATGCATAATATTCAATCCCAATATCATGGGTCTACACACAAACAAACACTCTACACAAACAATCAACAAACAGTCCTAACTAGGACTACTGCGGATCTGGAGCAGGAGGGGTACCGTCGCACATCAGGGATAAGAACAACTCATACTGCTCCCGTAAAATCGATACCGATAAAGGTGGAGTCCGTGATGATGAAGAAGGCAGTGACGTCGGTGGATTCGGTGACGATGAAGGCGCACCCGGAGGACGTATCTACTCCAATACTGCTAGTCGCTGGTTGTATAAATCCATGGTAGATAATAGCCTCGTACTGCTATCAACCATCAAATCCTGCATCAATGTCAGCACTGGCCTATGGACAGGTGTGGTGCCTGCAGCTCCATCATGCTATGCTGTGTCGATGCTCTAAGATCTGTAATGCCACGCTCTGTCCTCTCAGTCATATTCCTGAGCTCTATGATGCTGTACTCGAGCGTACCAAATCGTGCAAGGAGTGTGGCATCATCCGTATGCGGCTGAGACTGGGGCTGCTCCTAGATCCGTTGCAGCATCTCGTCACGAAGAGACTAAATCTGACGGTCAACCATCTCCTGGACTCGGGCAGACTCCTGTGAGGGCTGTGGGCCATGTACACTAGCAGCGGAGGCCCTAGAGGACTGTATTACAACTAGGGCGCCATAGGATCCCATACCGTAGTACGTACCCCTATGGAGACCACCAGCGGCGGTCACCCACAACTCGTCCTCCGACGGAGCTGGAGCGGGCTGTGAGAAAGTACCGGCCTCTCTTGCTGTAGGTGCACTAGCAGCCGCCCGCTCGCGAAGCTTAAGATACTCGGCCTAGAAAGTATGGATACTCTATAATTTCTAATATCTAATGTACTTATTATTACTAACTACATAAATATTTATTTGCATATTTACTAAGTTATATTAAAATTAACATAAAGTATTAAAATTAACTATAAGTATTCTAATACTTGCATAGGTCTGCTCGGCCCTCTCGTCAATAAGCTTCCCGCCCTTCCGATAGGTAGCAAAAAAATATTGAATTGTGGATATGAAACATGTTTACTAAATAAGAAACAATATCTCGAAATAAGTTTCGAATATCAACCAAGGTTTTAAAATAGAAAATAAGAAGTTTCAAGAAAGGATCTAGGTGCTAAGAGAAATTTAAGGGAAGACTGGATAGCGAATCAAGATACAAAGTTTTCTTCAACCATGCAAAAGAAGCCTTCTGCCTTTAGTCTATCTTCAGTATTCCTCTGGGACTGGAATCTCTTCAATCTTTTTCAACTGTCCTGACGTAGACTGGTCCATGCGGTAGTGCTCCATGTGATTGCTGAATCTTGAGAGATGGTTCCCTTGCTGCAATCCTGGTGCTCCTCGTATTCAGCTTTGGGCAGTGTGATCAGTGGTCTCCGAGCAATCCTTGACTTGGTGGACAGGCGATTAGCAGAACAAGCATAGCTTCAGTCGCTTGTTGCACTCGTCGTAGTGGTGTCCCGAGCGACGGAAGAAATTGCAAGTGATCGTCGTCTGAGTATGAGTCTAGATCTTCTGCTAGGGTGGCTGAAGGGCAGGGACTCTGACAGGAATATACAGCTGCTGGCATGCTGGCTGCTGAAATTCTGATGCTCCTCGACCATTGTGATCCACGACTTGCTGGCAATCCGTCATTAAGTGAATATGGGCCTGAATCTGCCTCTGAGGATGCGGCTGATGACGTGACTGAAGAAGTGCCGACTGAGTGTTGCGATGCTTTACGGATCCAGAGTAGCTGCTATCTCCGTCATAAGTCTTCATGTCTCTCCTGAGCTTCAGCTTCCCGTCTCGGTCTATTTTGTGTGCTACCTTCTGGATCTCCTGGCTAGTAGCTTAAATCTTCAGAGAAGTCGGGTCCTCGGAGACTTGGATGATCTTCAGTGGCAGCTCCAGACTCTAGATCTGCTCCTCGGTGTAAGATATACGCTCGGTGTCGGGGAAGGTCCGAAGATCTAAGAGTCTGGAAGTCAGAAGTCCTCCCTGGCTCGAAAAGTACATCTACAAGTCTGGCTTAGAAAAGGATACCCTGCTTCCTCTGGGTGTCAAGGAACTCTTGAAACATCTTCGTCAACTGTGTACTACCCGTGGGGATAGTAGGGCGATAGAAAGTAGTGGAGGCTCGAAACCCTCAAGTGTAGGTGGATCAATAATTCCAGTGTTGCGTGCTTGAATTATCTGAAAAATAGAAAACTGTTAAAATGTCCTAAACCGAAAAACAACAAGTGTTTATAGAATATCAATATACCCAATGTACCTGATTTTCTATGCTGTGATCAAGTTTTCCTAGTTTAATCAAGTCCCCCAATAGTACACTAATACCTAGGTACCATTAGGACAGACCTACATGGGCCACCACTAAAAATATGTCACGACCCGCTCCCGAATAATCGAACACGAGTCGGACACGCCCAGCCTACGTTGGAAGATTCAACGTAGTAAGCTGTACCAAACTAGGGAAACTAACAAGTCAATATGAATAAGTACAAATCACAACATCTATAAACGATTCCAGATAGATCACCATAATCCACAAGTCCATATAACGTAAAGGTTCCAGAGTCAACAAGAATGAAATACGCTATGAACTCTAAAAAAAATAATATCTAGGAGTAAAGCTAAACAATCTAAACCTGAAGCCTCTAGCTAAGTCATGTCTCCATCCTGCTCAGCTAAGATCCCGGGCTCTGGCCCATAAGGTAGAACAATATCCTGCAAGTACACCTGCAACATATCCAGTCAAGAGCGGAGCAAAGTACAATTCTAGGTAATGAATAAGAACATCATGATATGGAAATGAGTACAGGAGAACATGAAATATAAAGTACAGAAAAAGAACATAAAAGTACATGAATGTAAAGTACAGAAAATAAAGTACAAGAATGTAAACCATGAACCTGAAGTACATGACATGACATGTGCACAATATTTAAAATACAACTAGCCTATGTGACCGGCAGGAGTAAGTACAAAAATATGCACAGGAGCACAGGAATAATGGTACGACTTAGGGCCCGCGTGCACGGTGCGAGGCCTAAGCTATCAACATGAATTTCTGATCTCTGGATTTGGTCACATAGCTAGTATATTTTTCCTCCCCGACCATAAGTAAGTACAAGAACATGAAAGTACATGAGAACATGATATCGTGTCATGACGTGTCACAGAAAAAGCACAGGATATGAATGTAAATGAATATAAACCATAGAATGTACTTGCCTTGCTCAGGGTGATTGAAAAAAGGAGAAGATATGTACGTCCTCCTGCTGATGGGTACAAGTTGGTTAAGTTCTAATCAACGACTATTAGCTAATTATCCATATTTTAGCTATATATATAATATCACCATTATCTATAAAGACAAGCCATATTTCTAATCAAATATATGTATATATACACTAATAAGAAAGTAAAATATTTTTTTTAAGAAATTGATTAGGATTTAGAAATAGTTTTAGTTAGACAATTTAATTATTAAAATATACTTCTACTAGACAAATATTTAGAAGCTAGTCTAATATACATTAATGAGTAATATTTGGTAGAAAATAATAATAGTAATATGTCATAATTATAGCAAATTATTTAAGACAGTCATTGCTAAAATATTACTAAAGTCTCATAACAACTTGTCTTTGCTAAGCCCAATTAAGCTCGACCCAACCATAGTTTATTCAAGCAATTAATACCTAAATAAACCCAGCCAGTTAGGGTCAGCCCGCCAAGCTCATAATTAGCTAAACTACTCTATAACTCTGGCCTGTTAAGCAGGCCTCAACAACAGAACCCAACTTGTTGCTTTGGCTCAACTAACACCCCTTCAAATTACACTAGGCAAAATTCCATAACTTATCAAACTACAATTAACCAACTCAAAGAAAAGAATATACACAACAACACTCTCTTATTTGTTGTATAGTGTCACGACCCGCACCCGGTGTAGGGGCACGAGAAGTGGGAACGTCCAGCCTACGCCGCAGTGTCGGCGATAGAACGCTGTCCTAGGTCACATACATCTAACAATTATAAGGTACTTGTATAATATATACGCTCCGAATGGAGGACAATATAGAAATGTATAACTCAATCATAGCTAAGGTAGAAAATACGATAAGATAGATAGATATGAAAGTCGCCAAATAAAATACAACATGAGAAGAAGTCTAAGTGTCTAAGATAACATCTCCACAAAATCCAGAATAACAATAAGATCCCAAATATAACATAAATGTATCCAAATGAGACAAGACATCAAAATAAGATAGAAGTCTAAACTAACTAGCCTAAACTATAGGGGTGACATCCTCTACTGCTGATGGATCCTGTTGAAGGTCCAAGCCGCATGTGTCATCTATGGCAACTCCATAATAGGTAGAAAAAAGGTCCTCGTCGTCCTCTGTAATATTTTTAACAGGTTCAGTCAGGACAGGAACGAGCACATAATCTCAACAGTTCATATCAAGACAGGAATATAAAGCTTGCAATAGAGTAAAATATGTGAAACACTGAAAGAAAATATATGTAGTAAAAGAGAGAACTGTAATGTAAATAGTTACGATAAGTAGAGAACTATCAGTGACAAGTGATATAGAGTACAAGATAGACATGTTAACGACTTGAATTTGCACATGATTACAATAAGAGTTTATACAATGACAATTTAGGATTGTTCACATGACTGCTTCTACTCCCCCGTACCCCAATCAATACACAAGGATCTAGACAAGTTATATTATTGTACAATATTTCACATGGGGGCCCATAAATGGGTGCACATGAAGGTATACATGAGGGCTCTGTGAGGATAAGAGTACATGAATCACAAGAGTGTACATGAATAATGAAAGCACAAGAGTACATAATGAAAGAAAAACGCACATGACATGATGTATCTGATGCTCCCGAGGGGGATAACATCTCAATGTAAAAATCCATATATTACTAATCTGTGTTAATAACGTGACATCATCAAGTAAAGTAATCTAGAGCAAGAATATAAATCCTAGCAAGTATGAAATGATCAGATAATGTACTCGCCTGATATCCTGAGTATCTTGTAAGATAGAAGGAATTGAGAATAGGACGGAAACAAACGAGATGCAAAAGAATTTGTTCAAGGATAATCAAGAATGATATAGTCAAGTATGGATGAGACCCTATATTCTAAACCTAATTTGCAGGCTTGTTCGATACAGTAACGTAACCAAACAAATTTTATGACCTTCATGGGCCACCACTAAAAACATGTCACGCCCCAGTTCTAAATAATCGGATTGGAAACACGTGGCATGCCAGCTGTACAATCTAGCATAGCTAAACCCAATTTAATGGACTATGATACGATTGTAGTACGCTGAAGTATAACTAATAAGTAACATCACAGGCAGGTAAACTAGTCTCATCCATGAAATAATGTAATAGATAACTGAATAGAAAATTATCAGTGCCACAGAATCCAAATGTCAACTATGGATAGAGGAGAACAATCCACTAAAAGTAAATGAGTACATCTGGAATAAAATGAAGTAGCAAAATAAATAAACAGAACACTGGAAATGGAACCCACGTCTGAAGATGTAGCTAGCCTCCAGAGGATCAAGGCTGCGGCTCCACCTCAAAGTCATCGTCAACAAGTCCCTCTACTCCGTAATCAGCCGGGAACGAGTACTCGTCGAGCTCTGGAAAAGATACCAGGTCCTCAAAGGGACATAACAAATACACAGGAAAAAGACATGCAAGAAAATACTAAGCAGTAATGTAAATGTACTAGTAAGAATGCCACCCAGTATTTCCCTAACCAAACAAAGACAGGAAATACATGGAAGAAATAAGGTGTTCTAACCATCTATGTGAAAATGCACTCGAGACATCTCTAGTGGCACATGAGAGGGGGAGAAGAAGAAGAAACTGCCACCAAGCGTCCTACGGTTTGAGGAACGAGGGGCTACGAGCATCCAGCGTCCATTGGAAACAGAAATTCTCATACACCACTAGTAGACTCTCTCCACCCAATGTACTCGTACCAAATATGCGGTGCGAACAATATACAAGACGTCATAGTAAATATAATGTAACTAAACCAAACTGCTAACAGACTCAAGTTCATATGTTAAGGGCCAGTCAACACAGAACCTCTGCACTCAACTCACTCATATGTGATACGTGTCTGAGTCAGTGTCAAGTTCATACTAACTCTATACAAGGTAGTCATCAATGGAGACGAGTGCACACAATAGTAATAACTGGTCAAATGTAAATACTGCATAGTAAATGTCAAGCAAGGTGTACTTGCCTGTGTCCAGCAACTGAGTATCCGGGTCCAAAATAGTGTCCGAGTCCCGCGAAGCAAATAACCCTATATAAGCATTAACTATAATTAATTACTAATTAGCCAAATTAAACAATACATTTAATTTCTATTTAATCAATAATTAATATCAAACCATTATTACTAGCTAATAAGTACCAATAATTATGAATAATAATAATATACAATAATAAGTATGAAGTACTTATTATTATAATTTTATATTCTGAAATTATTAATACAACTAATATATATTTAATAATTAATTAATTACTTATAAATAATTAATTAATCAATTAATAAACACAAGCATTCACAAATTTCTAACAATACCAACAAAATTTGTAAAAATCCATAAAAATCATTTTTAGTCTAATAAGCTAAATAATGACAGAAATAATAGATATATATTATTTGTAAAGAAACCATAGATAGGATTTTCTTTATTTAATATAAATCTATCTAATAACTAGATTAGTGCTAATAATTATAAATACTAGTTAATAAATAGTAAAAAGATCTAAATTGGGTTATAAAACACTTTTCCATGAAAACCCACTGTAAATAACATATTTAATATTATTTACCTAATTATAAGTAATTAAAAACATTTAACTACTAATATATAAAAATTACTATTTTGGCTATTGAAATTAGAATTAAATATTAAAAATTTACTAATAAATTGTGAAAATTCATACTTCACAGAAAATAACATTTTTCCAATAGTGACTATACATTTATGAACATTACCATAATAATTTATATTTAATAAAAATTAAAACTTAGTAGTGAACCAAATATATATATAATATAATTTAACACTGATTAAATATAAATAAATAACTAATATAATTATTTTATTCTGGAAATTTTACAGTAAATAGATATAAATATTATTTACAAGTCTTGTATAGAGACCATTAATTAATTCTTAGTGAATTAACTAATAAAAATCCGAAACAGTGAAATTAAACTGTCATTTAGATACAAAAATTCCCAGTTTAAAATATAACTAAAATATCTAAACTATTTATTAAATCCTGAAAATTTAACAGTAATTAGATTACATAATTACCTACAAATTATGTATAGATCATAACAAGTAATTCATAATGAATTAAATTCAAAAAATCAAAAACAGAATATATAATACTGTGGAATTTACACAAAAAACTGCATTAATGCCACCAGTTAAATGCTTAATAATTACGAATAAATTATATAAAAATCTGACATAATTAATATAGAATCTACACTAATGACTCTAATCATTAGGATAATAATTTAGATCATAATTAGCATCACTTAATCATTAATTAAATAATTACACAGCCATATAATTACACAAATAATTCAACAATGAATAACCTAATTATTGCAACCTAATCACACGTGTCAGAGGACACGTGGGTGGTCGGGGCAATACCTCGCTATGCCGCAGGGGGGTGGCTCGCCGACGAGGGGGGGTCGCCGGATCGGGGCCGGTCGGCTGCAGCGAGCGCGGGAGGGCCGGCTGCACGTGCGGAAGGCCAGGGCGCGCGCTTCCGTCGCCCGATGGCAGGGCTTAGTCCGAGGGGGGGGGTCGGGATTGGAGAGAGAGAGGGATAGGGTGGCGGTGAGGATGGGAAGAGGTGGAGGCTTGTGGAGGAAATTATTAGGGTTAGGTTTGAGAGAAGTTGCTTAGATATATATGCATGGATGAGATCCAAAGGCTTAGGAATTCCAAATGGGTTGGGCCTAGGTTAGGGTTAGTTAGTTTGCCCATGGGCTGAGCTAAGGTTGGGTTTGGAATAAATGAAATGGATTTGGGTTTGCTCAAGTTGTAATGCCATAACTAAAAGTATAGATATAATACATATACTCCAATAATAAAAATTGATGAATAGTAATACTTTATATATATAAGTATATATATACAAATAATCTAAAAAAAATCTAAATGAGTCTAAGGTTAGAGTTAACCTAAGTTTAGTCTTAGGGTTAAGGGTGAGGGTTATATAATACAATGCACACACAAACTTTGCATATATATACATATATAACATATTTTTCTAAACTATATATATTCAATTTAAAAATTAGGGTAAATTCATTTTATTTAACGAATAACAAAATTTTGTAACAAAATATAAAAAAAATAAAAAAAATAAAATATTTTAGAGTTGGACAGTCGACGGCGCAGCTAGCAGAGATGTATTTCAGGCAGATCGTCCGACTTCACGGAGTGCCAGTCAGCATAGTATCAGACAGGGATACGAGATTCACATCGCACTTCTGGCGCAGTCTTCATCAAAGTTTGGGGACTCGTCTCAAGTTCAGCTCAGCGTATCATCCGCAGACAGATGGGCAGTCAGAGCGTACTATACAAACTCTCGAAGATATGTTGCGGTCATGTACCCTTGACTTCGGTGGTTCGTGGGAGGATCACCTGCACCTGGTGGAATTCTCATACAACAATAGTTTCCAGGCCAGTATCCAGATGGCACCCTTCGAGGCTCTGTATGGCAGGAAGTGCAGATCCCCGTTTGCATGGGATGATGTCGGAGAGAGGCAGATGCTCGGTCCAGAACTGATTTCTCAGACGGTCGAAGTGGTCAGGAAGGTCAGAGATCACCTCCGAGTTGCTCAGGATCGCCAGCGCCATTGGGCCGATGCTCATCGGCGACCCTTAGAATTTGCCGTCGGCGACCATGTATTCCTTAGGATCTCGCCTACCCGCGTCGTCATTCGTTTTGGCGTACGGGGAAAGCTTAGTCCTAGGTATATAGGGCCGTTCGATATTCTGGAGCGAGTAGGCGATGTGTCCTATCGTCTCGCCCTTCCGCCGTCGCTAAGTGAGGTACATGATGTATTCCATGTATCCCAATTAAGACGGTACATCCCGGACCCGAGCCATATCCTAGATCATTCGGAATTGGTTGTTGGTACCAACCTTTCGTATGAGGAGAGGCCCGTGTCTATATTGGACCGGAGAGAAAAGACGCTCAAGAACAAGACTATTAACCTAGTCCGTGTTGCTTGGAGTCATCACTCTCTAGGTGAGTCAACGTGGGAGCGTGAGGACGACATCCGATCGTGATATCCCTACCTGTTTGACTCGTGAGGTGTAATGTCTTTCTTATGCCTTATGCTTTACCTTTCCTTGCTTGTATTGTATGATTGTATGATTGAACTGCTTAGTGTAGCTTGTCTGTGCTTAGTATAGCTTGTCGTGGCAATCTCTAGCTCCTTGATTAAATTCCGAGGACGGAATTCTTTGAAGGTGGGTAGAGTTGTCACCCCCATTTTCTGTATTTCGTATTTGTACTTGTAATTTGATTTTGGCACGTATTTTATTTTCTCGACTTGCGGATTTTGGTTTCTCGTAAATGGGTTTGGACCACGGCTTGGTTTTATTTTGTGGAATTGGGTTGGTTTGATTAGGTTTGGTTTAATATGAATTGGTACACTTTAACCTACACTCTACCCTCAACACAACATACCCACCCTCATTATATCTCCACCAACCTTTCTCTCTCCTCTTTATTCTCCATTAACTTCTCCATCTTCTTCCTTCTTCCACACAACTCTCCAACCCATAGGCAAGTGCACCTTGCCATCAAATAAGCACCACTTTTTATTTGTCCATTAACTAGATTAGGCCATGGAGAACAACTTTAGAACTTGACATTTTATGATTTGGAGCTTTCATTTTTCTAGATCTAGATTTTAACCATTTTCAAAAATCCTTGGTTTTGATCCATTAAACTTCGATTTTTGCATGTTTTGATGCTTCCATGTGGAAGAGAATTCGATTTTACTCAAGTTAGAACTTTAAAAATCTAGATTTGGTTTTGATTTGACAAGGTTATGAAGAATTGAAGTTCTTGGTGTTCTTGGACCTGCTCTCGGCCAGGAAGAACATCCCTCTGCCTTGCGCTCTTTAGTGCATGGCCGATTGCGCACCCCCGGCCTGTGCTCTTTAGCGCAGGGCCGATTGTGCATGACCTCAGCCAGTGCTTTGCGCTGTGCTGGATTGCGCTGGCGCAAGCCATCCATGCGCAAGCCAGCCATGCGCAAAGTAACCCCTGCGTAATCCACCCATGCGCAGTTGACTTCTGTGCAGTCTGTTTCTGCGCAATCCACCCATGCGCAGTTCACTTCTGCGCAGTCTGTTCATTCGCAATCTGCCCCTGTGCCCTGTGCCCCTGCGCACTTGGCACCCTGCGCAACTGACACCTGCGCAATCCAACTCCCTGACCCCTTGCGCAATCTATTGGCTTTTGGAGTTTTGGTTATTTCTTTAAGCTTGGCTCTTCTATAGTCCTATATATATTGATATTTTATTAGATATTTTACGTCCATTTTATATCCTTACGTCTTTTGTCATGAACTTGATTTTACTTAATATGTTTGGAATGACTATTGTACATGGCATGGCATGACAAGGAACTAGCATAACACGACAGTGACCCGTAGTGGTGCACTCCTGACATGACCAACCTGACTTGACAGTGGCCCGTAGTGGCGCACTCCTGACAGTACCCTGACATGATTTATCTTGATAACTTGATAGTGGCCCGTGGCGGCGCACTCCTGACTTGACTTGTAACTTGTAACTTGACTCGTATAATCAACTTGACACCGTGGGTGCTCCTCCTTGCTTGCTTGTACAATCCACTTGTCTTGTCTCGCATCATGTCTAGGACGTGACTTCCTGGGTACCACGGCCAGGGACTCGCGCTAAATTGGATTAGGCTAATGATTAGATCAAACTAGAACATGGAGAATTCCCAGTCACAGGCAATCTCGTTATCTGGGCGCTTTAATGGACTTGTAGCTTGCCGACGTGTAGAGCACATTTCCAGCACACTGTCATGTGTTGCACCCTCTAAGTCACCTAAGGGTACATTTGTCTCCCTGGCAATGTACCCACCTATAACTCTCAACCCGCGGAAGGATAACTGGATAGTCTGCAGGGCTTGGGACTGGAATTCTCACTTGCATCTTGTTAGTAATTAGGTTTGTGATAACCCTAGTTAGTTAAAGTAGTAAGCCGTAGTACTTGCTTGGCCGATTGTGAATGAATGGTGTCCAGCTCTGTCTAAGTCTTGTCTAGCCCCTGTACCTGGAACTCTTGATCATGATTATTTTACTTATCTCTAACGATAAATGGGTAGAGACAGTGAGCTATTCAGGCGAAGGGGTACAATCCCGGTCCTTGTTTGGTTTAAGGATTGTAACCTGGCTCCCGGAATGGTTCCACGTCCCTAGTCGTTTATCGCCCTGTGTACTTTACTACTTGTACTTCTTTTATTCTTTATGTTCTGATATGCTGGCTTTTGTTCTTATTTGTGGCCTCCTTTGTGGCACTTGCTCTTTCTGGGGTTTGACCCAGCTGGTTTTGTGTGGCCAGATTTCGGAGCAGCTCCCGAGGATCTACCAAGCTTCCAGCCCAATGGTGAACACTAGAAGGAACCGGGGCTACGAGTGGGTTTTCCCTTTTTGTTTCACCCACTTATATGTAAATTTATTCTTTTGAGGCGTTTAGCCGACGAGCACATGTTAGCTCGATGCACATTTACTTACTGTCTGCCTACGGGCTGTAAACATGATTAACAAATCCTAGGGTTGATCATGTATGACTGAACTCTTGCTAGTCCTATCATTTTGTACGACTAGCTTCATGATCATCCAATATGTAATATTTGGGACGCCTTTGTTGGCACATTTTATTTTGCGTAATTAACAGCATCTTCGTAGTTTAGTCTTCTGTTCTTCAGATTCAAATATTCTCAGAAGATGTACTACATGGAGTTCTTCACTTCAAGAGCTTCCTCCTTCGTCCTTGAAGACCGTAGCAGTTACCGGCGTTCCCTGCATATAGTCGGCGTCTTCCTGCTTAGAGTCTTCGTGTCTGTACTGGACTAGGTACATCTGTAAACACTAAAGGATGGATGATAACTTAAAGCACAAATCGAAAATCAAGTAATTCAGAGCGGCATACCGGCGGTATGCTCCGGCATACCGGCGGTATACCGTTTTCGTGTCCAGAAAAGTTTCTGTGACAAAAAGCGGCATACCGACGGCATGCTTCGGCATACCGACGGCCTACCGCTTTCTGTGTCCAGAAAGTTGCTGTCTCGAAATGTCAGCATACCGACGGCATGTTGCGGCATACCGGCGGCATGCCGTTTTCTAGCAACACAATAGATGCTGTGATTTATTGTCGGCATACCGACGGTACGCTACGGCATACCGGCGGCATGCCGTTTCTAGTAGCTCTAAAACTTTCTGTGACTTCTGTCGGCATACCGACGGTATGCTCCGACATACCGGCGGTATACCAAATTTCGAATAATCTATTTTTTTTATTTGGTCTGACATGCATTAATGGCCGCATTTAATGCTCTTGAACGGTCATAAATATGACCGTTACTATTTGGCCGGTATACCGGCGGTATGCCGCGGCATACCGACGGCATGCCGGTCTGAGTACACTCAGAAGCATTAAATGCCACCCACTCTTGATTTTCTTATAAAAGGAAGCTCTCTCTCTCTTGAGCTTTCTTACCAACTCTTTCATAAATTTTCCAACAACCAAGAGCTCCACCACTAATACTCTCCAAAGCTTTTCATTGTCATCCTCTCCCAAAGTGCTAGAGTATTAAAGAGTTGTACACTTTCGATCTTCAAGTGTTAGAAGATCAACAAGCTTTCATTCTCTTTTGTTTGAAGTTGGCGAGCCTTCGTAAGAAAACTCGTGTGTAGAAGTTGGCGAGTCTTCGGATCCAAACTCGTGTTGAAGTTGGCGAGTTCTTCGGATCCAAACTCGTGTGTACTATTTGGATAATAGTGGATTAAAGCCGGAGAGAGTTCCGGGACTGGATTGTCTCAAAAGAGGATACCAGGATACATCCTTGCGTTTGCGTTTGATCTTTCTACTCTTTACTTTAAATTGCCTTTATTGCATCAATTGTTGTAGTTTATATTTTATTTCCCTATTCACCCCCCCTCTAGGGTTCTACAATTGGTATCAGAGCCTCGTTCTCTTGATTTGGATTTACACCCTTGAGTGATCCATGGCATCTAACCCTATCATCAACACGTTTCACAATGAGGGACACTCCACAAATAGGCCTCCCCTATTTGATGGTACCAACTATAACTACTGGAAGATTAGGATGGGCATTTATCTCAAGTCCATAGATTTCGACTTATGGGATTGCGTGATAAATGGCCTTCCTACTCCTTCCAGAGCTATTGAGGATATTGCTTCTGACACCCTTCGGGAAACACTTGCCGAAAACATTAAGAAGCTTGCTTATCGAGATGCCAAGGCAATGAATGCTCTTTACTGTGCCCTTGACAGTAGTGAATTCAACCGGATCTCTACTTGCAAGACTTCCAATGAGATTTGGAAGTTACTTGAAGTCACACACGAGGGAACTTCACAAGTGAAGGAATCCAAGATTAGTAGACTCACGCAAGAATATGAGTCTTTTAAAATAAAGCATGATGAATCTATTGCTAGCATGTTTACTCGTTTTGGTGACATTATTAACCCTCTCTCTTCTCTTGGAAAGGAATATCCCGCTCATGAAAAGATAAGGAAAATTCTTAGAGGATTGACGAAAGCTTGGAGTCCTAAAGCTACCGCAATCATTGAGGGGAACGATCTAACCGTCATGAACCTAGAGACCCTCATGGGTAAGCTAATGACTCACGAGCTCGACATGAAGGATCAAGAGGAATCCTCCATTCAAGAGAAGGAGAAGGAGAAGACCAAAGAAAAGGAGAAGACTCTCGCTCTCAAAGCTTCAAGGTCCTACTCCAAGGATAGCTCCGACGACAATGAGTCGGATGACGATGAAGAAATAGCTCTCACAGCTAAGCACTTCCGGAAGTTCTTAAAGTTCAACAAGGCCAACCGCTCTAGACGGGATAATGAAGAAGACCCGGCGTGCTATCAATGCAGAAGACCCGGACACATCAAGAGGGATTGTCCGATGATACGAAAAGACTCAAGCAAGTACGAGAAACCTAGCAAGGGAAGCTCATCCTCTAGAAAGTTCGCCAACACTAGCATTTGGTGTGAAAGCAACGCAAGCGACTCCGACAACGACAAGGAGTACAAACACAATGCCAACGTCTGTCTCATGGCAACCGATGAGGTACTTGATGATTTTTCTTTAAACACTCTTACCTATGATGATTTGGAGAAAGCCATTCTTGAATTACATGAAGAACACAAAGGTGTTCGGAATAAATACAAGAAATCTCTCAAGGAGGTTGAGGCTCTTCAACTTGAAGTAGAGAGGCTCTCAAACATCATCATTGATGTGAAGGGAAAATCTCCTATTTCCGACACGGATGAAATAGAGTCTTTGCGACTCAAATTTCAAGAATCTCTTGACACCATCAAGAAAAAGGATGATGAGATTCAATCCATGAGAAGCTCCTATGAATTTGCCATGCGCAAATGTCAAGATGCTAATAGAAGAGAATATTCCACCTCTATTAAGTATAATGATCTTCTTACACGAAGTAAGAATTTAGGTAATAAGAATACCACTCACATGCATGCTCCAAGACACCCTCACACTCATCACAATGCTAGGCACAATTATTACATGAACACTACACACAACTCCTTTTCTAACACAAGAAAAGGACCCTTTGTCAAGAAGAACACCTCTCATCATGCTTTTTACTATCATCATAACACTCATGGTAGAACTTCTCACACTAGTAACTCACACATGCACAACACTCACACTTCTTCTTTTAAATCTTTCTTGATGTGCAATTATTGTGGTTTGGTAGGTCACACTTCTAACTTTTGTTATACAAGAAAACAAGTTGACATGAGAGTTCTTAAGTGGGTTCCTAAGACTAACACTCATGGACCCATAAGATCATGGGTACCAAAATGTTCATCTTCAACTTATGTTGTAGGTGACGAATCCTTCTCATGCTAGAAGCAAATGGATTCTCGATAGCGGTTGTTCACGGCACATGACCGGTGATGCTTCACTTTTTACAACGCTATCGATGAAGAAAGAAGGACATGTCTCCTTCGGTAACAATCTTAAAGGTTATATTATTGGAAATGGTAATATCGGTTCTCCTCCTTATCCTTGTATTAATAATGTTTGTCTTGTTACTAATCTCAAGCATAATCTTTTAAGTATTATCCATCTTACCGATAATGGTTATGATATCAAGTTTGTTAAACTCAAATGCTACATTACCGATAGCTCAAATGGAACTATTGTGTATGAAGGCATTAGAGAAAACAATATCTATGTTCTTTATCTTGTTGAAGGTACTAACAATGACAGGTGCCTAGTTGCAAAGAACGATGAGAGTTGGCTTTGGCACATGAGGCTTGGACACGCCAACATGGATACCATCTCTCGCCTCGCCTCCAAGAAGCTTGTACGAGGACTTCCTAGTATCCCTTTCAAGAAGGATATGGTATGTGAAGAATGCGAGAAAAGTAAGTTGACTAAATCATCCTTCAAATCCATCAACTCTGTGAGTACCACTAGACCCCTTCAACTTATTCATATGGATCTTTTCGGGCCTAGTAGAGTAGCTAGCCTTGGTGGCAAACTTTATGCCTTTGTTTTAGTTGATGATTTTTCGAGATTTACTTGGGTTATTTTTCTTACTTGCAAAAGTGATACTTTTCGTGAATTTGTTGCTTTTTGTAAACGTGTTCAAAATGAGAAAGGTTTTTCTATTAACAAAATTAGGAGTGATCATGGAGGTGAATTTGATAATGTTGATTTCAAAAGATTTTGTGAAAAGAATGGTTTTGGACATGATTTTGCTTGTCCCCGTACTCCTCAACAAAATGGTGTTGTGGAGAGAAAGAATAGAACCCTTGGCGATATGGCCCGGGTCATGTTAAACCAATACAAGCTCCTCCAATATTTTTGGGCGGAAGCCGTTAATACGGCGTGTCATGTTATTAATAGGGTCTTAATTAGACCTATTACTAAGAAGACTCCTTATGAGCTTTGGTTTAACAAAATTCCTTCTATTGAATATTTCAAGGTTTTTGGTTGCAATTGTTTTATTTTGAATACCAAGGATAACCTAGGCAAGTTTGAAGAAAAAGCCTATGAAGGAATATTCCTTGGATACTCTACTCATAGCAAAGGTTTTCGTGTTTTTAATAAAAGAAGTCTTGTTGTCGAAGAGTCAATCAATGTCTCTTTTAATGAGCTCAACTCTTCTACATTCTTCTCTTCCGAGGATATTGATGACATCTCGTTTGGATTGGAGAACTCCTCTATTGGGGATCGTCCTTCTTCATCTAACAATAAAGTTGTGACCCCATCAAAAGAGTCTCCTCCTCTCGAGCCTCCTCCAAAGGATCTCCCAAGAGAATGGAGATTTGTCACCAATCATCCTAAGGAGCTTATCATTGGGGATCCTTCCTCAAGTGTTAGTACAAGATCCGCCACACGTGATCTTTGTGCCAATGTGGCTTTTATCTCTCAAATAGAGCCTAAAAATGTTAATGATGCCTTTCTTGATGAATTTTGGATGATAGCTATGCAAGAGGAGCTTAATCAATTTGAGCGAAGCAAGGTTTGGGAACTTGTCCCAAAACCTAGCAATCATTCCATTATTGGAACTAAATGGGTGTTTCGCAACAAGCTAAATGAAGATGGGTTAGTGACTCGTAACAAAGCCCGATTGGTTGCTCAAGGCTATAACCAAGAGGAAGGCATTGACTACGACGAAACCTATGCTCCGGTTGCACGTCTTGAATCCATTCGTATGCTTTGTGCATTTGCTTGCTTTAATGACTTTAAGCTATTTCAAATGGATGTTAAGAGTGCTTTTCTTAATGGCATTATTAAGGAGGAAGTTTATGTTAAACAACCTCCCGGTTTTGAAGACTTTCAATTTCCTAACCACGTTTTCAAACTCCATAAAGCCCTTTATGGCCTCAAACAAGCTCCACGTGCTTGGTATGAGCGTCTTAGCTCTTTTCTTGTCTCTCACGATTTTTCAAAGGGAAAAGTTGACACCACACTTTTTATTAAATCCCATAATGGAACTCTCTTATTAGTTCAAATTTACGTTGATGATATCATCTTTGGTTCTACAAATAACACACTTTGTGTAGAATTTGCCAAAGTTATGCAGGAAGAGTTCGAAATGAGTATGATGGGTGAACTCTCCTTCTTCTTGGGGTTACAAATCAAACAAGGACCTAAAGGAACCTTCATCAATCAAGCAAAATATACAAAGGACCTCCTCAAGCATTTCGACCTTGACTCATCCAAATCAATGAGGACCCCCATGGCTACAACGACCAAGCTTGACAATGATGAAGAAGGCACATCGGTCGACACTCGTAAGTACAGAGGTATGATCGGTAGCTTACTTTATTTAACTGCTAGCCGTCCGGATATCATGTTTAGTGTTTGTTTGTGTGCACGATATCAAGCCAATCCAAAGGAATCACATTTGAGTGCCGTTAAGCGCATTTTTCGATATCTCAAAGGCACCATTAACATGGGTCTTTAGTATCCAAAATCCTCATCCTTTGAGCTTCAAGGCTTTTCGGATGCGGATTTTGCCGGATGCAAGATTGACCTAAAAAGCACTAGTGGCACATGTCAATTCCTCGGGAAGTCCTTGGTATAGTGGTTTAGTAAGAAGCAAAACTCTGTCGCTCTCTCCACCACTGAGGCAGAGTATATTGCGGCTGGTTGTTGTTGTGCACAAATTCTTTGGATGTCACAAACACTTTTAGATTACGGCATTTCTCATTCTTGCACCTCTATTAAATGTGATAACACTAGCTCTATCAATCTCATAAAAAACCTGATTTGTCACTCACGCACGAAGCACATAGAAATTAGACACCATTTTCTTCGTGACCATCAGCAAAAAGGAGATATTCGTCTTGAATTTATTGATACTACTTATCAATTAGCCGATATCTTCACTAAGCCTCTCCCGGAAGACCGCTTCTCTTTCCTTTGCCGTGAACTGGGCATTTTATCCTTTGATCCCTAACCCTTTTTCGTCCGGCACACCGACGGTATACTTCGGTATACCGACGGCATTCCGTTTTTCAAAGCAGAATTCTGCTCTGTTTCGATTTTCGGCATACCGTCGGTACACTACGGCATACCGCCGGCATGCCGTTTTTCGAGTCAGGATGATGTTCTGTTTCGATTTTCGGCATACCGTCGGTACACGTCGGTATACCGCCGGTATGCCGGATGGCGGCGGACATGAATCCTGAACTGAGATGCGGGCCCACTCTTTTATCTCTCCTCCTTTATTCCTTCCATCCTTTCTTTATTCCCTCTCTTCCATCAAATCCCTCATTATTTACCCATCTCCTCAACTCCCCTCCTATTAATTACCCTTCATATCACCTTTCCCCCTTTCTCTCCTTTTTTTACTCCACACATCAATTCACCCCATCACCCTTTCAACTACCCCATCACCCTTCCTCTTTAACCGTTCCCTCCTCCCCAACCTTTTTCAAACTCAACCCTTCATATTCCCCCTCTTCTTTAAAAACCCTCCTTCTTCCTTCTCCTCTCTACTACTTCTTCCTCTCACACCAAAGCCCAAAATCCTTCTTCATGGCCAACTCCAAGCGCCCCCGATCCTCTTCCTCCTCTTTCAACCCTTTCGTCCCGGTGGCGCTACCCTCCGGCTTTGACCAACGCATTTTCTCCAACGCTTTGGCGGCTGAGCTTTGGTTCCAACATTTCGTCAACCAGAACGTGTTCAAAGGACGGGCTATCAACTGGAACCTCTTCCCCGGTCACGTCCCGTTGTTTGACGATGCCGGTCTCTCCTCCCTTCTTCGGCGCCAAATTCCTGTCTACTCTGCCGCTGTCCGCCTTTTCTACTGCAACATGCGAGGGGATGACGACGACCCTACTGCCATCCAATCCATGGTCAATGACCGCCACTTCCCTCTCACATGCAAGAAAGTGGGGGCCATCTTGGGCATCCCGGACAGAGGGGATACGTTACCTCTTTTGGGTGCTCTCATCTCATCGGCGGTGTCTCCTTTCGACGAATTCTGCCGTATCATCTGTAAGGGTCCCAACCCTCCTGACATCCCGGCCCTCTCAGCCCAGCTGGAGCCGTTCTACTACGAGCTCCATCGTATCGTGTGCCACACTCTGTTCCCAAAGAGCGGGAACTATGACGCAATCACTGGTGATGCTCTTGTCCTCATGTATCATCTCTATGCCCGGAAGCGTTTTTCCTTCCCAAAGACTCTGCTTCTGCAATTTCGGCGTACCTTGCCTTCGGGGAAGCAGAACCTCTACTATGGTTCCTTCATCACTTTGCTTATGGAGGCCAAACAAGTTGACTTGTCTCTCTGCTCCTCGGATGGGGTCCCCTCATTTCTTGCTGTCTCCCGTAACCTTGCTGGCGCCTCTTCTTCCCGTGCTTCCTCTTCCCAAGAGCAACCGGGTTCCACTCCTGCTGCCCCTGCATCTACCCCTCCCTCTACGGGCCGCTATATGCCACTTACTCAGCACCACTTGGATCTGAGGATGGCCCAGGCGGAGGTGCAGATGCGAACCCACACTCGTGGACTTGGCGCCCTCATCTAGTCTCGCTTCCACGATTAGGCCTACTTCATCCAGCGCACTCTGCAAGACCGGGATACCTTTCTGGATCTCAATCTTCAGGATCCCATGTACACGGCCCCGCGTTTCTCTGACCCCAATGCCTATGGGTTTATGTACCCGGACGGCATTGATCCTTTTGGCGCCTTCCAGCAGGCTCAGGATGATGATGGTGATGATGATCCGGCAGAGGATTAGGGATGGTTTTTCCTTTGGTGATGGTTACGGTGTTTTAATGGTTCTAGTTTTTATGTGTGTTTTCTGTTTGTTGTCTTTAGTGGTCCTTCGGGGACCGGTTTATGGTTGTTTTCAGTGTTTGCTGTCCTTCGGGGACATTATCTATGGTTGTCCTTGATGTCCGACTCTCATGATGGAGAGTCTTTTATCTTATTGCTATATATGGGTCAAGCATGTATTATCGTTCTTACTTCAATATATTCCTGCATGCTTCTATCTATACTCTCGTTTTTTTTAATGCACTGTCTCCTTTAGTTATCCCCATCTTTGACTAAGTGACAAAGGGGGAGAAATCGTATTGAGGGGGAGCTGTCTACCTACGGGGGAGCTACTCCCTGAAGATGCTATCTCTCTATTTTGTCAATTATCAAAATGGGGGAGTTTGTTGGCACATTTTATTTTGCGTAATTAACAGCATCTTCGTAGTTTAGTCTTCTGTTCTTCAGATTCAAATATTCTCAGAAGATGTACTACATGGAGTTCTTCACTTCAAGAGCTTCCTCCTTCGTCTTTGAAGACCGTAGCAGTTACCGGCGTTCCCTGTATATAGTCGGCGTCTTCCTGCTTAGAGTCTTCGTGTCTGTACTGGTCTAGGTACTTCTGTAAACACTAAAGGATGGATGATAACTTATAGCACAAATCGAAAATCAAGTAATTCAGAGCGGCATACCGGCGGTATACCGTTTTCGTGTCCAGAAAAGTTTCTGTGACAAAAAGCGGCATACCGACGGCATGCTTCGGCATACCGGCGGCCTATCGCTTTCTGTGTCCAGAAAGTTGCTGTCTCGAAATGTCGGCATACCGACGGCATGCTGCGGCATACCGGCGGTATGCCGTTTTCTAGCAACACAATAGATGCTGTGATTTATTGTCGACATACCGACGGTACGCTACGGCATACCGGCGGCATGCCGTTTCTAGTAGCTCTAAAACTTTCTGTGACTTCTGTCGGCATACCGACGGTATGCTCCGGCATACCAGCGGTATACCGAATTTCGAATAATCTATTTTTTTTTATTTGGTCTGACATGCATTAATGGCCGCATTTAATGCTCTTAAACAGTCATAAATATGACCGTTACTATTTGGCCGGCATACCGGCGGTATGCCGCGGCATACCGACGGCATGCCGGTCTGAGTACACTCAGAAGCATTAAATACCACCCACTCTTGGTTTTCTTATAAAAGGAAGCTCTCTCTCTCTTGAGCTTTCTTACCAACTCCTTCATAAATTTTCCAACAACCAAGAGCTCCACCATTAATACTCTCTAAAGCTTTTCATTGTCATCCTCTCCCAAAGTGCTAGAGTATTAAAGAGTTGTACACTTTCGATCTTCAAGTGTTAGAAGATCAACAAGCTTTCATTCTCTTTTGTTTGAAGTTGGCGAGCCTTCGTAGGAAAACTCGTGTGTAGAAGTTGGCGAGTCTTCGGATCCAAACTTGTGTTGAAGTTGGCGAGTTCTTCGGATCCAAACTCGTGTGTACTATTTGGATAATAGTGGATTAAAGCCGGAGAGAGTTCCGGGACTGGATTGCCTCAAAAAAGGATACCAGGATACATCCTTGCGTTTGCATTTGATCTTTCTACTCTTTACTTTAAATTGCCTTTATTGCATCAATTGTTGTAGTTTATATTTTATTTCCCTATTCACCCTCCCTCTAGGGTTCTACAGCCTTATATATATATTTGATGCTCTAATATCTTGTAACTCTGTTAATTGCTTGAGATTGAGACAATAGGCTTGACCTTAAGAGACTGCTGGCTTATAGTAAACCCTCATATCTAGACAGCCGTGACCGTATAGTTGAGATGTATTCTATTTCAATATACGTAGCTGGCTATGTCTGCCCCCGCTCTCCAGTATTCTGGTTCTGGGGCGTGACATGGTTTAAGTGGTGGCCCATGCAGGTCTTGGCATTCAAGAAATGTGAGGGTTTACCGAATAGATGTCTCAATCAATATTCGTCCTTGATCTCTGCTCGTATCTTCAAATCCCTGAGAATCTCGACCTGATCCCATTGCTTGTATTATTGATCTGTCCTGGTCCTTTCCTTATTGTTTCCTATGTCGTCTTCTTCAGCGGCATTACTCCCGGACCTGCCAACCAGCCAGAGGAAGCTCGATAAGCACCCCAGTGCCAGGAAGATCAAGCTCAGCACTCTGGAGTAGCCTCCCGAGTTATGCTTTCCGGAGGCTCAGAACCACCAGTTCAGGCAGCTCCGCCCGCTCAACCAGCTAGACAGGATGAGGGACCTTTGGTAGGGCTTATCAGAGAACTGCTTGCATCCCAAGATCGTCGAGGCGACGCCTTGCACCAGGAAGTTCATGATGCACTAAACCGAGGAGGTCCCTAAGGGAATCAGGCGGCCAACAGTTTTAAGCGCTTGAACCCTCCCTTCTTTGATGGCAGTGAAGACGCGATTGCCGCGGACGCTTGGCTTCAGGATACCGAGGTGGTTCTAGAAGCAGCTAGGATACCTGAAAATGAGAATGTGGCGGTGGTATGCCTACAGTTGTTAGACTTGGCTCGCGATTGGTGGGCAGCTCAGGCTATGGGATTAGCAGCACCAGTCACTTGGGCGACGTTCAGAGAGAGGTTCCAGACAAAGTACTTCGATGCGGTGGCACGGTACGACCTGCAGACCTGGTTCACCAACTTGAAGCAAGGAGGCAGGACGGTCGATGGCTATGCGACCGAGTTTTTCAGGCTGAGTATGTTCGCCCCCACCTTGGTGGCAACCGAGTTCGATAGGGCTCAGCGGTTCCAGCAAGGGCTGCACTTAGAGATATTATTGGCGGTGGAGCAGTTCGAGCACCAGACGTTCGATGCAGTGTTGAAGGCAGCGAGGAGGCATGAGTATACCTCCCGAAGAATTGTGGACAGGACCGGAGGCAGGAAGCGGTCCCACAACCAGATGCACCAATCTTCAGCTCCAGCCCCGGCAGCTAGGGGTATAACCATTGGAACTCCGAGGCGGGCGGCCTCAGTGACGTCGGTTCAGCATTCAACCCCGACGTACCCGCAGCAGCAGAAGCAGAAGCAGTCTTCCGCGGTGGGATGTTCTTATTGCGGGAAGCCGGGCCATGTAGTGGCAGAGTGTCGTAGGGCACAAGGATTGTGCCTGGCTTGTGGAGGAGCAGACCACCAGATAGGGACCTGTCCGAATATGGGAGGTCCATCATCATCCAACCTTTCTAGTTCTTCGGTGAGAGGACCAGTCCCAGTTCCAGTCCAGCAGCAGCAGCAACAGCAGTACCCGAGGCCATTGTTGCCCCAGGCCCAGGCCTTCCAGCAGCAATTTACCCAGGCTCCAGCACAGAACCGGCAGAGGGGTTTCCAGCAGAGGGGACCCGTAGCTAGAGGTCAGGCTATGATGATGACCATGGAAGAAGAAGTTGCACCAGGTGAGGTAGTGGCAGGTACTATTCTCGTCAACACCTTTCCAGCATCTGTATTATTTGATTCTGGTGCATCGCATTCATTCATGTCTGCACGATTCGTGACACGGATAGGATTAGAGCCCGAGTCATTATCTGTGAGGCTCAATATACTTACTGGTAATGGTCTTGTGGGAGTAGATCGAGTATTTTCCTCGTGTCGGATCGTAGTTAGTGGTAGAGAGTTCCCCGCTAGGCTCATAGAGTTCCCTATGGCAGACTATGATGTAGTCCTAGGCATGGATTGGTTGAGGAACCATTATGCTAGAATAGACTGCCATATTGGCAGAGTTGTCTTTAGTATTCCCGGAGAGCCAGAGTTTTCATTTTCCAGAGGCACAGTAGAGCCATCTCCTCCAGTATTGCGGATGGCAGTAGCAGCAGTGCAGTTGCCCCGGATAGTTGAAGAGTTTCCAGATGTCTTCCCAGAGGAACTTCCAGGGATGCCACCAGAGCGGAAGATCGAGTTTACCATCGACTTGATTCCCGGTACAGCACCAGTATCAGAGCGAGTCTATAGAATGGCGCCTTCAGAGTTGGAGATTTTGTACAAGATGATTGAAGAACTTAGAACCAAGGGATTCATTCGTGCTAGTGGATCGCCTTGGGGAGCCCCGATGCTTCTTATGAAAAAGAAGGATGGTACGTCCAGGCTATGTATTGATTATCGTACCTTGAACTCAGTGACAATCAAGAACAGATACCCTCTTCCGAGGATAGATGACTTGTTTGATCAACTCAAGGGGGCTTCAGTTTTCTCGAAGATAGACTTGCGGTCAGGATACCACCAGATCAGAGTCAGAGAGCAGGATATCCCGAAGACGGCGTTCAGATCTAGGTACGGGCATTGGAAGTTTCTAGTTATGCCCTTTGGAGCGACCAATGCGTCGGCAGTGTTCATGGACCTCATGAACCGTATTTTCATGCCTTACTTGGATCAGTTTGTGATAGTGTTCCTTGATGACATCCTAGTCTACAGTAAGAGTGAAGCAGAGCATGAGCAGCATCTCAGAGTTGTCCTCCAGATTCTGAGAGAGCACCAGTTGTACGCCAAGTTCAATAAATACGAGTTCTGGCTCGATCGCATTTCTTACTTGGGTCACATCATTACCAGAGGAGGAGTGGAAGTGGATCCCCAGAAGATTGTGGCTATCGAGTCATGGCTAGTACCCAGCTCAGTGGCAGAGGTTCGCAGCTTCCTTGGATTGGCCGGCTACTACCGGCGGTTCGTCTCAGATTTTGTAAGGATTTCAGCACCGATGACCCAGTTGACCCGCAAGGATGTGCCGTTCGTTTGGACAGCAGAATGTCAGGAATAATTTGAGAAGTTGAAGCGAGGTTTGATAACGGCTCCCATTCTCACCCTTCCAGATGGGACCGGAGGATTCACAGTTTATTGCGACGCTTCAGGCAGAGGATTGGGATGTGTTTTGATGCAGCATAGGAAGGTAATTGCTTATGCGTCACGTCAACTCCGTGATCATGAGAAGAATTACCCGACCCACGACTTGGAGCTAGCAGCAGTAGTGTTTGCACTTAAGCTGTGGAGGCACTACTTGTACAGAGACAGAGTGGAGATCTTTACTGATCATAAGAGCCTGAAGTATGTTTTCACCCAGAAGGATCTTAATATGCGGCAGAGAAGATGGCTCGAGCTACTGATGGACTACGAGGTGGATTTGTAGTATCATCCCGGGAAGGCCAACGTTGTAGCAGATGCGTTGAGCCGGAGAGCCGGAGTTTATTTCCTGACGGCGCAACCAGAGTTATTGTCGGATCTTCAAAAGATGGGAATTGAAGTGGTTCTTCCTTCCAGTGTGGCCTTGATGGCCAGCCTACAGATTCAGTCCACCATAGTTGAGAGGATCCGGACAGCACAGTTAACCGATTCTAAGATTCAGCGGCTCAGAGCAGAGTGTGAAGCAGGAAGAAGGCCAGAGTTATGTATTCATGAGGATGGTACACTTCGACATGGCACGCATCTTTGTGTACCCAGTGGAGATATCAGACATGAAGTCATGGCAGAGGCTCACAGTTCGCAGTATTCCATCCACCCAGGCAGCACGAAGATGTACAGAGATATTTGTCAACACTTTTGGTGGAATGGTATGAAGAGAGAGATAGCCCGGTATGTCTCTCGATGTTTGGTTTGCCAATAAGTCAAGGCTGAACATCAGAGGCCAGCTGGACTTCTTCAACCTTTACCGATCCCAGAATGGAAATGGGAGCACCTTACCATGTATTTCGTGATTGGGTTACCCAGATCTCCGGCAGGCAGAGATGCTATTTGGGTCATTGTGGACAGGCTTACCAAGGTGGCACACTTTTTTCCATTTAGAGTTGGACAGTCGACGGCACAGCTAGCAGAGATGTATTTCAGGCAGATCGTCCGACTTCACGGAGTGCCAGTCAGCATAGTATCAGACAGGGATACGAGATTCACATCGCACTTCTGGCGCAGTCTTCATCAAAGTTTGGGGACTCGTCTCAAGTTCAGCTCAGCGTATCATCCGCAGACAGATGGGCAGTCAGAGCGTACTATACAAACTCTCGAAGATATGTTGCGGTCATGTACCCTTGACTTTGGTGGTTCGTGGAAGGATCACCTGCACCTGGTGGAATTCTCATACAATAATAGTTTCCAGGCCAGTATCCAGATGGCACCCTTCGAGGCTCTGTATGGCAGAAAGTGCAGATCCCCGTTAGCATGGGACGATGTCGGAGAGAGGCAGATGCTCGGTCCAGAACTGATTTCTCAGATGGTCGAAGTGGTCAGGAAGGTCAGAGATCACCTCCGAGTTGCTCAGGATTGCCAGCGCCATTGGGCCGATGCTCATCGGCGACCCTTAGAATTTGCCGACGGCGACCATGTATTCCTTAGGATCTCGCCTACCCGCGGCGTCATTCGTTTTGGCGTACGGGGAAAGCTTAGTCCTAGGTATATAGGGCCGTTCGATATTCTGGAGTGAGTAGGCGATGTGTCCTATCGTCTCGCCCTTCCGCCGTCGCTAAGTGAGGTACATGATGTATTCCATGTATCCCAATTAAGACGGTACATCCCGGACCCGAGCCATATCCTAGATCATTCGGAATTGGTTGTTGGTACCAACCTTTCGTATGAGGGGAGGCCCGTGTCTACATTGGACCGAAGAGAAAAAATGCTCAAGAACAAGACTATTAACTTAGTCCGTGTTGCTTGGGGTCATCACTCTCTAGGTGAGTCAACGTGGGAGCGTGAGGACGACATCCGATCGCGATATCCCTACCTGTTTGACTCGTGAGGTGTAATGTCTTTCTTATGCCTTACGCTTTCCCTTTTCTTGCTTGCATTGTATGATTGTATGATTGAACTGCTTAGTGTAGCTTGTCTGTGCTTAGTATAGCTTGTCGTGGCAATCTCTAGCTCCTTGATTAAATTCCGAGGATGGAATTCTTTGAAGGTGGGTAGAGTTGTCACCTCCATTTCCTGTATTTCGTATTTGTACTCGTAATTTAATTTTGGCACGTATTTTATTTTCTCGACTTACGGATTTTGGTTTCTCGTAAATGGGTTTGGACCACGGCTTGGTTTTATTTTGTGGAATTGGGTTGGTTTGATTAGGTTTGGTTTAATATGAATTGGTACACTTTAACCTACACTCTACCCTCAACACAACACACCCACCCTCATTATATCTCCACCAACCCTTCTCTCTCCTCTTTATTCTCCATTAACTTCTCCATCTTCTTCCTTCTTCCACACAACTCTCCAACCCATAGGCAAGTGCACCTTGCCATCAAATAAGCACCACTTTTTATTTGTCCATTAACTAGATTAGGCCATGGAGAACAACTTTAGAACTTGACATTTTGTGATTTGGAGCTTTCATTTTTCTAGATCTAGATTTTAACCATTTTCGAAAATCCTTGGTTTTGATCCATTAAACTTCGATTTTTTGATGCTTCCATGTGGAAGAGAATTCGATTTTACTCAAGTTAGAACTTAGAAAATCTAGATTTGGTTTTGATTTGACAAGGTTATGAAGAATTGAAGTTCTTGGTGTTCTTGGACCTGCTCTCGGCCAGGAAGAACATCCCTCTGCCTTGCGCTCTTTAGCGCATGGCCGATTGCGCACCCCCGGCCTGTGCTCTTTAGCGCAGGGCCGATTGCGCATGACCTCAGCCAGTGCTTTGTGCTGTGCTGGATTGCGCTGGCGCAAGCCATCCATGCGCAAGCCAGCCATGCGCAAAGTAACCCCTGCGCAATCCACCAATGCGCAGTTGACTTCTGCACAGTCTGTTCCTGCGTAATCCACCCATGCGCAGTTCACTTCTGCACAGTCTGTTCATGCACAATCTGCCCCTGTGCCCTGTGCCCCTGCGCACTTGGCACCCTGCGCAACTGACACCTGCGCAATCCAACTCCCTGACCCCTTGCGCAATCCATTGGCTTTTGGAGTTTTGGTTATTTCTTTAAGCTTGGCTCTTCTATAGTCCTATATATATTGGTATTTTATTAGATATTTTACGTCTATTTTATATCCTTACGTCTTTTGTCATGAACTTGATTTTACTTAATATGTTTGGAATGACTATTGTACATGGCATGGCATGACAAGGAACTAGCATAACACGACAGTGACCCGTAGTGTTGCACTCCTGACATGACCAACCTGACTTGATAGTGGCCCGTAGTGGTGCACTCCTGACAGTACCCTGACATGATTTATCTTGATAACTTGATAGTGGCCCGTGGCAGCGCACTCCTGACTTGACTTGTAACTTGTAACTTGACTCGTATAATCAACTTGACACCGTGGGTGCTCCTGCTTGCTTGCTTGTACAATCCACTTGTCTTGTCTCGCATCATGTCTAGGACGTGACTTCCTGGGTGCCACGGCCAGGGACTCGCGCTAAATTGGATTAGGCTAATGATTAGATCAAACTAGAACATGGAGAATTCCCAGTCACAGGCAATCTCGTTATCTGGGCGCTTTAATGGACTTGTAGCTTGCCGACGAGTAGAGCACATTTTCAGCACACTGTCATGTGTTGCACCCTCTAAGTCACCTAAGGGTGCATTAGTCTCCCGGGCAATGTACCCACCTATAACTCTCAACCCGCGGAAGGATAACTGGATAGTCTGCAGGGCTTGGGACTGGAATTCTCACTTGCATCTTGTTAGTAATTAGGTTTGTGATAACCCTAGTTAGTTAAAGTAGTAAGCCGTAGTACTTGCTTGGCCGATTGTGAATGAATGGTGTCCAGCTCTGTCTAAGTCTTGTCTAGCCCCTGTACCTGGAACTCTTGATCATGATTGTTTTACTTATCTCTAACGATAAATGGGTAGAGACAGTGAGCTATTCAGGTGAAGGGGTACAATCCCGGTCCTTGTTTGGTTTAAGGATTGTAACCTGGCTCCCGGAATGGTTCCACGTCCCTAGTCGTTTATCGCCCTGTGTACTTTACTACTTGTACTTCTTTTATTCTTTATGTTCTGATATGCTGGCTTTTGTTCTTATTTGTGGCCTCCTTTGTGGCACTTGCTCTTTCTGGGGTTTGACCCAGCTGGTTTTGTGTGGCCAGATTTCGGAGCAGCTCCCGAGGATCTACCAAGCTTCCAGCCCAATGGTGAACACTAGAAGGAACCGGGGCTACGAGTGGATTTTCCCTTTTTGTTTCACCCACTTATATGTAAATTTATTCTTTTGAGGCGTTTAGCCGACGAGCACCTGTTAGCTCGATGCACATTTACTTACTGTCTGCCTACGGGCTGTAAACATGATTAACAAATCCTAGGGTTGATCATGTATGACTGAACTCTTGCTAGTCCTATCATTTTGTACGACTAGCTTTATGATCATCCAATATGTAATATTTGGGACGCCTTATATATATATTTGATGCTCTAATATCTTGTAACTCTGTTAATTGCTTGAGATTGAGACAATAGGCTTGACCTTAAGAGACTGCTGGCTTGTAGTAAACCCTCATATCTAGACAGCCGTGACCGTATAGTTGAGATGTATTCTATTTCAAAATACGTAGCTGGCTATGTCTGTCCCCGCTCTCCAGTATTCTGGTTCTGGGGCGTGACATGGTTTAAGTGGTGGCCCATGCAGGTCTTGGCATTCAAGAAATGTGAGGGTTTATCAAATAGATGTCTCAATCAATATTCGTCCTTGATCTCTGCTCGTATCTTCAAATCCCTGAGAATCTCGACCTGATCACATTGCTTGTATCATTGATCTGTCCTGGTCCTTTCCTTATTGTTCCCTATATCGTCTTCTTCAGCGGCATTACTCCCGGACCTGCCAACCAGCCAGAGGAAGCTCGACAAGCACCCCAGCGCCAGGAAGATCAAGCTCAGCACTCTGGAGTAGCCTCCCGAGTTATGCTTTTCGGAGGCTCAGAACCTCCAGTTCAGGCAGCTCCGCCCGCTCAACCAGCTAGACAGGATGAGGGACCTTTGGTAGGGCTTATCAGAGAACTGCTTGCATCCCAAGATCGTCAAGGGGACGCCTTGCACCAGGAAGTTCATGATGCACTAAACCGAGGAGGTCCCCAAGGGAATCAGGCGGCCAACAGTTTTAAGCGCTTGAACCCTCCCTTCTTTGATGGCAGTGAAGACGCGATTGCCGCGGACGCTTGGCTTCAGGATACCGAGGTAGTTCTAGAAGCAGCTAGGATACCTGAAAATGAGATGGTGGCGGTGGTACGCCTACAATTGTTAGACTTGGCTCGCGATTGGTGGGCAGCTCAGGCCATGGGATTAGCAGCACCAGTCACTTGGGCAACGTTCAGAGAGAGGTTCCAGACAAAGTACTTTGATGCGGTGGCACGGTATGACCTGCAGACCCGGTTCACCAACTTGAAGCAAGGAGGCAGGACGGTCGATGGCTATGCGACCGAGTTTTCCAGGCTGAGTAGGTTCGCCCCCACCTTGGTGGCAACCGAGTTCGATAGGGCTCAGCAGTTCCAGCAAGGGCTGCACTTAGAGATATTATTGGCGGTGGAGCAGTTCGAGCACCAGACGTTCGATGCGGTGTTGAAGGCAGCGAGGAGGCATGAGTATACCTCCCGGAGAATTGTAGACAGGACCGGAGGCAGGAAGCGGTCCCACAACCAGATGCACCAATCTTTAGCTCCAGTCCTGGCAGCTAGGGGTATAACCATTGGAACTCCGAGGCGGGCGGCCTCAGTGACGTCGGTTGTGCACCAACTGGCTAAGACGTCTGCCCTGGTAGCATAGGGTGGGTTGGAACTACCCTTGCGGACTGCTCATCCGTACCAGATGACTGGTTGTCTCTACCGGCAGAGGTACGTCCACTCCTTAGATTCATGATTCTGCAGAAATATGATAGAAGGAATTTAGAATAGGACGGAAACAAACGAGATGCAAAAGAATTTGTTCAAGGATAATCAAGAATGATATAGTCAAGTATGGATGAGACCCTATATTCTAAACCTAATTTGCCGGCTTGTTCGGTACAGTAACGTAACCAAACAAATTTCATGACCTTCATGGGCCACCACTAAAAACATGTCACGCCCCAGTTCCAAATAATCGGATTGGGAACACGTGGCATGCCAGCTGTACAATCTAGCATAGCTAAACCCAATTTAATGGACTATGATTCGATTGTAGTACGCTGAAGTATAACTAATAAGTAACATCACAGGCAGGTAAACTAGTCTCATCCATGAAATAATGTAATAGATAACTGAATGGAAAATCATCAGTGCCACAGAATCCAAATGTCAACTATGGCTATAGGAGAACAATCCACTAAAAGTAAATGAGTACATCTGGAATGAAATGAAGTAGCAAAAGAAATAAACAGAACACTGGAAATAGAACCCACGTCTGAAGATGTAGCTAGCCTCCAGAGGATCAAGGCTGCGGCTCCACCTCAAAGTCGTCGTCAACAAGTCCCTCTACTCCGTAATCAGCCGGGAACGAGTACTCGTCGAGCTCTGAAAAAGATACCAGGTCCTCAGAGGGACATAACAAATATACAGGAAAAAGCCATGCAAGAAAATACTAAGCAGTAATGTAAATGTACTAGTAAGAATGCCACCCAGTATTTCCCTAACCAAACAAGGACAGGAAATACAAGGAAGCAATAAGGTGTTCTAACCATCTATGTGAAAATGCACTCGAGACATCTCTAGTGGCACATGAGAGGGGGAGAAGAAGAAGAAACTGCCACCAAGCGTCCTACGGTTTGAGGAACGAGGGGCTACGAGCATCCAGCGTCCATTGGAAACAGAAATTCTCATACACCACTAGTAGACTCTCCACACCCAATGTACTCGTACCGTATACGCGGTGCGAACTATATGCAAGACGTCATAGTAAATATAATGTAACTAAACCAAACTGCTAACAGACTCAAGTTCATATGTTAAGGGCCAGTCAACACAGAACCTCTGCACTCAACTCACTCATATGTGATACGTGTCTGAGTCAGTGACAAGTTCATACTAACTCTATACAAGGTAGTCATCGATGGAGACGAGTGCACACAATAGTAATAACTGGTCAAATGTAAATACTGTATAGTAAATGTCAAGCAAGGTGTACTTGCCTGTGTCCAGCAACTGAGTATCCGGGTCCAAAATAGAGTCCGAGTCCCACGAAGCAAATAACCCTATATAAGCATTAACTATAATTAATTACTAATTAGCCAAATTAAACAATACATTTAATTTCTATTTAATCAATAATTAATATCAAACCATTATTACTAGCTAATAAGTACCAATAATTATGAATAATAATAATATACAATAATAAGTATGAAGTACTTATTATTATAATTTTATATTCTGAAATTATTAATACAACTAATATATATTTAATAATTAATTAATTACTTATAAATAATTAATTAATCAATTAATAAACACAAGCATTCACAAATTCCTAATAATACCAACAAAATTTGTAAAAATCCATAAAAATAATTTTTAGTCTAATAAGCTAAATAATGACAGAAATAATAGATATATATTATTTGTAAATAAACCATAGATAGGATTTTCTTTATTTAATATATATCTATCTAATAACTAGATTAGTGCTAATAATTATAAATACTAGTTAATAAATAGTAAAAAGATCTAAATTGGGTTATAAAACACTTTTCCATGAAAACCCACTGTAAATAACATATTTAATATTATTTACCTAATTATAAGTAATTAAAAACATTTAACAACTAATATATAAAAATTACTATTTTGGCTATTGAAATTAGAATTAAATATTAAAAATTTGCTAATAAATTGTGAAAATTCATACTTCACAGAAAATAACATTTTTCCAACAGTGACTATACATTTATGAACATTACCATAATAATTTATATTTAATAAAAATTAAAACTTAGTAGTGAACCAAATATATATACAATATAATTTAACACTGATTAAATATAAATAAATAACTAATATAATTATTTTATTCTGGAAATTTTACCGTAAATAGATATAAATATTATTTACAAGTCTTGTATAGAGACCATTAATTAATTCTTAGTGAATTAACTAATAAAAATTCGAAACAGTGAAATTAAACTGTCATTTAGATACAAAAATTCCCAGTTTAAAATATAACTAAAATATCTAAACTATTTATTAAATCCTGAAAATTTAACAGTAATTTGATTACATAATTACCTACAAATCATGTATAGATCATAACAAGTAATTCCTAATGAATTAAATACAAAAAATCAAAAACAGAATATATAATACTGTGGAATTTACACAAAAAACTGCATTAATGCCACCAGTTAAATGCTTAATAATTACGAATAAATTATATAAAAATCTGACATAATTAATATAGAATCTATACTAATGACTCTAATCATTAGGCTAATAATTTAGATCGTAATTAGCATCACTTAATCATTAATTAAATAATTACACAGCCATATAATTACACAAATAATTCAACAATGAATAACCTAATTATTGCAACCTAATCACACGTGTCAGAGGACACGTGGGTGGTCGGGGCAATACCTCGCCATGCCGCAGGGGGGTGGCTCACCGATGAGGGGGTCGCGCCGACGAGGGGGGGTCGCCGGATCGGGGCCGGTCGGCTGCAGCGAGCGCGGGAGGGCCGGCTGCACGCGCGGAAGGCCGGGACGCGCGCTTCCGTCGCCCGATGGCGGGGCTTAGTCCGAAGGGGGGGGGTCGGGATTGGAGAGAGAGAGGGATAGGGTGGCGGTGAGGATGGGAAGAGGTGGAGGCTTGTGGAGGAAATTATTAGGGTTAGGTTTGAGAGAAGTTGCTTAGATATATATGCATGGATGAGATCCAAAGGCTTAGGAATTCCTAATGGGTTGGGCCTAGGTTAGGGTTAGTTAGTTTGCCCATGGGCTGAGCTAAGGTTGGGTTTGGAATAAATGAAATGGATTTGGGTTTGCTCAAGTTGTAATGCCATAACTAAAAGTATAGATATAATACATATACTCCAATAATAAAAATTGATGAATAGTAATACTTTATATATATAAGTATATATATATAAATAATCTAAAAAAAAATCTAAATGAGTCTAAGGTTAGAGTTAACCTAAGTTTAGTCTTAGGGTTAAGGGTGAGGGTTATATAATACAATGCACACACAAACTTTGCATATATATACATATATAACATATTTTTCTAAACTATATATATTCAATTTAAAAATTAGGGTAAAATCATTTTATTTAACGAATAACAAAATTTTGTAACAAAATATAAATAAAATAAAAAAAAAAATATTTTGAGGGGTTTTACATCTATTCATGTATAACATTACATAGATGTATATACATATCAACACTTAATATTATGCAATCTCAGTGAATTTATGTATATCTGCTATAACTCAAAATCAAACTCAACCAATATATCAACTACCAAAAAATCAGTTGTAAACATTCAAGAACCAAGATCCCTTCTTAGTGATCAGTTTGAATTCTCAGGTAATGCATACATTCATATATGGATTCAATTATCATTCTCAGATTTTTCATTACATACAAAAGTCCAACTCAGTTTTCATGTCAACCCAAACTCAATGAACCAAAATCAGTTTTAAACATTCAAAACCAAAGCCCCTTCTCAGTTATCAGTACAATCTCAGGTTTTCAAATTGCATATATAAATATGTATGTATATATACAATCAGTTCACAGGTTGGATATAACTCAGTTTTTAGAATACTCGGTTCTCAGGTTTTAGTCCAATCCGGAGAACCCCAAATAACCAAACAAACTCGAAATAAACATAGGAAACTAGTGTACAGTGGCTAAACATGCTTTTGTAAATCCTAGGAATGTGTGCATGTGTCCAGAGAGTGGACACGAAGTGTCAAAACCAATTAAACAGTGTATCCGAACCCAGTATCAAAGTTTAGGAAAAAAATCCCCAAATCAATATGAAATTTACAAATAAACATCAAATTAAAGTGCACACAGGTGTCGAGTGTGTGCATACGTGTCTGGAGGAAATTTTCGTGTCCAGGAAACTGGACACGAACGTGTCCAAACACAAATAAAATGTGTCAGTAAACACGGCACAGGCAGTGTGGTGCGTGTGTGTCGATCATAAATGGATACGACACACGATACGAAAAGCCTCGTGCTTGTGTCTAGGGTTAGGTCTAGTATAGGTCTTCGTGTTAGATACCCTGATTCGTGTCCTTGTCGTGTCAGGATGGGACACGAAGAGAGTATCAGAGGGAAAAATTTGACTACATATGTCTAGCACAAAACCAGTGCGCGTGTCCGTGCTCCCTCGACACGATACGAGATCGTGTCAAACTCGAGGGGTGTGCTGACAGAGGTTGCCCCTACCTCTGTGCCAAGTGGCACGTGTCCACGTGGCGTGTCGTGTCCGCAAACAGGGTCGGGTAGCAGGGCACTGTGACAGTCCTCGTGTACAGGTTCGTGTCCAATTTTGGACAGAACGGGATACGAAAATGTGCTCAGTCCTAGGGGGATTCAAAGCACACCTATACGGCTACAAATTACTTCAAACAGAATTCGAAAAATAACAAAATAAATTTCATTCAAACATTTTATCGAACACTTATGCACACACACGAATACGTGTCCGATACGGACACCAAACTAAATCTAATTCCTACCAAACTTCACCTACAGCTCGGGGACACCTAGATGGATGCATCTATGGAAAGAAATCAAGATTTTTATGGTGATTTGAAGGAATTACCGATAGAGAGTAAATCTCCAAGAAAAAGCCCCAAATAGTGAAGTCTCCTTCCTCAAGCAATGTTCCAATGAGCTTCCCTCCTTGTAAGCTAGCCTTCTTCTTCTTCTACTCCAGATTTGGAATCAATTGCAAAGATTGGGATCAATTTGGTGGAGGAATGGGAAGATTTGACAATTTGGGAGAAAAATTAGGGTTTCCTACAAGGGGGTATTCTAAAAGAGGCAAGTGGTTATGAAGAGGGATTATATAGGCTGAAATTAGGTCATTAGTGGGCTGTTGTGGCTGTCCAAATTAAGAGCTAGGGTTAGGGTCTGTCATTGTGGGCTTTGGTGTCACGACCCGTACCCGGAGTAAGAGCACGAGTGCGTGACAGCGTCCTAGCCTACACCGTAGAAATGGCGTAGAACGCTGTCTAAGTCTACTATCTAACAACAGTTATAATATCAAAACCTGTCGAGAATGGTCAACTCTGAATGGAGGACAAGCAATGACAATATAATATACTCAATCACAAACTCTAAAAAAGAAAGATGATACCGAAAGATAAAGATAACAAGATATGAAATATCATCCAGAAGATCCAACACAGAAATAATACATGTCTAGAGTCAACAATCTCTAATACAAGTACTAAAATAATAATAAGCCATAAAGTCCAGTACCATACTAAACCAGCTAAGCTACTCTAAAGCCCCATCGGTTGGAGCTAACCCTTGCTGAACTAGGGTCTCCTAGTCTAGGCCAACTACATCATGAGGTCCGTAGTGGGTAGAACACTCGTCCTCGCCATAATCTATAAAAATTTTGTCAACATATCCAGTCAGGATGGAACGAGCACAAATCTCAAATAACAGTTCTAGTTAGACGATATTAAAATGTAGCAGTAAATAGAGAGAATATACAAGGTAAAATAATATGCACATAAATCATGGTAGGGCATATCAAGACTGTAACTGAATTTAAGAACAAGAAAATAGTATATATCATGTACGAAAATCTGAAACTATATCTATGTGAGTTTAGTATTAGTTTCAACATGTGATCGGCTTGGGTTGCACAGGAGAAAAAGGGCCTGGCTAGTCATACGTGAAGTGTATGGCTAACACTCTCAGGGAACATGAATCACAGGAGGAAAAATGATCACATATCAACGCTAAGTACCCCCATCCCCGACCAGTAAAGTGGATCCAGTAATGACATGTCATGGCACATGATTCTACGAGGAGGTAGCGAGCCTTCGCAGGAATCGTGTCTATACAATACACAAGGAACAAAGAAGACTTGCACATGATATACCAAGAAATACAAGGAATAACATCTTATGACGGAATCCAGACAAATATCAATCCGTATGAACAATGTGACGAGAGAACAAGGATATCTACTCTAAATACAAGAAACATAGACGATATCATAAAACAGAAATACTATCAGAGAATGTACTCGCCTGTGATGTGATGGATAAGTCGACTGAGTCCAAGAATAGTGCCTCGAGGACCTATAGATGGAATACTGTATTAATATAATGGTTTGGAAGTAAAAGCAAGTCAAACTAAGTCAAACTAAACCAATCTAAGTCAAACTTAACCAATCTAAGTCAAACAAGGTCAAACTAAGTCAAACTAGGTCAAACTAGATTATACAGAGTCAATATAAGTCATACTAGGCCTAACAAAGTCAACTAGGTTAAGGCAAGTCAAAGCAAGTCAAACTAGGTCAATCTAAGTCAAAGGTTGACTTACAGTTGACTTTTGGTCAATTGGTCAACTCTGGTCAACCCTTGGTCAACTCTAGGTCAAACTTGACAAACGTTGACTAACAATTGACTTTGGGTCAACTGGTCAACTTCGGTCAAGTTCTAGTCATTCCTAGGCTACGGTTGACTTTCGGTTGACTTTTGGTCAAAATAGTCAACTGTGGTCAACTAAGGTCAAAACTAGTCTAAGCATACCCTTTCTAACCTTTACCTACCAAGACAACCCATATCTAGGCCAATCTTGCAAACCAAAACCCATATCTTTGTTTTATCCAATTACCTTCAATTACCCTTAACATAGTACTTATCCTCCACTTGCTAACATTAAGGCAAATCGACCTTGCCTTGGGAGTATCCCTCCCGGTATCCTAGGATAGCAAGATACTAACCTATCTAGCCATTACCAACCACAATCTCTCACTATCTTGGACATCAAAACTATCTTATGGCATATCTTAATTGTTAACATTTTTCTTAAGGTAATCTTGGTATCTTGAGATACCAAGATACTAACTTGATCTCTATCCTAAACCACAACTACTTTCCTCAATTCCCACTCTACATCTAACTCCCATCTAACTAGAATACTACTTCTAAACTAACTCTCAAATACCAACTCATACATCTACAAACTTACCCTCTAATATATCATACCCTCGCATATTTTCTATCTTGAAAATCCTTATTTTCTACCACTAAAACCACTATCCCACTAACCACTTAACACACTAAAAAGACACTCTAACATAGGGATTTCATAGAGAAATATATGGTTGACATACGGGGGCATGTATTGGGGCTACAGGGGGTCATGATGGGGTGTAGTTGGGGGCCACAAATGCCCCCAAACTGCTGTTGCTGTGGGGGCAGCAACTCCCCCCACTTCCCCACTCTCTACTCCTCTATCCGTCTATTCATTCATTCCTTCAATCATTCATTCATCCATCCATTCATCCATTCACTAATTCATTCATCCGTCTACCAATCTATCTTTCTATCTATCTATCTATCTATATATCTATCTATCCATGAACTCCCACACATACCATTACATACATACATGCATACTACCAACACCACCACTACCACCACACACACACACTACCAACACCACCACTACCACTACACACACACATACATACATACATGCATACTACCAACACCACCACTACCACCACACACACACACTACCAACACCACCACTACCACCACACACACACACACACACTACCAACCCCACCACTACCACCACACACATACATACATACATACATGCATACTACCAACACCATCACTACCACCACACACACACACTACCAACACCACCACTACCACCACACACAAACTACCAGTACCACCACTACTACCACACACTAACACACTCCCCATATAAATATACACACATACACATACACATACACATACACATACACATATACATATACTCCTAAACGACCCAAAACCTTATCCGAATAACCAAATCCTTGCAATCTAACTCGCACACGCGAGCAGAAATGAGAAACGAGGCCCGAATGGCCAGATGACCATTCTGGCGACTCTGGGGTGTTCGATTCACGATACGGCGTGATACGGACACCAAACCTATTCGGATTCGACCCAAACTCTACCCACGAGTTCTAAATAATAATTATAACCTATTCTAAGTACTAACTTGCCAATTCTAGAGTCGGTGGAAAAAGTCACCCGTGTGTTGGAACCCGAAAACCCCGAAAAAGCCTTTTTTTATGATTTCTCGCAAAAGGACCCCACGTATCCAAATATGGAAACATACCTAGCCTCATCTCACCCAAACTAACCTAATTAGGTCTAATTAGGTTAGGGCAACACCCAAACAGGTAAATTTTGGGTTTTCCCTAAAATTGGCATTAAACCTATTTCAAAAGTTTTAAATTGAGTCCAATGGGTTCCAAACCACTTCTAACGGGTTATCCTACACCTCGGGCATCCTCTAATATGCAAATGACACTAATTAGGAGCAATTACAAGAGTTAGAGTTAGGGTTTACCTCTTGGGAGTTGGAATCCCAAGGAAAAGCCCCAAAATTGGTTTTTTTTTTGGGTCAAGAGCCAAATCTATGCTTCCAACCCCTCCATGCTAGGTTCTACCTAGATAAAATCCACACATGAGAGATGAACAAGGGTTAGCACCAAGATTAGAGAGAGATCTAGAGAAATGGAAGAGATTTGACTTACTTTGGGCTTGAAATCAAAGGGTTTTGGCTTGGTTTAGGAAGGAACTCTTAAATGAGAAGAAGAAGAGCAAGATGTGAAGAAAATGGAGTGGAGAGGGGTCTCCTTGCTGTCGGCCAGATTTAAGGGATTTGGGAGCATTTGGCAAATGTCCAAAATGCCCTCCAAGGCCCCTGTGAGTCAATTTTGTCTTATGTGAAAGTTTGGGGCTAAAATGGTCAAGTTTAAATAACCAAATGGACCAATTAAGTCATGTGGGATTAGTCTAAATGCACTATACTAATTAGTGGGATTTATGGGCCATGTCTAGCTAAACTCTGGGTCCCAACTAGAGTCTAAGCTATCCGGGTCACTAACACAGGTCGAAATGAGCCAAAACTCAAACCCGATCAAACTAAACCCGAAAATACAATATTAAAATATAAAAATTCCCAAAATATTAAAATATAAAAAATGACCAAAATTATAATACATCAATTTAAATATTATTAAAATAATATAAAATTCACCAATTAATTAAAATCCTAAATAATTCAAAAGTCACAAAATGACCAAAATATCCTTAGACTAAAAAGTGGTAATTAGATAATCTAGTCACATGGGTTAGACCTCCATGGTCATGGTTAGTCACTAGGCTAAGCAGCTCTAAGGTTACACTAGCCAAAGAACAAAATCACAAAACACTAATTTAATTAAATTAAAATAATCAAAATCACCAATAAATCAATAACTTGATTTAAACCTATTATTAAATAATTAATTTTACAAAAGTTCAAAATTATCATCATTTTTGAAAACAGGCAGTTACATTTGGGCCAAGATTGTTAACTAGCTAGTTCAACTCCTTAACCAAAAAGTCCAATGCACTAAACTCTCTCAATCCTCTCATGAACCTTAGTCACACTCAAGTCAACTAAGACCAACTTAAGTAAGATTAGGGTCCCACACCATGCTAACTAAGTCACCAAAGTCAAAGTCAAACTCTAGGCTAGTCTCTAAAGTCACAACTAGCAAAAGTCAAAAATAACAACCATCAATCAAATAATTAACAAATAATTCCAAAAAACCAAAATGACCAAAATATCCCTAGGACAAAAATAATAATTAATATCCTAATCACATGGTTAGGCTCTAAGTCAAGCAGTCCCTAAGGTTTCACTAGCAAAACACCAAAATCACATATCACCAATAAAAATAGTTTTAAAATGATTAAAAATCACCAAAAATCATATCATGATTTAAATCTCATTATTAAAAGATTAAAATTACAAAATTTCAAAATTACCCTCATTTTAGAAACTGGGTGCTACAAGTCTACTCTCCTTAAAATAATTTTGTCCTCGAAATTAAGATAGTCGTACTAGGTCAAACCCCCAATCAATCAAAGTCTCTAATCATACAATCCTATAATCATATACGTCTGTCCAAAATCATGAGACTCAGAATCTTCGTCATACTAATAAGCAAGGCTACGATAAGCATAGAGTCCCCAACTATGGTACATACCTCTAGAATCATGGTACATACCTCTAGAACTCGATGAAGATGCTCAGGACCCCTACACAAGACTTGAACGACGAGGAAAAGGGATCGATCAAGAACTCGATCGAAGAATTCGATCTGCACCAAGGTGTAGAAGCATGGAAAAGAATAAAAAAAGATCCATGCGGCCAGAGTGTCCCATACGGCTCAGAGAGTTCATGCGGCTCAAGTATCCATACGGCTCAAGCGTCTATGCGGCTCAAACAAGTTCTATACGGCCCAAAGAGGAGCCACGTGGCCTGCAAACAGCTCTTCCGTTTGTCCTTTACTACACTAAAAGCCTTGACGGCTGACAGCTCTGACAAGGTGACAGTTCTGACACAAAGATACCATTATGACTCCCTCATAATGACGGACTCCTAGGGAAACGAAGAAAATCTCTGACACGATCCCCCGAGATCCAAAAACTGTCATGCGGCCTTGACACGTGGACAGTCGCATGCGGCTCAAGTAAAGACCACCCCATGCGGTTCAAGCGGAGGCTGTCCCATGCGGCTCACGACGACTATCCCCATGCGGTTCACGAAGACTAGCCCCATGTGGCTCACGAAGACTATCCCCATGCGGCTCACGAAGACTATCCCCATGCAGCTCACGAAGACTATCTTCATGCGGTTCATGAAGAAGGCACCCATCATGCGGTCACCTACACTCATGCAGCTCAGATCATCACCATGCGGTTTAAATGTTCAGGGGGCCACTCTCAAGCAGCCTTGACACGTGGCCAGCCTTATACGGCTCAATAAGGAGCAACTTTCCTGCAGCTCAGATTTTTGCAGTGGCTTACGGTTAAGACACGTGGCATGATAGCAGGGCACGTGGCATCAAATTAATCAAAATCGCTCAATAAATCCCAATAAAATATTGGGATCAAATCAGATCATTTGCAAACAAGCAAATTAATGACACGTGTCGAAAAATTCGAGGTTGGCCTGACAAATCAGGAGGATTTATGTCAATCATCATTAATTACCCACAAAAGATTTGATGCAATCATATTTATTGCTCAAATCTCGTATATTCAAGATGAACGGCCCAGATCCAGTCATCCTTAGCCGCCGACTTTTAAGAATGGGCAATCATTGCAAACCCTAATGAGGCCCCCACTCTTATAAATAGCAAGGTGCCATTCCCTTGCGAGGACACACAGAGAGATATACGGAGAAGACATATACAGAGAGAGACATAGAGAGCCAGAGAGCCAGAGAGAGAATATACAGAGCCTGAAAAGAGAGCATTTCTTTAGCAACGCCAAGCAGTTCTTCTACAGAGCCAAGGCTGCACCCGATCGTCCAAGGAGTAAGGCAGAGCTGTCGTTGCTTTCCCGAGCCTCTACCGTCACCCCCCACAGAATCTAAAATAAATAATTGTACTTAGATTGCTATACCTAGGTTTTCGTCCCTAGGCTTTCTTTGTACAAGCGAGTTTGTATTGTGAAGTAAAAGTCTAGTCCTCCGATAATTGTTCTGCTCTTTTATATTTCATGGCAAACACGATGGCGACTCTGCTGGGGACAAACTTCTCTATGGCTGAGGAGTTGGTGATGCAATCGGATGCAGCCAAACTTGGCTCCACGCAATAGAAGATGGTCGTCCGCTTCGACCAACAGGCGTTTGAAGAAATGCTTTCTGAGGGAAGCGCTGGCCCGGTCCAGAAGCGAACCCGCACAAAGAAAGATTGCAGCGAGTGGAGGCCAAAATCATTTGCTCCTTCCCAAGCTTTGGACGGAGTACTCTCTGCTATCCAAGACGGCGAAGGCGACTCTCATACGGCTCCACTTCAAGCCATAGAGGACTCTGCTGTCCCCAATTCTGGCAGAGGAAAGTACTACGATGCTGGACTTGTAGGGACAAAAAGTGATTCTATGCGCCCCAAGAAGAAGGCGAACACTCATGTGGCCAATTCTGCCAACCACATACAGGATGCTCATACCGCTGAATCGGCCAGCTGCATGAAGGAGGTCTATGCGGCCAGATCATCCAGCCGCGTGAAGAAAACTCATACGGCCGAGACTTCCAGCCGTATGAAGAAAGCCTATGCGGCTACGTCTGCCAGCCGCATGAAGATTATTGGTGACAGCCGCGTGACACCTACTCCACGTGGCTCTGTCTTCGACCGCCTCTCCTATGGTCCTGATCTCTTGTGCTCCCAAGAAGATATGTCTGACTCTCTCCAGCATCACTTAGACTCTTCCTAATATGTGCCCTTACGCACTAGAGCGAAGAAGTCTAGGACAGCGCGAGCTTGGCAAGCTCGATCCGCTGAGCCGACCTCTGACCATTCGAGCGTCCCGCATACTATTATACGGGCCTCAGATGGGAAGTTGTACATAACCACTCGAGTCTATCCCCCGGCGGCAAACGGACAGAGAGGTTCGCAAAAGTCTCCCAAAATCCAGGGAGCAAACATGGTCGATCCGGACCCATCTGACTTGCGTGAGGCCATCCTCCACAAACGCAAGGAAAGAGAAGGTGCCTCGGGGTGCAAAGAGGCCTCTCACGAACGTCACTGCACCCAAGTCATCGTTAACTGCTATTGCAATAACACGATGGTACAAAAAGACCGGCAGTCCGTCTTTCGAAGACTGCAATAGCCGTCTTCAGAAGACGAGGCACTTTCCGTCGTCTCCTGCAACTCTGCTCAGAAAGTCCCCGCCGATGGAAGAGGGAAGAAGATAAATGTTCCCAGCCCGAAGATTTCAACCACTATGACTAAGAGACTGTCGTCTAAGCGGGTGCCCACCACCAGAGTTTTCCAAGGTACCCGTTCTAAGACAAAATCTGCTATAGTGGGAGATTCGTTGTCCACACCACTGGGGGTTGCTGGGACTGGGGGTAGCATTCCTTCGAACCTCCACGACAATCCGATATTCCAAGAAGACGAGCCGGGGAAAACAACTCTCCCATCAGATGCAGCAAACTCTGACGTCCTCGAGGATGTCCACAACTCCCAAGACGAGGCGAACTCGGAAACTGGGGGTACTGTTCCTTCTGAGTTCGAACCAGAGGAAGACATTCCCACATTTCCCGATGACTTCTCACTACAGGGGTATGATTCGGAGGGCGCTTCCTCCACTGTTCCGTCCATCTCTCCTCATATAAAGACGGTGTTCATGACAGACAGCAGCCAAGGTGGTTCCAGTGATCGCCAACGCATCGACACTCTCGAAGCCATATTGTACGCTTTGGTCAAGTCTGTAGACGAGATCAAAGCGGCCCTTCCAACTCTACAAGGAGGAATGCCTGGCCAAACAAGTGCGGGTCCCGTGGTCAATGCGGACTCCAATTCAGCGACACCGAATCCGGGCAACAATCCTCCTGAAGTAACGACCCCCACCGCTGTGGATGAGGCCCGAGAAGCGAGAAAACAGGTCCAGGAGCTCCGAGCCATGTTTCACGTTCGAGAAAACTCTCAAGACCTCAGAATACGGCAACCGTACCCTGTTGCATGGAGGGATGTCCCCTTCCCGCCAAGATATAAGCCGTTCAATCAATCCGTATGATGGCAAGACCTCCGCAAGTCGATATATCACTTACTTCGAGGTCACCACCGACCATCTGCCCCATGATGATGCCATCCTCACACGATTATTCATTGGGGCATTGGAAGGAGCCGCCTTCGACTGGTATCGCAACCTGTCAGACAACTGCATCCACTCTTTTGCCGGCTTCAAGCGAATATTCTTGGAGAGATTCTACGAAGTAGGGCAGGACATCACAATGTCCACCCTCATGGACATCGTCCAAGGAGAGAAAGAGCTGACAAGGAATTATATAGAGCGGTTTTGCCAAACCGCAATGAAGTTGCCGTCTGAAAATCCGGATTCCTCCTTGATTAAAATTTGCCAAAAGAGATTGCTCCCAACAATCAATCTCTGGATGGGCAAAAGTTAATTCAAGGACTGGAAGACGTTCATCATCAGTGCCACAAGTGCCGAAGAACGGTTAAAGAAGGCTCGCCAATTGGGATTGCACGTCTCGGACGGAGAGAACAAGGGCAAGCGTCCTAATACCAACAACGACAATGGGGGTGACCCCTCCAACAATTGGGACAGCAGGGGTAAGCAGGCTATGGTGGCCGATACAGCCCAGAAACCTGAGTCAAAACCGACAGACAAATAATGGCCGCAAATCACCTACTCCTTCGAAGACGGCCACGTCAAGCCCATCTTGGACATGCTCATACAAGAAGACAGAATTCAGCTTCCTCTACCAAGACGGGAACCTCGGCCGGCAGAAATGGAGAACCCAAAGTACTGCCATTACCACCGCTACGTCCACCATGCTACACATGACTGCTACCAGCTAAAATGGTACATCCAAAACCTTATCGATTCGAACGCTCCGGCCATCGATTTCGAAGAGGTAACCGTGGCAGCCAATATGGTGTCAGTACAATTTGGAAGCTTTCCTCCAACCAAAACTCAAGATGGTGTGGTCCCCATCCCTCTGGCGACAATAGAGATTGCTAATCTTCTACCTCCTCGGGATCAGGCTGTTGGTCTAGTGCCCCTCACCACATCACGAGGAGAGGTCATGTGGGTCCATCCAGACTTGGTATCAGAAGTGACTCAGCCCACACCATCTTCCATTTGCAAGAAGAAGAGTGGAAAAGTCAGGTCTTGTCGCACAATCTCGGCAGATATCGAAGAAGCTACAGCCGTCGTCACTCGGTCTGGGGCACAATCCTAACCCATGGCTGATAACTCAGCTGAAGATCATCAGCCCGCTACAACTGACGCTCGGGGACCTTCTCAGCCTCCGACGACCGACAAGCCTAGGCCGAAGGAGACTCGCTTTGACAAATCCCTCCGAAAAGAGGCACCGCAGGGGCTGGAGAAGCCCTACAACTTCGACATCTTGGCGCAATTGGCCAACACATCGGCCAAGTTGTCATTATACGAGCTTCTGAGACTCTCAAAGGATGTTCGCTCGGCTTTGAGCAATGCACTCCAAAATGCCGACGCGTATCTGGCTCAGGTCAACCTCACGGGAGAGAACCCACCTACAGATCTCCAAGACAGCGCTTGCACGGGAGCGATGCCCAACATTGTCTTCACCCTGCAAGACATGCTCATCAAAATCAACCTGCACGATCGCCCGTTATACTACACTGGATACATCGGCGACTTAAAGGTGGATCGGATGCACATTGATCATGGTTCTTCCATAATCATCATCCCGAAGGGTCTGTTACATCATCTCCGCATTCCTATGCGTCGCCTGACGCCTATAAGCACCTCCATCAGCAGTTTCAATTCGGGCAGGAGCTACCCAATTGGGAAGATTCGTCTGAAGTATCAGATTGGCGATCTCCAATCAGAAGTTACCCGCTACGTCATAGATGCAGACACTTCTTACAACATCCTCTTGGGACACCCTTAGATACACGATTATATGATTGTGCCTTCCACACTGCACCAATGCTTCAAGTATATCGACAAATACGGCTTCGTGAGGACAGAATTTACCGACATCGATCCTTTCAAAGGGGTCGAATCCTACTACTCAGACTCCTGCCTATACGAAAAGTCAAAAAGGCACATTGGTGAAGGAGATGTGCAAGCTCGTACCGAGACAGCCACATGATCAGAAGAACCTCTGACGATCCACCTCCAAGCTCGCAAACCTGGCAAGTCCGTACCCCTTACCGCCACTCTACGTAAGGACGCAATCAGCCTCTCGGCACAAGAAAAGCAAATGATAATCCGGCTGCCAAGGTCCGGCCAAGTGCCAAGACCCACAACGGAGCCATTGACAATCAGGCTGCCGAGAGTTGGCCAGCCGCAAACGGAGAAGCTCAATCCCTCCGACAAGCCAATGACGATACGCCTTTCCAAGAAGAATCGTCACCCCGATGCAAGTCCTGGGACTTCTAGCGAACCAACCACTCCCCGTCCAGCCTCAAGTACCAAACTGGGGGTCGCTAGTCTGCTAACAACTCCACGTTCGGCCCCACCAACAGAACCCCTGATGATCAAGCTGCCCAGGTCATCCTCTCAGTCTTCATTTATACAGGGGGTGGCTGAAGAAGAACCGGAACAGGCCAAGTATGTGGCTGCCCACACTGATGTTCCCTCCGTAGATGATGTAATCCCGCTAGAAAAGATACCTTACTTCATCAATAAAGGGCTATCTTTGAACTACCTTGAGCTTAATAAGCTTTGTACAATGTATGCTATGGAACACGGTATAGGCACTCACCTACACATGTAGGTGACAAATGTTTACACCGCAAATCAGCTTACTCCAGTGGAAGACGCTTACCGCATAATCGAGGGAGGGGACCATCCAATCATCTTCGGCCGAAAGGATGATCCACTACCCTTCACCATAGAGAAGGTCGATCTTGAATCAGATGCCGGAAGACTGCCTCTGTATCTTTATAGCCCCCAATCCAAGTACCTCATGCAAAAATAGGGGTATGATCTAGAGACTACGCCTAGCTTGAACTACGACACTGGTCGACGATTACCTTTAAAGCCACCAGTCCCGGCTGGCAAACCACGGGACTACTATAGCAAGACCCGATGCGGACTGGGATATGTTACGCCTACAATGACCCCTGAAAGTTCAGATGAGGAATGTGACTGGCATTCACATTCAACCGGGTCACCAACTTCTGATTCGGATGCCAGCATCGAAGACGTATTCAGACAAGTCCTATCAGTCAATATGGCATTCGCCGACGCTTACGAAGAAGATGAAGACATTCCTGAAATCCTCGAGTTAGAGCCGTGGGCCCAACAGATGGATGCACAATGGGAGAAGCAATTTGAACAAAGAGAGCCTCCTACTGAAGATGAGGTCATACAAGTGGATCTAGGCAGCGACTCTTCTCCAAAACCAATCTTCGTTAGCAAAAGCCTGACAGACGAAGAGCGAGAATCACTACTGGAACTCGTCAAAGAATATATTGATGTGTTCACCTGGAACTATGAAGACATGACAGGGTTAAATCCCGATATTGCTCTTCACAAACTGAACATTCGGCCAGATGCAAAGCCAGTCAAACAACAACAACGATGCTTCTGCCCAGGCATCATGGATGTAATCGAAGCCGAAGTCAACAAACTGATAGCCAGCAGCTTCATTCGTGAGGAGCAACACCCAGACTGGGTCGCCAACATAGTAACGGTCCTCAATAAGAATGAAAAGATTCGAATCTGCATCGACTTCCATAATCTGAACGAGGCGTGCCCCAAAGACGAGTTCCCTCTCCCTATCACAGACATCATGATTGACAACACCTGCGGCTTCGAACGTATGTCATTCATGGATGGCTTCTCAGGGTACAACCAAATTATGACGTCTCCTGATGACGAAAAGCATTCATCATTCCGAACACCAATAGGCATGTTCTGCTATACAGTCATGCCTTTCGGTTTAAAGAACGCTGGCGCCACCTATCAGAGAGCCATGAGCATCATCTTCAGGGATCACTTGCGCAAGACCGTGGAGTGCTACGTTGACGATATCGCCGTCAAAAGCCGCTCTAAGGAAGATCATCTGTATGATCTAAGGACAGTGTTCGACCTAATGCGAGCGCATAATTTGAAAATGAACCCTACAAAATCCTTCTTAGGCGTATCCAGCGGAAAGTTCTTGGGTTTCATCATTACCTCCCAGGGTATCCACGTAGACCCTGAGAAGATAAAGGCAATCATGGAGATGGGTCCCCGGAAAAATCTCCGAGAACTCCGAGGCCTCCAAGGGAGGTTAGCTTACACCAGGAGGTTCATTTCCAACCTCTCCGGGCGATGTCAGCCATTCACCTATCTCATGAAGAAGGGCGTCTCATTCGTATGGGATGAAGAATGCCAGCGTGCCTTCGACAGCATCAAAGAATATTTGTCGAACCCTCCAGTCCTGGTGGCCCCGGTTGCTGATAAACTATTCCTGCTCTATGTGTGAGCAATGGAGCATTCTTTTGGCGCTCTGCTGGCACAAAATAATGATGCAGGCCATGAACAAGCTATATATTACCTCAGTCGAATGATGATCGGGCCAGAGCCCGATATACCGCCGTGGAGAAGGAATGCCTCGCCCTGGTGTTCGCCATTCAAAAGATGCGATATTATGTCACGGGGCAAACCATACATGTGATATCACGAGTCAACCCCCTCAGGTTCCTCATGACGAAACTAGGGGCACTCAGCTCTCGCCTCGCTACATGGGCAATATTACTGTCCCCCTACCATATGATCTTCGTCCCATAAAAGGCTGTTAAAGGTCAAGCTCTGGCAGACTTTTTAGCAGCCCACCTAGGCCCGAAGTCGGCCAGAATATACGAAGACATCCTAGACGAGGTCGTCGACTCACATACAACCTCCCACGATGATATATGGCGAATGTTCTTCGACGGTGCTTCGAGAACTGGACCCAAGGGCAACATCGTCGTCGGAGTCGGGGTGGTGCTGGTTTCTCCTTCCGGATTGGTGATCAATCGCGCTTACTCTCTCATAGAACCCTGCTCTAACAATGTGGCTGAGTACAATGCTTTGGTCATTGGTCTCCAACTTGCAAGAGAGCTGGGGGTAGAATATCTTGAAGCATACGGCGATTCTCAGTTAATCGTCAATCAGATCCAGGGTTCATACGAAGTCCGCCATGTAGACATGATCCCCTATCACCAAATAGCAATCAACATCATCTCGTCGTTCGAGGGGTTCTTCATCGAACACGTTCCCAGACTCCGAAATATCGAAGCCGATGCCTTAGCAGGCCTGGCCGCTTCCCTAGCAGTGCCAAATCATACTCATCAATCGGTAGATGTGATAGGCCATGAACTGGTCTGTCCCAAGTACAACGTTCAATTTATGGTGAGTTATTCCGCTCAGACGATCGACGAAGCCCCAGACTGGAGACAACCATTCATTGACTTCGTAGTCTACGACATCCTGCCCGAGAACCCAAAAGAGGCTACCTCTATTTGAAGGCGTTCTCTCAGATTCTTCTACGATACAGAGACGAAAATGCTGTATCTCCAATCCTATGATAGATTATTGCTTCGATGTCTGTCAAACGCAGAAGCCAAAGAAGCCGTACGCGAAGCTCACGACGGTGTCTGCGGGGCCCATCAGCCTGGCCCTAAATTGTAAGACCGCCTTCGCCGAATGGGCTACAACTGGCCCACGATGGTAGCAGATGCGATAGACTATGCTAGAAAGTGCAAAGCCTGCCAAGTCCATGCGAACTTCATCCACCAATCATCCAAATTTCTACATCCGACAGTGGCGTCCTGGCCGTTCGAAGCATGGGGAATGGATATCATCGGTCCGATTACTTCACCTTCCTCCCGAGGACATCGCTTCATACTTGCAATCACAGATTACTTCTCCAAATGGGCAGAAGTTGTCCCGCTTGCAGAAGTAAAGACTTCAAACATGATCAGCTTCCTTAAGCATCACGTCATCTATCGCTTTGGACTGCCCCGAAGGATCATCCACGATAATGGTCCGCAGTTTGCAAGCCACGCCTTCTATCGGTTCTGCAAAAAACACCGCATCCAGAATATTGCTTCGACGCCATACATTCCAGCAGCAAATGGGTTGGCAGAAGCATTCAACAAAATAATCATCAAACTTCTCAAGAAGTTCGTATCGTCCAACAAATACGACTGGAACGAGAAGCTTGCTGAATGCCTATGGGCGTACCGTACCATAGTTCGAACGGCCACAGGGAACACACCATTCTTCCTGGTGTACGGGAGTGAGGCAGCTCTCCCATTGGAGACTCAAATACCCTCACTCCTTATCGCCCTCACTTATCAATTGACGACGGATGATAACTACCGACGCCGACTACAAGAGTTAGAGGCCTTAGATGAAAAGCGCCTCCTGGCTCAGCAACGGATCGAGCTATACCAAGCACGCATCTCCGGAGCCTTCAACAAGAAGGTTAAAATCAGAACATTCCAAGTAGGCGATCTCGTTCTGGCGGTCCGAAGGTCGATGGTCATGACTCACAAGACCGCCGGCAAGTTCCAGCCAAAATGGGAAGGTCCATTTATCATCGAGGCTGTATTCTCCAACGGTGCTTACCGCCTCGTAAAACAAAATGGAGACTTGCTCATGTCGCCCGTTAACGACAAGTTCCTGAAGAAGCATTATGTCTAAACGACATATTCCAAATTACGGAGTCATGTACCCGCTGGTGCCGCTGAACTCGCATCCACAATATTCCATATTATCGAGTTATGTACCCGCTAGTGCCGCTGAACTCACATCCACAACATTTTCCAGATTATTGAGTTATGTACCCGCTGGTGCCGCTGAACTCACATCCACAACATTTTCCAGATTATCGAGTTATATACCCACCGGTACCGCTGAACTCACATCCACAACATTCCAGATTATTGAGTTATGTACCCGCTGGTGCCGCTGAACTCACTTTCACAATATTCCAGATTATGGAGTCATGTACCCGCTGGTGCCGCTGAACTCATATCCACAACATTCCAGATTATCGAGTTATGTACCCGCAGGTGCCTCTGAACTCACATTCCGGTCACTCTTTCAGATAGTAAGTCATGTATGACTATACCTCTGAACTTTCTACCTGAAAGAGATCCTTCCTTATAATCCACTACCTGCACTCCCAGTGCACAAAAAGGGTAACAGATCCACAAATTTCCAAAACGGCCATGTCGTCATTACCTCTGAGTCGTTTCACTTTTGCCAAAAACAAATCACCCCTTTACATAGAACTTCCATGTTCTCATTACCTCTGAGTCATTCTATGTACCCTCCTTCATTGAGCCCACTCCTGTCATGTTCTCATTACCTCTGAATGGGAAGGCTCCGTCGAAGAAACCTTCATGCTTGCCATGTCCTCATTACCTCCGAGTAAGTAAGATGATTCGCTTTCAACTTATTATCCGTACCCACAACCAGAGTACGCCAAGGATAATAGGTCCAAAAATATTCCCCGCTGAGTCCACTCCTGCCATGTCCTCAGTACCTCTGAGTAGGAAGACTCTACGGTAAAACCTCCGTACTTACCATGTCCTCATACCTCTGAGTAAGTATGCTGGTTCTCTCTCGTCTTATTATCCGTACCCTGAACCAGGGTACGCCAAGGGTAATAGGCCCACAAATGTCTTCTGTTGACCACAAATATCCTCCGTTGAGTCCACTCCTGCCATGTCCTCATTACCTCTGAGTAGGAAGACTCCACGATAAAAATTTCATACTTGCCATGTCCTCATTACCTCTGAGTAAGTATGTTGGTTTCCCTTCATCCTATTATCCGTATCCAAAGTCAGGGTACGCCAAGGGTAATAGGCCCAGAAATGTCCTTCGCTAAGTCTCTTAGTACATGCCCACCATTCCTCATCATGCTCCGGAAGCCCAGCTGCTCCATGGCATTCTATCTCCCGATACCCCGAACACCCACGACCACCTTACGGTGGAACTGTTCTAGGTATCCCCAATCAAACTTGTTATCCGTACCTAAAACCAAGGTATGCCAGGGGTAACAGGTCCACAAACAAGTCCCCCATACGGGGCAAATACCGCCATAACGCCACAAGCAAACAAGTAATACAAATGAAGGATAGAATGGAAAGTACTCTTTATTTGAAAGACAAAAAAACATTACATATGGTGGGGACCATGTCCCTCTTAAAAAGAAAAGAAAAGGAAAACAGGAACAGAAACAAGAAAAGGCCGACTATAGTTCGGCATTACATAACTCCAAGAGGCGGTTTTTTACCGAGGCAGTACCTCACTCAAGCCTCTGTCTAGCTCGGCGCTCAGCCTCTTGGGACAACCGCTCCCCATTATCCAGGTCTATGAGTGCCCGCTAGTCGTCGTCCAACCTCTTCAGAGCCACTTCCAAGTCAGCCGAAGCTTTATTGACTTTATCAGCCTCCAGGATAATCAGCCCTCTGTCGATCCGGGCAGCCTCAAGCTCAGACTCAAAGAAAGTTAACTTCCTCTGGAGCTCAAGGATCTGCTTCTGCGTGTCCGTAATCCCGCGGGAGGCAATCGCTTCCCGAGCTGTAACATCTTCACTCTCATGGCTCAATTGATCATAGCGATCAGACAGAGTGCGAAGATCCTCCAGTATGGTCGGCCTGGTTTTATCCTGAGCAGTCTTCGCCCTCTCTATAGCAGTTGTGAGGGTGCCACGCTCCTGATCTATAGCGGCAGATAGATCAACCTGCCGCAGTACCTGAAGCTGGACCACCAGCTGATCAGTCTCCAGCAATTTCGCCTCCAGGAGTGCAGCCACCCCTGTCCCACCAGGAAGGGCCTTAAGGATGTCAATTTGATCCTGGGTGCATTGCCGGGCCAAAACGAAAGAGGTCCCTCTCTCCACAACAGCTTCTATCCCCCTTTTCAAGTGACGATAAAAGCTGTCGACCACGTCCTATAACGCTTCGTCCAGGACCTCTGTAGAGGACGGCGTCAGAGGAAGAGTGGCCGGCAGCATCGAAGGAGTTATGCTAAAACTTGTCACCAGGGGGGCAACTTCCGAGCAGAACGATACACGGACAGCGGCTAACTCTTCCTCTGCCACCCGAAGAGCCTGAACACTTGGCAGGGCGGAGAGGTCGACTCTCGGGACCGCCCGAGCAGAGGAAGATACAAGGACCATCGTCCCCTGCCCCGGTTGCCCCATCACCGGACTTGCCAAACTCGAGCCCGCAGGAGGCCCATGAAGACGAGCCGGAAGGGGAGGAGGTACGCTCCTCTCTGCCAGTACCCCTTCGGCAGAGTCTGTCTCAACAATGTCCATCTTCGACACTGGAGAGACAGGACCTGCATGTCCATGACAATGATCAATCGACGTGACCCAAAGGATGTGATGATAGAGCAGATAGGCCTCCTCGCAAGTTAAGATTCGGCTTATCTTACCAGGAGAGGAGCATGGAGGCTGCAGCTCATTCGCAGCTGGCAGGGTCTCCTCATCCGCGATTTCCAAATCAAATTTGGCCGGCTCCTCTGACCCAGCCACCTCGGAGGAAAAGGCAACTCGATCAGCATCATCTTGACAGAATTCATCAATTTTAGGGGCAGGCTCACCGGAGCCCCCTTCATCCCGAGTCACGACCTCGGCAACTCGAGAGTCCTCTTCTTCTGACGCCTACAAGAGGGAAGGAAGATGATTAAAATCAAAGCTAGAAGAAAGGAAGGACCGATAGTAACTTATTTACCTCTGATGCGGGGTCAACTTCTTCGCCCCTTTCCTTTATAGTTAGCCCGCGGTGTCTGGTCACAGCCAGTTTCCGAGAGCGAGGAATGTCGCCAACAGACGAAAGTTGCCTGCTACGCTTTCGTGCAGGGCCGGGTGCAACGGATGGCTGATCTACCACCATCTCATCTGGTAAAACAGGCGGCTGATCCGCCCCTACATCTGCCACCGGAAGGGAAGAGTCATCTCCATCATGCTCGTCGCTTTCGTCTTCTGTAGCAGCAGAGTCCGAATCTGGCACTTCGACTCTGTTCTTCCTCTTCCTTGTCTTGGCCCCCTGGGAACCCTCATCCAGGCCAGTACCAACGATGAAACTGGTACCCGGGTTAAAACCGACAGGGGGCTTGTTCGCCATGATGTTGTACAGAGCCGCCATATACAAGATCTCTATCGACGCCTTTATAGCAGGAACTGAGAAAACGGTACGGGTATAGAATGTGTCATAGTAATGCCAGGATCTGATGCTGTCACGACCCGCTACCCAAATTGTTGGGCCAGGCTGAGTCATGCCCAGCCTACGTTGAGATGAAACGTAGTAAGCTGTTCTAAAGACAACAGGATAAGACTAAATGTACTAACAGTTCTATAAGTGAAGAAGAATCATAAATGCTCCAAACATAAAAGTCATCGTATATAGTAAACGTCCAAGTACAAGTAAACTGAAATGTAAAACTGGATACATGTCCAGTTACAAAATGATATAGTCTAATACATGTCTACTCTCAAAAGTCTAAGTAAATAAAAGACAACTAGGCGAGGTCCCCTGCAGGAACATCCTCGTAAAGCAGAGCCGGGTCCTCGGCAGTAATCCCATAATATGTATCGCAGAGTAACTCCTCCTCAGTAAGGACACCTACAACGTTATCCTGTCAGGACGGGCGCAAGTACTAAATCTAGCAAACTAGCATATGAAACATGGAAATGAACATGAGAGGAATAACTGGAAAGCATGGCATCATATAGTCTATCATGGCAAGGACACATATGTCATAGAGACAGATGTATATGTAATGTTTAAAACTATAGTAGGTACGTGATCGGTCAATAGATGTACAATGTGCTGGGGCACATAATGAAATGTACATACGTACAAGTGTAAAGGCGGTAGATGTACATACGCACAAATACAGCTTTGAGATAAAGGCCTACGGCGTAGTAACATATAGAATAAAACTTTGCTCGGTACTGTAGAGGGGGATATGATCACGTACACTACTATCAGTTTCCCCATAACCCATATTCTAATCATGTGAGAGATACATCAAGACTGTTCTAAGCATGGTAGTAACTGAAAGTACAACATGTAGAGATCTAACTTGCTACCCCAAGGATCAGCATTTAACATGGTGGGGTTTGTAGTTCATTTATGTGACAATATGTAAAGTTCGTAGAAAGTACTTGCCTCTAGCAAAGCAAAACAAAACAAGCTGCGATAACAGTGCTATGGATGTCCGGTAACTCGTCGCTGTAGAAGTAAATACAATAACTTAGTTTCTACACTAAGCTAAAACACTAGGACACTAATTGGTGAAACACGACTTGTGATTGGGCACCTAGCCAAAATAATGACTTTGGCATAGGAGACCAATGTGGGGTGACACACTATGTTAACTAACTTTCTAGTGCCTTTATACTAGTGAGAGATGGGGTTCAACATGACTAAAACTCCAAATAACACAAAAAGCTACAAGTCGTAATTAATCAATAAATAAATCAAAAGATCATTGTGTTCTAACAATTTTTGAAGTAGACAAAAAGTCTAGTTTTTCTTAAAGTAAAGTACCAAGGTGATCCTTGTTAATCATAGAAATTTATTATAATTTTTTGGAATTTATTAACTAGTACAAATATTTTATAAAAATCAGTTTTCCTAAGTATACAGAAAATGAGTTTTGGTTTTATATGCCAAACTAGTGGCAAAACAGTAAATTAAATACTACAAAATTTATACTAAATTAGCTAACTTAACATAGTATCTAAAAACTATATTTCCATAATTTTAGCAATACTTTAAGTATTTTTAGAAAATCAAAAACAGCAATGCACACAATAATTAATTATCTGCGTATTTTGTCCATGTATATAATTTGAACCAAAGTTCAAATACAGGACCCAAGGCCATGAATCAAGTCCAATATGACTTGTACAGGTCTTGAATGTGTGAAAACACATTTGAGCCCAAATACCCATGCTAGGCTTGGACACCAAATGGTTGCAGTAAATTAAACACAATGAAAATACAATTTGGTAATAGTCAAAATAAATATTATTATTTTAATAAGGCAAATTTATACCAAAAGAATATATACATACCTATGCTAAAAGGATATATATAGATATATAAGGAAAAATACTTAATTTATAAAGTATATATATATATATATATATATATATATATATATATATATATATATATATATATATTTATATATATATATACAAATATATATATATATAAGAATACACTTAATAATATAGTGTATATATATATAATATATATATACATAGGAAAATATATATATAAACATATATATAAAATTTACTAACTATAAAATATATACATATATATTAAATACTGTTAAAATATAGTATATACATATATATATATATATTAATATATATATATACATATATATATATATATAAATACAAAACAAAAAGAAAAAGAGAAGAAAACAGAAAAGAAAAGAAAAAGGAAACAGAAAGAAGAAGGGGGGGCTCGAACTCGGTCTAACAGAGCGGGGGGGGGGGGGGGGTTTAATTACTGCGCGCTGGCCAGTGGGCCAGTTGGCCCGTTTGTTAGGAATAGGGTTTTGTTTATTTTATTTCGTTTTAGGTTAGACATTATATATAAAAAAAATAATATAAACACGAGCCTGTGTCCGGACAGTTTGGGACACAGGGATCCTCGTGTCTGTGCTATGCACGGCACGCACGAGCTCAGCCTCGCGTGTCCGAGCACAGCACCATGCTCGTTGTGTCCTGGCGAGTCTCGTGCGTGAATGCGAGACACGCACGACACGATTTAAGTCGTGTTACCTACGTGTCCGACGGTTGGAGGGTGATTCGAGGTCGGGGACGACGGAGGAGGCGTCGGGGTCGGGGCGCTCCAGTGGCGCTGCCTCCAGCTCGGCAAGGCGAAGCGGATGACGGTGGTGGCGGCTGTCGACGACGAGTGGTGAGGCTGGACAGGGGCTCGCCGTAGCTAGGGTTCCGGTGGAGTGTTTTGGGGAAGGGAGTGGGCTGTGGTGGTCGATGAGGGTGTAGAGCTAGGGTTTTAGGTCTGGGGGAGAGAGGGGAGTGTTTTATAGGAAAAGAGGGCGGTTGATAAGTCGGTCGGGCAGCCGGAAATGGCGGGGGCTGCCCGTCGGCGTGGCGGTCGTCGGTCGGGGGGGGGGGGGGGGGTAGGTTTAGGATTTTGCACTTAGGTCCTTAGGTTTTTGGATTTTGCATAATAGGTCCCCACAGAAGTAATATGCAAATATAATTTGCATTCCTTAATTAAAAACAAAATTCCTTATTACAAACTGATATAAAAGTAATTTGAATATTTACAAAACAGTATTAAAACAATTCTAATAATTGCAAATTGATATTAAAACATTTTAGAAAATTATAAATCAATATTTTTGTATTTTAAAACTCATTTAAAATCATTTAAAAATTCTAAAAAAATTCTTAAAAATTTCTAATAATTATTTAAGGCTATAAATGACATTAAAATTTAATTAACACTAATTAAAAATGAATTTGAAAATCAGGGGCTTACAGATGCCGTCAAGAAGGCTACCTTCAAAGCCCAGACAAGAGCTGGGGCTGTCTAGAAAAAGCTGACTATATCCAAATTGTCGGGCGAACCTGCTAGGCAGACAAGGCTCCAGGAAGACAGTGTTACGGTTGTGATACACCAGATGAGCGGGGCGGATGTTACGCAGCCACAGAAGCATCTGGTCGTCCAGAAGTTGAGGGGGCCCAATACGGTCAAGATGGACAGCCGCTATTTTCTCATCAGAAAAACGAGGGACAGATACGAAAATGTTGTACATGTCTGCCCTTGCCAGTGCTATCTGGCAAGCACGCATGGTCTCGAATTCCCAAGACTCATTACGATAGCAGAAGATAAAAGTGACGTCATCAGTTACGCCGTCTTCAGAGCCCGGCCTCATCAAAGACGGATAATGCATCAACAGCCACCCCATCAAATATTGATAGGGCAGCTCAGTCCGTTCAAAATCTTTTCTCACATCGCGGGCAATGACCTTGGATGTGAAAGTGTAAAGGACACGGTGTATGCTGCACACCATGGCTGGAAGGAGAGCTAGCCGGACTCGTAAAACTAACTTCACAGCCGGAAGGATGAAATTGCGACTGATCCTTTCGAAAGAACCTGCTCCACCCGAGACTACACAATTTTGTAGCCATATCATCAAGAATCCCGCCAGGAGCGCCTTCTCTGACAACTCTTGGGTGTCCTGATAAAAATAACTGAAAGAGTCGATCTGACTCCCGAATCTGTCACTAGAGGTAGCCACCCTCTTAGCTGACGACACTAAGGCTTTTACCGCCTCCCGGGATTGAGGACGTCGGGAAGTAACTTGACCTGAGGCATCCGTCGTGAAGAGATAGCGCACCCAGTCCTTGGTATGAGGGACATTCTCTTCCGAGCTGCTCTCCTTTTTGGCTATTTGATGACATGTGCTATAATGGCACAATATCTCTTGATAAAGAGCCACGAAGCCTGGATACCGTCTTTCCAACTCTTCGTACTCCTCATTCGTGGGAGTATACGCCTCAAAAGCTTCGTCCCCCCAAGGAAGCTTGGAGATCGCATGCATTTCGTGGAGCGCAAGCCCCATTTCCCCTACGGGCGTATAGAAGGTTTCCGTACGACATTATACATCTCCAACAGAGATATAAATAATCTCTTGTTTACAGGCAAGACATGGCTGGAACCCCGAATAGCATGGTAAAGACCAATCTCACAAAGAAAGGCCTCATACTTTCTCAAAATCCACATAGACAGATTGGTCCACGAGGGAATCGGATGTATCTAGCTAGGGAGCATCAACCGACCAATGGGATAGGAGCCCTTCCGAGCGAGTTGGTTCATAAAAGTGTCGGCTGTAGGAAACGAGAAATTGGGACCTGGCACATTCAAAAAAGTACCCAGGGCCAATCCCATTACAGAACGGCTGGTGTGCACCTTGCTCGCACACACTGACTTCAGGCTGTTGTTATAATGGATGTCTCCCACAAACATCCCACTTCGGGTAGGAGTTAAAGAATCTTCCATCTTCCGGTCCAGTGGGAGCATATTGAACCAAGATAAAGGGAAGTGACGCTCCATCTGGGGGATGCGGATCGCCATCCCGTTAGAAATAAAACTCTACTTCTCTGACACCTCCAGAATCTGACTGTTCTTCACAGTCAAGGGTCTCCAAAGAAGAACGCGGGCTTCAAGTATTCCCCTTCTAATTTTTCCGAGTTCATCATAGCGTTAAGAAAATAGAAAGGCTGGTTCTTGAGGGCATTCAGTCTCGCCTGAGGCTCATCACTAGGAAACTGGTCCGCCATATGCTGAACTATATGGTCGTACCTATAGCCCAAAGCAGCTTAGGCAATGCCTACCAGGAGCTCTCCAGCAGCATTAACCCGCAAATTCACTGAGAAGGAGACAGAAAAAGATAAGTTAAAAAGATGGACAAAATGGAACTAATGGGTGCTTTCGAGCTTATGCGGCTCCAACTTAACAAAGCCTCATGCGGCTCAGGAGAACACTTATGCGGCTCCAACTTACTGAAGCCTCATGCGGCTCAAGCTCAGAAGAATATTCATGCGGCTCCATTTAGTGAAGGGTCATGCGGCAGTGCTTTCATAGGGTCCGCAGGGATCGGATAAGTTCGTACGGACCACGTGACAGACAAATGTGTGCGAATCTATGCGGCTCAGTGTAGCTTATGCGGCTTCGTTGGCAAAGCGCGTATGCGGCCACAGTGGCTATTCTTATGCGGCTCGCAGCTCGGCCATAGGACGAACATGCGGCTCACTTGAAAATAAAGGCTCGTGCATAAAGCATGCGACGTAGCCATAGCAGTTATGGTTCTTTAAACCCACATAAAGTCCTTACCAGCAATAGGGGGATGGACGTCAGGGTGAGCTGCGGGCACGACGGCCGGCGGAGGAGCGGCCGTGGTCGAAGTAGAGGCAGTCGTCTTGACCTTCGTCGTCACAGACGACGAAGACGCCGCCTTCTTGCCCTTCGCCGCAACGGTCTTCTTGGAAGCCATTGGTAATTGAAGAAGAGGATGACAATGGAGTAGGAAAAGTTCGAAGTAAAGGAGAAAGTAAAGAAGTTTTCTCTCTTAAGTCCCTCTTATTTATAGGAGGACAAGAGAGGGGGGAACACGTAGACTAATAACCGCCTCGGAAAAGACGAAATCGACTCCTCAGATTTCGTCCCCTCTCTCATAAAGGAGATTCACCCAGGGCATAAAATCCAAAGATTTAATGAGCCGACCCTTGGAATTTCCCCAAAAGGCGACACTAAAACGAATTTGAGGCATTTAATAACGCGCACACGTGGCAAGGAGCTATGCGGCCCGAAAGTCCCTACGGCTGATTGACTCAATACAGCTGAGACATCCATGCGATCGAGACATCCATACGGCCGAGACATCCATGCTGCCAAGACATCATATACGGCCAGGAGAATTTATACATGGCCATGCTTCTTATTCAAAGTATTTCAATTTTATAAATTGAAAACTTTGAAGGGGGTCTTGTAGAAGCATGGAAAAGAATAAAAAAAGATCCATGCGGCCAGAGAGCCCCATGCGGCTCAAAGAGTTCATGCGGCTCAAGTATCCATACGGCTCAAGCGTCTATACGGCTTAAACAAGTTCTATGCGGCTCAGAGAGGAGCCACGTTGCCTGCAAACAGCTCTTCCGTTTGTCCTTTACTACATTAAAAGCCTTGACGGCTGACAGCTTTGACAAGGTGACAGTTCTGACACAAAGATACCATTATGACTTCCTCATAATGACGGACTCCTAGGGAAATGAAGAAAATACCTGATACAATCCCCCGAGATCCAGAAACTGTCAAGCGGCCTTGACACGTGGACAGTCGCATGCGGCTCAAGTAAAGACCACCCCATGCGGCTTAAGCGAAGGCTGTCCCATGCGGCTCACGAAGACTATCCCCATACGGTTCACGAAGACTAGCCCCATGCGGCTCACGAAGACTATCCCCATGCGGCTCACGAAGACTATCCCCATGCGGCTCACGAAGACTATCTTCATGCGGTTCATGAAGAAGGCACCCATCATGCGGTCACCTACACTCATGCGGCTCAGATCATCACCATGCGGTTCAAATGTTCAGGGAGCCACTCTCAAGTAGCCTTGACACGTGGCCAGCCTTATGCGGCTCAATGAGGAGCAACTTTTCTGCGGCTCAGATTTTTGTAGTGGCTTACGGTTAAGACATGTCACGACCCACACCCTAGAGTTAGGGCACGAGAACGTAACAACGCCCAGCCTACGCCGCAGTGTCGGCGGTAGAACGCTGTCCTAGGTCTCAATGCATCTAACAGTATAAGGCTAAACAGTTTATACTCCCCAAATGGGGGTGACATAGCAGAATGTAAACTCAATCACATCTAAGGTAGAGCATAAAGGAAGATAGATAAAACATGAAATCGAAAAGAGATACAACCGATAGAAGTCTAAGTGTCTAAGATACAAACTCAGAATACATCTCAAAACTCAAATACAGTAATCCATAAATACAACTCAAGATGACTAAAAAATAAACTATAAGCAAAATCCTAGCTATCTATGCAACCTCTAATGTGTCTCCTCTAGGCTAGCAGGCAACCTCCAAGCTATCTGTAAAATTTATCAATAGGTCCAGTCAGGACTGGAGCGAGCACAGTACATCCCAACAGATCATAGCAGGTTAGAAAATATAATCATGCAGTAAAGTAAGATACATGAACTGAAGAAACACAGTATGTAAACAGAGAAAGAGAACTGTAATAGAAATATCTACTATAAGTAGAGAGCTAATAGTGACTAGTGAGTCAGAGTAAAATATAAACATGTGAATGGCATAGGAGATTCATGACTACAGCTAAGAGAGTGATTCATAACTACAGCTACTTGGATAATATTCATATGCCTATTTCCACTCCCCCATCCCCGATCAATACACAAGGATCTGTTCAAGTTATGTTAAGATTCGTGAAACTTCACATGGCTCATAAAATGAGTGATACGTGAAGGTGATTCATGATGGCTCTGTGAACATGAGAGTACATGTGTCAGAAGCGATTCGTGAATCAGAGGAAGCATAGAGATACGTGATGATTCATGAAACACACAAAACATGCAGTATCCGATGCTCCCGAGGGGGATAACATCTCATGAAAAGATCCATATAGTACCAATCCGTGTGACCAACGTGACAGTATCAAGTAAAGTAATTTAAAGCAGGAAAATAATTCTAAACAGGATATGAAATGATCAGAGAATGTACTCGCCTGATAATCTGAACAGCTGATAGGTATAGGGGTCCAACTGAAGCCACATAGTCCTATTTAAAGCAACACAGGTTACAAGGTGTTCAAGTTGTAATAAATGAAACTCTACAAGCAATCTATTTTATTCTAGGTTCTTCTAAGTCAAAACAACTCTAGGTCAACTCCGGTCAATAATCTAGTCAAACTAGGTCAAGTGTTGACTTTGGGTCAATTGGTCAACTCTGGTCAAACAGGGTCAATTCTAGTCTAATTATTAAAGATATAAAGTGTACTTCGTTATTCGTACGTCGAAACTTACGATACGCAAATCGAGATAAGAAGATCAACGGTAAAGTTGATAATCTTATTATAGTGATCCACGTGTTCATCTTGTCAATTTCAGCGATGTGAGATCACTAGAATTGACTGATCTCAGTTTTGTTGTACTAATCCCGAAATACGAACATTATAAGAATTAATTATTAATTAATTATAAAAAGGTTAAACTCAGAGAAATTATCAACAAACATTGTCGGACGATGAAATAAACATCGCCAACGTGCCCAGAATGGTCAAATTAGCTAGGATAGTCTACCCATCGGTCCAATTTGGACACAAGGGCAAAAAGGTAATTTTGGGTCAAAACGGTGTCCGTGTCGGACCCGTTTTGCACCGAAAAACGTGCAAGAAAATAAGTCTATAAAATATAACAAATTATATTTCCATGAAACTAGAATGACGATACGAACCCAACGGTATCTACAGAATTGGATTCCGTTGACCCGATCTCAATTTGGCCCGTTGACCAGAACTTGGAATTCCGGTTTGCACGGAAATGCGTGCCGGAGCCAAAGTTCTCAAAACTCAGCAAACTACATGTCAACGAGTCCAGAATGATGATACAAACTCAACGGTATATCCGGAATTGGATTCCGATGAGCCGATCTCAAAATGACCCGTTGACCCGGATATTGGTATCTGACTTGCACCGAAATGCGTGCCGGACCCAATGTCCACCAAAACCTAGCAAATTATATGTCAATGAGTCCAGAATGACGATACGAACTCAACGGTATATCCGGAACTGCATTCCGATGAGCCGGCGTCAAAAAGTCCCGTTGACCCAGAATGTGGGACCCACTTTTCACCGAAAAATATGCCAGGGCCCACGTTCTCCAAATCTAACAAATTGTATATGAAACATGCCAGAACGATGCCATGAGTCTAATGGTGGTGTCATAAATTAAATCTGGAGTCCCGTGTTCAAAAATAGAATTTTACAAGTTGGAAATTACGAATTCGGACGGCCAACTTTGGCGTCGAATTCAACCAATCAAACAAGCTCACAATGAAACAAAACTGGAGGGGTAGCAAGAGGGTTATACCAGCTTCGCACCGGAACTGGTAGCACGCCAAACGGAGCTGCGGTGGAGGAGATACAAGCTGACGAAGTTGGTCCCGCGAAACTGTCCAAATTTAATACAATTTAAACGGTCAACTTGGTGGCCGGTTTTAATGTATCAAACGATAAAATTAACGGACAAAAATTGACAGGGGTGAAGGTGGATATACCGAGATTGTGACGGAGCGAAGAAATCGCCGATCCAACGGTCGGATTTTCGGAAAATCATGCACAAAGTTGCTACGACGGAACGCAATTTCAGTCTCGTTCCCGAGCTCGTCACGACGGGACGTCGTGCAAAACGCACGAATCGCCTCGACGGCGCGTCCCGGAGGACGGTGGCCGCCATAGGAGGATGGCCTAGGGTGGAGCGCACCTGGAGGGTGGTCGCCGGGGACCACAGCGGCCTGCGGCGGCGGCCAGCGCGGCCAGCGAGCGCACGCACGGCCATGGCGCCGTGCTGCTGCCGCTGCTGCCGCTGCCAGCTTGCACGCGGCGGCGCACGGGGCGGCACGACGACGCATGGGGCGGCGGCGCAGGGTTGCTATGGTGGGGGAAGGTGGTGGTGATGGCTTGGGTTGCTCGGGTGGTTGATGGTGGTGGTTTTGATGTTTACGTTGGTGGTGGTGGTGATGTTTTGAAGAGGAGGAGGAAGGAGGAGATGGAGGAGAATGGGGTTTTGGTCGACGGTGGCCGACGGCCAGGCCACGGCCAATGGAGGGGGTCGGGCCAAGCTCGGCCATGGGAGTGAGGTCGGGCCATGGGTGCCAAGCTGCTGTTCATGAAGTCGGTGGTGTTGTTGTGTATGGGAGTGAATTAAAAGAGAGAGAAGAGAGAGAAAGAGAGAAGGAAATGTTTAAATGAGAGAGAGAAGTGTTATCCCATATTGAAATTAGGGCCGGCCACATGGCCAGGGGATGTTGGGGAGTTGGTTTGTATTAAATGAATGGATGTGATTTAATTAGGTTATCCAATGGCTAGGAATTAATTAGCTAAATGGGTCATTCCAATAGGGATTAAAATCAATAGAAATTTCCAATAAATATAGAAAAATAGGTAGAAGAGTACTTGATATTCTTGGACAAGAAAATATGAGGGTGTCATGATGGAGAATAACACGGAGCTGGGCTGGACTCGGTGGAGCCGGATTGGGTCAAAATCAGACATTGTGCAAAAATCGAATTAAAATTAGGCGTTGATGATCATGAGTAAATAAGTAGCACATGGGGATTCTAATAAATGGGACACAAGTGGCATGCGGATAGTAGGCTCAACGTGGGCCATGTCCATAATTTGGGCTGACAGGTTTTGGTCGACAGGGTACCCACAATTCAAGTTGGAATATGAATGTGACACCGTGGGGTGAAATAAAATCGGGTCACGTGTCGGGAAAGTTGTGCGAAGCAAATGGAGCACAAAATGGCGTGTCTGAGTGGGACACGAAGGTCATGGGTGACGAGCGTCTCGAGTAGATCTTGCATGAGAAGTTGGTTTCAAGAAACTGACTGATCTTGTGCTCCCAAATTAAAAGTCACGGTAACATGCTAATAATGATCAAGGAAAAGAGTGGGAAAAACAATTAATGATTAGCTGGTCTAAATTGACCCGAAGTTCAGCGAGGCAAAAAGAGCACAAGGGAACAAGTTTGAGTGGGACACTATATACCATCATGAAGGTAATCCTGTCCACTCCAATACTCGTAAAGAAGATTTCCAGAGTTGAACATCCCTGACACTCCAAATATCAAAGGCATGAAAAAGCACTCTTAAGGAAAAATAACAGAATAATTTATTTATTGAAATTTACTCAATCAGAAAATAAAATAACAATATAAAAAAATTAAAAAAAATTAACCCAAAATTCAGGGTGCTCACAAGACACGTGGCATGATAGCAGGGCACGTGGCATCAAATTGATCAAAATCCCTCAACAAATCCTAATAAAATATTGGGATCAAATCAGATCATTTGCAAACAAGCAAATTAATGACACGTGTCGAGAAATCCGAGGTTGGCATGACAAATCACGCGGATTTATGTCAATCATCATTAATTACCCACAAAAGATTTGATGCAATCACATTTATTGCTCAAATCTCGTATATTTAAGATGAACGGCCCAGATCCAGTGATCCTTAGCCGTCGACTTTTAAGAATGGGCAATCATTGCAAACCCAAATGAGGCCCCCACTCTTATAAATAGCAAGGTGCCATTCCCTTGCGAGGACACACAGAGAGAGATACGGAGAAGACATATACAGAGAGAGACATAGAGAGCCAGAGAGCCAGAGAGAGAATATACAGAGCCTGAAAAGAGAGCATTTCTTCAGCAACGCCAAGCAATTCTTCTACAGAGCCAAGGCTGCACCCGATCGTCCAAGGAGTAAGGCAGAGCTGTCGTCGCTTTCCCGAGCCTCTACCGTCACCCCCAGAATCTAAAATAAACAATTGTACTTAGATTGTTGTACCTAGGTTTTCATCCATAGGCTTTTTTTGTACAAGCGAGTTTGTATTATGAAGTAAAAGTCCAGTCCTCCGATAATTGTTCTGCTCTTTTATATTTTATGGCAAACACAAGGTACAATACAAGCTATAATGTTGAAGTACTTACTGAATCCTGGAGAAAGGGACCGAGCTTCACGTCGTCTCCGTAGCAAGGACCACTGGAAGAGAGTCGCGGTCTTTGTCATGTCGTCGAGAGGAGATCAACACCTAAACGCCTCGCCGAGAGGACAACTCATCCTTCGTCGAAGAGGAAGTGGACTGCGCTTCGAAGAACATCCGTCAATTAGAAGTCGTCGTGCGAAGATTCTCCATCACCGCCATGGCCGGACGCTTAGAATTTTAGGGTTAGGTTTCGAAGATCAATTTGGGAAAGAAATAAGAAGAAGAATTCTTGGGGAAGATGAATTGAGCTGGCTGGAAAAATAAATGGTTTACTTTCTCTCTCTCTCTGCCTTTAAATAGGAAGAGATGAGCAGAAGGAATTTTTTTTGCAATATTAGTGTATAAAAATTGGTAAATTACAAATTCTACCAAAGTTTGTTATAAAACTTGGGGACCACTCTAGTTAGTTATGACCTAGTTGATTAATTAAAAGTTATCCATAAATAATAACCATGAAACTAGAATAAGGAAACAAAACATGAATATAATTTATTCTTCCCAAAAATAATAAGAATATGGTAAAATTTTATTAAAGTAGAAAAAGTGGGGTTACATATACAAAGGTAATTATATTCATGAAAAAATAAATTTATTATGAATAAAGAAATAAGCGATATATATGATAAACCAAAACACTTATTTTGTACCGTCGGCCAAGATCTCCGTCCTCGTCTCCTCCGAAGGTACGCACGCAGGATCTCGTTGATACTGATCCGGCGTCGGCTCAGCATCCTCCATCTGCTCATCTGTCTCCATCGTTGTATCAGCTGGAGGAACGCTAGACGAGGGAGGATCAGGCCTGGAACTTCTCGTCCCAAGTATCACGCCCCAGAACCAGAATACTGGAGGGCGGGGGCGTACATTGCCAGCTACGTATATTGAAGTGCAATCCATATCGCTATACGGTCACGGCTGTCTAGATACATGAGGGTTTAACTACAAGCCAACTGTCTCCTATGGTCATGAACAAGCCTATTGTCTCAATCACAAGCATGTAGTAACAGTTACAAGATGCCAGAGCACCAAATATACAATAGTAAGGCGTCCTATACATTACATATTCGGATGATCATGAAGCTAGTCGTACAAAATGTCAAGACTAGCAAGAGTTTTAGTCAATACATGATCAACCCTAGGATTTGTCAATCATGTTACAACCCATAGGCAGATAAAAGTAAATGTGCAACCAAGCTAACACGTGCTCGTCGGCTAAACGTCTCAAAAGAATAATTTTTACAATAAAGTGGGAGGACAAAAGAAACCCACTCATTGCTAGGGTTACGCCTGGTGGTCACCATCTGGCTGGAAGACAGGTAGATCCTCTGGAGCTGCTCCGATATCTGGCCATACAAAACCAGCTGGGTCAGACCCCAGAAAGAGCAAGTGCCACAAAAGAGGCTTCACTTAGGAACTAAAACCAGCATATCACAATAGAATATTAAAGATAATAAATAAAGACTGATAATAATAGAGATAACAACAGTAAACTGAGTACGAGGAAACTATTCAAGTAGCCAAGTCACGACCCTTAAACCAAACAGGGACCGGGATTGTAACCCTTCACCTGAATAGAAACCCGTCTCAAATACTATTGGTACAATGAAGACAATAAACGAAAAGAGGACACAGAACTGCTCCGGGAGCCAGGTTACAACCCTTAAACCAAACAAGGACGTAACCCTTCGCCTGAACAGAACTGGACCCCTGATCTTTATTGCTAAGGCCATTATAAATAAGCATGGCATTAAGGTAAGGTAAAACATGACAAACATGGCATGGGGTTGAAATAAGACAATAAACGAAGAGATGACACAGAACTGCTCCGGGAGCCAGGTTACAACCCTTAAACCAAACAAGGATCGGGGTTGTAACCCTTCGCCTGAACAGAACTGGACCCCCGATCGTTATTGTTAAGACAAGCATCAATAATCATGTCATGTCACAATCTTGCACAGGATCAGGATAAGACTAAGCTGGAATAAACTCCATCCAATCAATCACGGCCAATCAAGAGTACGGCTTGATACTTTTAACTAACTAGGGTTATCACAGGCCTAGTTACTAGCAAGATGCAATAAGATTATCCCAACAGCTACAAGCCCTGCAGACCATCCGGTTATCCAGGTCGAATGTCCGTTTGTGAAGATCGTAACACGTGACTGTGTGCTGGAAATGTGCCCTACTCGTCGGTAGATTACAAGTCCACCTAATGCGCCTAGATAACGGGATTGCCTGTAGCTGGGAACCTTTTCATGTCTACTGAATTATTCTAGTTTATTAGCCTTAGTCAATTGCTGTAGGTATCCCTGATCGTGGTACTCAGGGATCCCTATCCTAGACATGGTGCAAGACAGTACTGGTTTATTTGTATAAACACAATCGCCTACGGTGTCCAGGTCGTTTCTACTTGTCATGTCAATCTAGCTGTCGTAACGGCATGTCGAGATATATCATGTTAGTTTACTTGTTAAGAGTGCGTCACAGCGGGACACTATCGTGTTCTATTCTTACATTATCATGAATGAGAAAAACTTACATAAAATAACTAATAACATATTCTTGAAGCCAAGAAAAAGATCTACAACTTTTATGTTGGGAGTTGGAAGAAATTCTGGCCACAATTCAGCCAAACAGGACTTAAAACAGCCAAAAACAGCCAAAATAGGCACTATGCGGCACTATTCAGCACTATACGGCACTTTCATATGCGGCTGGATACTATACGGCACTATGCAGCACCCTTATGCTGCTCGGCACTATGCAGCACTATGCAGCACTATACAGCACCCTTATGCGGCTCGGTACTATGCAGCACCCTTATGCGGCTCGGCACTATGCGGCACTATGCAACACCCTTATGCGGCTTGGCACTATACAGCACCCTTATGCGGCTCGGCACTATGCAGCACCCTTATGCGGCTCGGCACTATGCAGCACTATGTAGCACCCTTATGCGACTCGGTACTATGCAGCACCCTTATGCGGCTCGACACTATGCGGCACTATGCAGCACCCTTATGCGACTCGGCACTATACAGCACCCTTATGCGGCTCGGTACTATGCATGTGGCACTATTCATCGTCCCTGCCAAAATCAGCACAGATGAACATAGAAATGGCCAAAAATACTTTTGGCCATAGCTTCCTTAAAACAAGTCAAAATTCAACTTTTCAAAGGTCTATTTTGGGTAAAATCGAATTCTCTACAACATGGAACAATCAAAACATGAAAATAATAAAGTTTAATAGATCAAAACCCAAGAAAATTGAAAATAATATAAACTTAGATCTATAAGAAAATATCCATCAAAATAGAAAATACCAAGTTCTAAAGTATCTTAGAATCAAGTAAAGAAGAGAATGGAACAATAAAACTTGAGATCCATCATGAAGCAAGTTTGCACTTGCCTAAGCTCTTTCTCTCTCTCTTCCTGGTAGGTGTATAAGTAAATGTGGAGAAAAAGAAGAGTAATGAAGAGAGAGAATGAGGGAATGGGTTAATAAAGGATGATGGTGGTGGTAGGTAGGGGTTCTCCCCTTGGTTCATGATGAACCAAGACAACCCAAGCCTAGCCGAACCAACCCAAAATAAACCGAGCCAAGCCAAGAGATATGCGATACAAGATAAAATACGTACATGTATTACAAGATACATAATACGAACTACAGGCATTACACCAAGAGAGCTACCATGTAACATCGTGGCAGTCGGAGTATGGCTGGTCGATACACTGGAGTACTCGGTGACGAGGATCCAGAACCAGTACCAGCAGTAGGTAGTACCGGAGGAGAACCCCGTCCCCCATGTCGGGAACTGCCGAACGATTTACGTCGTCCTGTCATACCTGATAACAACATATGATGATACAACAAATAACAGATATATAGTACATTCTATAGTCAGAAATATGAAAGTACATTCTACAAGAAACATCTAAGTCCAGATAGTACATTCTACAAAAACATCGAACTCCAGATAATAACCAAGACTAGATAATAACTATGTCTACAGATTAACCATAATAAGAAAATAAAAGTATATCTCTCTCAATCATCTTCAGAATATTCATCTTGTTCGTCTTCCTCGACCTTCTCTTCCTCTTCCTCCTCATCTTCACTTTCATCTTCGCCTTCGTCTTCACCTTCCTCTTTGGATAATTCTACCTCTTCTACATTATTAGTCGTGTAATGAGTAACTTCCGTGGAGTCAGCATCTACAATATTTGTTACAAGAGGTAGCTCGTCCTCCTGATAAGCTTTTTCGTCAACGTCAAAGGTATCTCTAGCTTTAGTCTTGCATACTGCCCACCAGTCAGATCTCGTTGTTCCCCGTCTCGGATAAGCTGTGAAGTACACGAGCTGAGCCTAACTTGATAGGATAAATGGTCCGCAGCCTTGATATCTACGCTTGTAGTTTATATCCACAAGATCATGCTTGTCAATTTTCTAACCTTGATTTTTAATCGGATCGAACCATGCACACTTGAACAACACAATCTTAGCAGGTTCTCTGCCATAATTATATGTCAACTCTACAATCTTTCATAATATGCCAAAAAAATAATTGCCTGGATCGATGTCTTTGTAGTTCGAAGATTTGATACACAAATAACTATTTTTTCGTGGAATCAAGATCCATGAAGCTATCTCTGATCGAAATATTTGTCGACTTGAACCTAAACCCATTCACACAGTAACTTAGCCATATTTTAACGACAGTAATTGGTCCCTTGGCTAGAGTTCTAATTGATTCAGTCTCGGGTGAAAATACAACTATACTCACCCATAACTAAATACCCATAATCAAAACATACAAATCCCAACACCATGTATATATATGCTCAAGAACAACAACCCATCACATATATCCTAATTATATCATCTATATATATAGACCTCTTAGTCTTAGGTGAAACTACAACTATACTCAAGGACAGGCTCTAGTCATGGGTGCCTCACTGGAAAAGGTAAGGGAAAGTAATAATAATCATCAAGGCTGTAAGGCATACTAACATCCTATATGTAAACTGGTTGGTATTATAGATAACAGGAGAATTACCTCACTACTAAAATATGATCTATTAGCGACGTAAGTTAGCGACGGCGTTAAATTACGTCGCTATATATAGAATTCAGCGACTCCTTTATATAAACATCGCAAAACGTCGCTATTCAGCGACGTTCAGCGACAGATATAAAATTACGTCGCTGAAGAGCGACGTTACGTCGCTGGATTATTAAAATATGTCGCCAGTTTACGACGTTTAGCGACGTCCTCATGTGACGTCGCTAATATTTTTACTTAGGGCACAGCGTTTCGTTTTTCCCACTCACTCGAAATTTCCAATTTTTCCTTCCCCCCCTCCGGCGATTCCTTCGGCGACCGCTTCCCCCCCCCCCCCCGGCGACTCCCTCCCCCCCGGTGACTCCCTCCCTCTCCGGCGACCCGTACCCCCCCGTCGACCTCCTCCTCCTCGAGCTCAGGTAAACCCTAACCTCCTCCTCCTACTCCTCCTCCTCCTCCCCCTCTCCCACGGACACACACGGACACACACGCACACACACACAGAGACACACACACACACACACACACACGGACACACACGCACACACACACAGAGACACACACACACACACGGACACACGAACACACACACAGATGGACACACACACACACACACTGGACATACTGTGTCAGGTTGTGGTGGACACGAGACACTATGTTGGACACGTACACATAGCCTAGATCCTTTACCAACCATTTATTTTCCATTTTAACATGTTTAATTAGGTGTACTCATATGTGAATTTTGTACAAGGCGAAGCTACTGTGTATATTGTATTGATGTAATAAGCTTTGGTACTTCAATTCTGGTTGAAACTCCACCTGTTATTAGCTTTCTTCATCAATGCTACTTGACTTGTTTGAAAGACAAGTGAGGGACATTTTTGCTCTTATATCCTCTTATTGATTTATATGGAATAAAGAACTGCCTCAATTCTTACAGCCAAGGATATTTACTGCTTATGTAACATCTTTAGTAGCACTCTCTCTTCTTATGATGACAAACATTATGCATTTTCGTGCTTTGTTTATTGTGTTGGTTTTGAATTATTAATTCTACACATGGACTAAAATATGGGCATGTTGATATTTGAGTTGATTCTGGACTGAAATCTGGGCATGTTGGACCCTCAATATGGTGGCGTAATATTCTAGATCATAATATGATATATCATATACCGTAATGTGATATACGTTTACTACTTTGTATGTTTTCCTAAAATTGCTATCTTCAGCTCTAGACCTGTTTCAGTTTTGATGCTCAATGGGTTCTTTTTTCCTCTTGAACTCTCAATATAGTTTCAAGGAGTCAACATTTCAATATACAATATGTCGGCCGATACTTTAAAATTATATGAAATAGTAGTCACCCCCAAGGTTGACTATTTTTACTGAAAGTCAAAGTAGAGTAAACATCTGACCTAGATTGGACTAAGAGTTGACAAAGTCAACTATAGGTCAACCCTTGACCTAGTTTGACCTTTTTTGACTTTGTTTGACTTAGCTTGACCTTGTTTGACTTTGTTGTCTTCATGTTTGTTAAATGACACCCAGATACTAGTTTTAGTTGTTTAAATGACACCCAGATACTAGTTTTAGTTTCAGTTTGCTTTGGTAACTCACTATTGCTCATTACTTGGTACTAGTTTTAGTTGATTGTGTTTTTTTAAGTCTAAACAAATGACACCCAGATATTACTTATGTGTATGAGATAGCTTGAGTTGACTCTGGTCATTATTGGTACTTGAATTATAGGTTAGGCTTGTATAGCCTTGAATGGTGTGTGCTAGCTAGTATTGGGATACCAATAGCGATAAGGTAAAGGGTACCTTGGTAGGTCATGACTAGAAATAGGATATTTGACTTAGATTTGACCTTGTTTGACCAAGGTTGACTATTTGACCTAGTTTGACCTTGTTTGACTTTGTTTGACTTAGCTTGACCTTGTTTGACTTAGTTTGACCTAGTTTGACCTTGTTTGACTTTGTTTGACTTTGTTTTACTTAGCTTGACCTTGTTTGACTTAGTACAACCTAGTTTGACCTAGATTGCATATCATTGTTATTAGTAACTGTTCGCTACTAATGTGTGTCCCATAATAAGACATAATATACGAATTTGTGCCTGTTGGATAATGTGTGTCCATCTTTGCAGAATTATTTTCAAATGGATATGAATTACTACTTGCAGAATCGTTCATGGATGTACAATCGTCGTCCTGATGATATGTGTGGTGTGCGGGATGAATACATAGCGGGAGTAGAGCAGTTCCTGCAGTTTGCTAAGGCGTTCCCTCAGTACATGGACGGCACCAAAATTAAGTGTCCGTGTGTGAAATGTCATAACGTGAAATATTATCCATTAGTGGAAGTGACATATCATTTGTACTCGAGGGGTTTCACGCCTAATTACTATCAGTGGACCGCACACGGAGAACTTGTATCTTTAGCATCAGAGCCGGAGCCTTACGTTGAGCCGTATATGCATGCGGGACCTAATTTTGTTTCAGATAATCATGCATACAACGACGGGTGCGTGAACATGGTTTTCGACGCTGCGGGGCCTAGTTTCGTTCATGATGCACCTGAGGAGGCACCGAACGCCGATGCTGCACAGTTCATGGAGTTGCTGGAGAATGCAAGGACTTCATTGTATCCTGGTTGTGAGGATCATTCACCGTTGGAGGTGGTTACAAGACTGTTGAGCATTAAGTCAGATTTTAACATGTCGCAAGAATGCTACAACCAAGGTGGCACGGTCGAGCGCCGGTAAGTGGTGTGGCAGCTCCATTCCGATGACGAAGCATTTTCGTCGTCTGGTACGTTTCCTATGACGGATATTAATTTATATATAGTTCGATATAATGTTTAATACTAATAATAGATAATATATTTTAACAGGTAAAGAAGGGTGAGGACCCGAACATGGTGACCGTCTTCCTGGTCATCCATCGGAGGGCTGGGGACTTCATTGACGAGAGGGCAACGCAGGCATATGTAAGTTCTATTCAACTAATATTAACTGACTATAATTTAGAAAATAGGAAAATAGATATCAATATAGACTTTAGTAAACACTTACACGTTAGCAAACATGTTCTAGGCCGAGTTTGTTCGGCTACAGAAGGAGGCGGCTGATGCTGCTGCTGCTGCTAGTGCGCAAGTAGAGGGAGGGGCTGGTACTTCCTCCCAGCCGCCTGCAGAGCCATCGTCGGACGAGCTCTGGATGACCGTCGTTGGCGGTCTTCAGAAGGGTACGTACTACGGTACGGGATCCTACGGCACGTATTTGGCTTCGGAGTCATCCCGGGCCCCCTCTGTCAGTGCGCAGTCTCTGGCTACGCAGGCGTCGTCACGAGCTGAGGATGTTCATCGTCAGATCAAGGAGCTACGTCGCGAGTTGCAGCAGCAGATTTCTGATACGGTCGAGCGACGATCCGACCCTCCGATCGTCACCGGACGATTTGATACGGTCGAGCGCAGTATACAGGAGCTGATGAGTCTGCATCAGGCTGCAGCTGCCAACTTACAGATGCTCACCGAGTCTACGCAGCGCACGGAGCGTAGACAGCTCGAGCTGGACGGATCGCAGAGGAGCCTTTCTCTCTCAGTCGCTCAGTATACTGAGAAGGTGGTGAGTGCCCTTGCTGCGCATGGTGAGCGACTGCGAGAGCTGGAGCAGGTACGTCCTCCGGGTCCATCGACGGCGCCGACTCCAGATACTGCACTGCCTCCGGCGCCGACTCCAGACATTGTACTGCCTCCTACTGCCCCTACGGTACAGCTCACCCAGGAGCAGTATGACTACATTCTATCCCAGTTGCGCGGCAGGGGTCCGCAGTGATTTTATTGGTTTTTTTATGACTTGTATGTATTGGCCCTATGGGCAAATTGTTTATTCATACACTATTGTTTATACACTTGGTGGGAGACTTTTTATCATCTTCCATTTTTATTTGACTCTATTGGATGTTTGTGAGGATGTGTGTCTTTGATATTTACTTTGCACTGCCTCCTATTTTTATTGTGATATTTACTGTGATATCTGCGACGGGATGACAAATATACCTACGCTGGGTTATAAGCGATGATCTGATATACAAAGGAGATGCTGCCGAAATTTTAAAAAAATATATTGTGTATTTTTGTTATGATGTGTGTCTGTGTTTACAGTGAATGTGAAATACAGTGTTCGGAACCATCGACAGTTTCGATTACTGTTGTATGTTTTATCTTGGATAGAAATAGCAACAGTTCAGGGTGCACTTCTGAGAGCTTCATTTTCACGTCCTTCACTTTCTCGGACGTCGTAAAGGTTCCCGAGAAGGTGAAGGACGTGAAGAGGAAGCTCTGAGAAGTGCACCCTGAACTGTTGCTCTTTCTATCAAAGATAAAACATACAATAGTAAGCGAAACTGTCGATGGTTCGAACACTGCACTTCACACACACTGTAAACACAGACACACAGCATAACAAAAATATCAATTATATTTTTTAAATTTTTTTTTATATTAGCGACGTTCTGCGACGTACTGCGACGTCACACAAACATTGCTATACGTCGCTAACTAGCGACGTTACGTCGCTCGACGTCGCTAATATACGTCGCTACGATGCCCACGTGGCCACGTGGATGCCATGCCTCGTCATTATTTACAAACTTTTGAAACGTCGCTAGTGGTCGCTTTACGTCGCAATGTTGGCGACGTACTTATACGTCGCTCTCTGTCGCTCATTTGGCGACGTCTAGCGACGATGGACGCCGCGTCGCAAATAGCGACGTTCGGCGACGAAATTACCATCTGCGACTTGCCTATAAGCGACGTAGGTTTTTCGTCGCTAAATACGTCGCAAATCAGTGTTAGCGACGTACTGCGACGTATTTAGCGACGTCTCCTGACGTCGCTAATCTGGGTTATTTTAGTAGTGCCTGCAATGGGTTACTATTCTAACACCAATGCTAACTATCACCTCTAGAGTACAGACACTCTACAAGTCATCATATCATTATACTATGAAGGAACTACCTATAAATAAGCTCTACAAAACTAAATATCCCTACTCCTAAGTTATTTACAACAACAGAAGGGTATGATGTTCAAAAACCTTCAAGATACAATCTGATAATCATATGCGTCTGTCCAAAATTATGTTACTTGGAGTCTTTGTCATGCTAGTGAGCAATGCTACGATAATCACAGAGTCCTTGACTACGGCACATACCTCTAGAATATGGTATTTAAAATAATCTAAAATAATGGTTGGTAAACAATAGTGTAGGTGTGGACATTCATTTCAGTGTGTGTCGTATTCCCAAAGTGGGACACGACGTGTCCAAGCATCGAGATTACATAGACACGAGTCTGTGCACAGGACTGCCTCGTGCAGCCGTGTCGAATCGATTTGGGCTCGACACAGAGATCGAGAAGCCATGTGCTCGTGTATAGGGTTAGGAGGGATATAGGGCTAGAGGGTCGACGCCCTGCTCCGTGTCCAAGTCACGTCTGCACGTGTCAAATGATGCGTGTCAGAGAGCAAAAATCTGCACGGGTGCAGCAGTGTAAAACCGGTGCGTGATTGATTCTGTGTCCGACACGACACGAGTGTCTATGAGACTCGAGGGGTGGCATGTCAGTGTGTGCCCCCTCCTCTATACCAAGTGGCAGCCTACCACGTGGCGCGTGCAGCGAGCACGAGGGGTGCGTGAGCAGGGGACTGTGTACGTGCGTCGTACAGCGAGTTTGTGTCTGATTTGGACACGGACACGGCTCGAAATGAGCTCAGAGCTTGGGATTCGTGAAACACACACATAGGGCTAGAAATCTGTTCAAATAGAATTTAAAAATAAGAAGAATTTATTCACTCAAGCATTTCATCGAACACATGCATCCTTACACTGATTCGTGTCCGATACGGACACGGAATGGACAGGACTCGACACAAATCCAATACCTACGGCTAGGGGACTCCTAGGGCTTCCTATCCATGCAAAGAAAATGAAATTTGGTGGAGGGAATAGGGATTTACCTATATGTGCAATTTGCATGAAAAAGCTTCAAAAGGGGGTGGTTCTTCTTGATGGCCAAGTGCTCCAAATTGGTTCCAAACTGAAATGGCTCTCCACCAACAACCCATAAACACCAATTAGAACCCCATGCAAAAGATTAGGATGAAAAAGGAGGTTAAATGAATAAAATGGAAATTTTGAAGAAGGGAACAAACCTTAGTTTTTGCCAAATGGAGAATAATATAAAAGAGGCAAGAACATTCAAGGAGGAGATTATTTATAGGGAGGGGAAGCCCTATGCCTGGTCGTAATGAGTGAAAATTAGGGTTAGGGTTTCAAGTCATGGGCCATGGGCCAAGTCACATGAGAAATGGGCTATCTACCTTAGCCTTAAGTCCAACATTAAAATCCTTCCTAATTTCTCAAGAGCTAAATCACTCAAGTCAAAACCAAGTCGACTTAAGTTAGATTAGGGTCTCACCATGCTAATCAAGTCACCTTAACTAGAGTCAACATCTAGGTTAGTCTCCTATGTCACAACTAGCAAAAGTCAAAGTCAACAACCGTCAATCCAACAATAATCAATAATTCTAAAAAGTCACAATGACCAAATTACCCCTAGACTAAAAATGATAATTGAAACACCCTAATCACTGGCTAGGCTCTAGGGCAGACAGTCTCTACGGTTTCACTAGCTGCACATCAAAATCACAAGTCATAATATTTAATAGTTTTAAAATAATTAAAAATCACTAAAAATCATATTATTATTTAAATACCATAATTAAATAAATTAAATACAAAATTTTAAAATTACCCTCATTTTAGAAAACTGGGTGTTACAAGTCTACCCACCTTAGAAAAATTTTGTCCTCGAAATTTAAGACGGTGGTACTACTTCTAGGTCAAACATAGTCAAGGGTCAACCACTAGTCAATTTGTCAACATCCAAGTACTTGGTCATCAACTGGTCAACTTCTTAGGGTTTTACCTATGCTAGCCATCTAGGTTTGTCTCCTAACTTTCCAACCTTATCAAGTCACCCATAACTAAATACCCATAATCTAAACACACAAATCCCAATACCATATATATATATGCTCAAGAACAACAACCCATCACATATATCCTAAGTATATCATCTATATATATAGACCTCTTAGTCTTAGGTGAAACTACAACTATACTCAAGGACAGTCTCTGGTCATGGGTGCCTCACTGAAAAAGGTAAGGGAAAGTAATAATAATCATCAAGGCTGTAAGGCATACTAGCATCCTATATGTAAACTGGTTGGTATTATAGATAATAGGAGAATTATCTGCAATGGGTTACTATTCTAACACCAATGCTAACTATCACCTCTAGAGTACAGACACTCTACAACTCATCATATCATTATACTATGAAGGAACTACCTATAAATAAGCTCTACAAAACTAAATATCCCTACTCCTAAGTTATTTACAACAACAGAAGGGTATGATGTTCAAAAACCTTCATGATACAATCTGATAATCATATGCGTCTGTCCAAAATCATGTTACTTGGAGTCTTTGTCATGCTAGTGAGCAATGCTACGATAATCACAGAGTCCTTGACTACGGCACATACCTCTAGAATATGGTATTTAAAATTTTCGTATTGCCGCATGCGACGGCAAAAATCTTAAATTCCTACACCAGAGAAAAACATCCAAAATCTGACTATATGTCCTTACTATGCCAGCTAACACGACTATCGAAGATTCTAGAACCCATGATTGAGGTGACCTAGCCCATATGGTTTTTCTCAGAAGAAAAAAAAACAAACATAACACCAGAACAACAGAACATTTGATCAGTCAACAAGGAACAGATGAAATCGAATTTCAAGATAGTTATAAGAGGTAATTGTGGAAATGGAATCGAAAAGATCGGAACCTGCAGCAAGATCTCCAATGGCCTGTGCATCCTCGACTGTCCTGGCGAAGCTCGCCCTCGCTGGTTTCCTCTGGCCTGCTGCTGGTGCTGCAGGTACCTCTGCTGCTGAGAGAAATCGAGAATGATGGAAAAAGGTCTCTGTACAGGCGGAGGTGCACCTCCAATGTAGCAGAAATGCCAACCTAAGTCGGCACAACAGGAGCTGCGGTCTCGAGGCCCTGATGAACAGGACGAGAGTTGGCCAGCCTCTCGATAGTATCCTCCGAACCGAAGCGATGAGATCATGTCTCCATAACCATCATGAAGACAGATCAAAACAACAAGCAATTACTGAGAATGAAGCAAAAAAATCAAAGGAGGACAGTTTATATTCAAGGGAAGAAAATAAACAGCAAATTTAAATAAAAGGAATCTGATTAAGAGTTTTTCCTAGTGTGATTGAGTACCTTCAAAATATCCTAATCCTACTGCAGGCTTGTCACGCCCCAGAACCAGAATACTGGAGAGCGGGGGCATACATAGCCAGCTATGTATATTGAAATAGAATACATCTCAACTATACGGTCACGGCTGTCTAGATATGAGGGTTTACTACAAGCCAACCGTCTCTTAAGGTCAAGCCTACTGTCTCAATCTCAAGCAAATAATATAATTACAAGATGTTTGACCACCAAATATACAATAAAAGGCGTCCCAAATATTACATATCAGCTGATCATGAAGCTAGTCGTACAAAATGCTAGGACTAGCAAGAGTTAAGTCATACATGATCAATCCTAGGATTTGTTAATCATGTTTACAGCCCGTAGGCAGACAGTAAGTAAAAGTGCATCGAGCTAACAGGTGCTCGTCGGCTAAACGCCTCAAAAGAATAAATTTACAATAGAGTGAGCGAAACAAAATAGAAAACCCACTCGTAGCCCGGGTTCCTTCTAGTCGCCACCATCGGGCTGGAGGTTCGGTAGATCCTCGGGAGCTGCTCCGAAATCTGGCCACACAAAACCAGCTGGGTCAAACCCCAGAAAGAGCAAGTGCCACAAAGGAGGCCACAAAAATAAGGACAAAAGCCAGCATATCAGAACATAAGAAAATGAAAGAAAAATACAAGTAATAAAGAGCACGTCAGAACAATAAATGACTAGGGACGTGGAACCATTCTGGGAGCCAGGTTACAACCCGTAAACCAAACAAGGACCGGGGTTGTAACCCTTCGCCTGAATAGCTCCTTGTCTCTACCCAATTATTGTTAGAGATAAGTAAAACAAGCATGTACAAGAGTTCCAGGTACAGGGGCTAGACAAGACTTAGACAAGGCTGGACTCCATCCATTCTTAAAGCGGCCAAGCAATTACTACGGCTTACTACTTAACTAACTAGGGTTATCACAAGCCTTAATTACTAACAAGATGCAAGTGAGAATTTCCCAGTCCCAAGCCCTGCAGACCATCCAGTTATCCTTCCGCGGGTAGAGAGTATAGTTGGGTACATCGCCCCGGAGACGATATACCCTTAGGTGACTTAGAGGGTGCAACACATGACAGTGCGCTGGAAATGTGCTCTACTCGTCGGCAAGCTACAAGTCCAATTAAGAGCGCCCAGATAACGAGATTGCCTGTGACTGGAAATTCTCCATGAACTATAGTTTGATCTAGTCATTAGCCTAATCCATATTCAGTATGAATCCCTGACCGTGGGAACCAAGGAGTCACGTCTTAGACATGATGCAAGACAAGACAAGTGGATTGCACAAGCAAGCAAGCAGGAACACCCACGGTGTCAAGTTGATTATACAAGTCAAGTTAGCTGTCGCAACAGCATCAAGTCAAGTCAAGTTACAAGTTACAAGTCAAGTGAAGTCAGGAGTGCGCCGCCACGGGCTACTATCAAGTTATCAAGGTAAATCATGTCAGGGCACTTGTCAGGAGTGTGCCACGACGGGCCACTATCATGTCAGGTAGGTCATGTCAGGAGTACACCACTACGGGTCACTGTCGTGTTATGCTAGTTCTTTTGTCATACCATGCCATGTAAAATAGTCATTCCAAACATATTGAGTAAAATCAAGTTCATGACAAAAGGCGTAAGGATATAAAATGGGCGTAAAATATCTAATAAAATATCAATATACAGGGCTATAGAAGAGCCAAGCTTAAAGAAATAAAACCAAAACTCCAAGAGCCAATGGATTGCGCAAGGGGTCAGGGGGTTGGATTGCGCAGGTGTGAGCTGCGCAGGTGTGAGCTGCGCAGGGTGCCAAGTGCGCAGGGCACAGGACGCAGGGTGAGATTGCGCATGGGTGAGATTGCGCATGAACAGACTGCGCAGGAGTGAACTGCGCAGGGGTGGATTGCGCATGAGCCGACTGCGCAGAAGTGAACTGCGCAGGGGCGGATTGCGCATGAGCCGACTGCGCAGGAGCGGATTGCGCATGAGCCGACTGCGCAGGGTAAAGTGCGCAGGAATTGTTGGCGCATGGGGCTGAGCGCAGTTCACCATAGGGCAAGCTGTGCGGTCGGTACTGTGCTAAAGAGCGCAGGCCGAGAGGGGCTGCGCAGTCCAGCACTGCGCTAAAGAGCACAGGCTGCAGGCTGCTACTCCAGGCCGAGAAGAACACCAAGAACACCAAGAATTCAAATTTTCATATCTTTATCAAATCAAAGCCAAATCTAGATTTTCAAAGTTCTAACTTGAGTAAAATTGAATTCTCTTCCACATGGAAGCATCAAAACCCACAAAAATCCAACCAAAATAGATCAAAACCATATAAATCCAAAAATAGTTAAAACCTAGATCTAGAACAATGGAGACTCCAAATCACAAAATGTCAAGTTCTAATGTTGATCACCATGGCCTAATCTAGCTAATGAACAAATAAAATGTGGTTCTCATGTGGTGGCAAGGTGCACTTGCCTATGGGTGTTGGTGAGTTGTGTAGAGGAAGGAAGAAGAAGGCGATGGAGAAGTAAATGAAAAATAAAGAGGAGAGAGAAAAGTTAGGTGGGATTTAATGGAGGTGGATGTGTTGTGTTGAGGGTGGAGTGTTGGTTAAAGTGCACCAATGCATGTTAAACCAAACCAAATCAAACCAATTTTCCTCCACAAAATAAACCAAGCCAGGTAAAACCCGATTACGAGAACCAAAATCTGCAAGTCAAGCCAATTACAAGTACATGCCAAAATTCGAGAAAATAAATACAGGTCTGAAATACATGCAAGCTTGACAAAATACGTATTCAGAATATGGGTGTTATAACTCTACCCACCTTAAAAGAATTCCGTCCTCGGAATTTAATCAAGGAGCTAGAGAGACAAGAACAAGTTATACTATTCACATGCAAGCTATACTAAGCAGTCAATCAAACAATCACGCATGCAAGCAAGGACGGAAGGCATAAGGCATAAGGAAGATATTATACCTTATGAGTCAAACAGGTAGGGATATCGCGATCGGATGTCGTCTTCACGCTCCCACGTTGACTCACCTAGAGAGTGATGACCCCAAGCAACACGGACTAAACTAATAGTCTTGTTCTTGAGTATCTTCTCTCTCCGGTCCAATATAGACACGGGCCTCTCCTCATACGAAAGGTTGGTACCAACAACCAATTCCGAATAGTCTAGGATATGGCTCGGGTCCGGGATATACCGTCGTAATTGGGACACATGGAATACATCATGTACCTCACCTAGCGATGGCGGAAGAGCAAGACGATAGGATACATCTCCTACTCGCTCCAGGATATCAAACGGCCCTATATACCTAGGACTAAGCTTTCCCCGCACGCCAAAGCGAATGACGTCGCGGTTAGACGAGATCCTAAGGAATATATGGTCGCCGATAGCAAACTCTAGGGGTCGCCGATGAGCATCGACCCAATGCCGCTGGCGATCTTGGGCAACTCGAAGACGATCTCTGATCCTTCTGACCACTTCAACTGTCTGGGCAATCATTTTTGGACCGAGCATCTGCCTCTCTCCAACATCATCCCATGCTAGCGGGGATCTACACTTCCTACCGTACAGAGCTTCGAATGGTGCCATCTGGATACTGGCCTGGAAACTATTGTTGTACGAGAATTCCACAAGATGCAGGTGATCTTCCCACGAACCACCGAAGTCGAGCGTACAAGATCTCAGCATGTCTTCAACAGTCTGGATTATACGCTCTGACTGGCCATCTGTCTGCGGATGATATGCCGAACTGAACTGGAGACGAGTTCCCAAACTCTCTTGCAGGCTACGCCAAAAGTGTGACATAAACCTTGAATCTCGGTCCGAGGTGATACTGACTGGCACACCGTGAAGCCTGACAATCTGCCTGAGGTACATCTCTGCCAACTGAGCTGTTGACTGCCCAACTCTGAATGGGAGAAAATGAGCCACCTTCGTGAGCCGGTCAACTATAACCCAAATAGCATCTCGACCGGCTGGGGATCTAGGCAATCCAGTCACAAAATCCATGGTCACATGCTCCCACTTCTATTCTGGAATCGGCAAGGGCTGAAGAAGTCCAGCGGGCCTCTGATGTTCAGCTTTAACCTGCTGGCAAACCAAACATCGAGAGACAAACCGGGCTATCTCCCTCTTCATGCCATTCCACCAGAAGTGCTGACGGATATCACGGTACATTTTGTGCCACCGGGATGAATAGAATACTGCGAACTGTGAGCTTCTGCCATAACCTCCTGTCTGATATCTCCACTGGGTACACAAAGACGAGTGCCGTGCCGAAGTGTACCATCCTCATGAATACATAACTCTGGCTTTCTTCCTGCCTCACACTCTGCTTTGAGCCGCTGAAGCTTGGAATCTGTAGATTGTGCCGTTCAGATCCTCTCAACTATGCTGGACTGAACCTATAGACTGGCCATCAATGCCACACTGGTAGGGAGAACCACTTCAATTCCCATCTCCTGAAAATCTGCCAATAACTCTGGTTGCGCCGTTAGGAAATAAACTTCGGCTCTCCGGCTCAACGCATCTGCTACAACGTTGGCCTTCCCTGGGTGATACTGCAAGTCTACATCGTAGTCCACCAGTAGCTCGAGCCATCTTCTCTGCTGCATATTAAGGTCCTTCTGGGTGAAAACATACTTCAGGCTCTTGTGATCAGTAAATATCTCCACTCTATCTCCGTACAAGTAGTGCCTCCACAACTTAAGTGCAAATACTACTGCTGCCAGTTCCAAGTCGTGGGTCGGGTAATTCTTCTCATGATCACGAAGTTGACGTGATGCACAAGATATTACCTTCCCATGCTGCATCACGACACATCCCAATCCTCTGCCTGAAGCGTCGCAATAAACTGTGAATCCTCCGGTCCTATCTGGAAGTGTGAGAATGGGAGCCGTTATCAAACCTCGCTTCAACTTCTCGAATGATTCCTGGCACTCTGCTGTCCAAGAAAATTGCACATCCTTGCGGGTCAACTGGGTCATCGGCGCTGAAATCCTTGCAAAATCTGAAACAAATCGCCAGTAGTAGCCGGCCAATCCAAGGAAGCTGCGAACCTCTGCCACTGAACTAGGTGCTGGCCAAGTCTCGATAGCCACAATCTTCTGGGGATCCACTTCTACTCCTCCTCGGGTAATGATGTGACCCAAGTACGAAATGCGATCGAGCCAGAACTCGCATTTACTGAACTTGGCGTACAACTGGTGCTCCCTAAGCGTATGAAGGACGACTCTGAGATGCTGCTCATGCTCTGCTTCGCTTTTGCTGTAGACCAGGATATCATCTAGGAACACGATCACGAACTGATCTAAGTAGGGCATGAAAATACGATTCATGAGGTCCATGAATACTGCCGGCGCATTGGTCGCTCCGAAGGGCATAACAAGGAACTCCCAATGTCCATACCTAGATCGAAAAGCCGTCTTCGGGATGTCCTGCTCTCTGACTCTGATCTGGTGGTATCCTGACCGCAAGTCTATCTTCGAGAACACTGAAGCCCCTTTAAGTTGATCAAACAAGTCATCTATCCTCGGGAGAGTGTATCTGTTCTTGATTGTCACTGAGTTCAAGGTACGATAATCTACACATAACCTGGATGTACCATCCTTCTTTTTCACAAGAAGCATCGGGGCTCCCCAAGGCGATCCACTTGTACGAATGAATCCCTTGGTCCTGAGTTCTTCAATCATCTTGTACAAAATCTCCAACTCTGAAGGCGCCATTCTGTAGACTCTTTCTGATACTGGTGCTGTCCCGGGGATCAAGTCTATAGTGAACTCGATCTCCCGCTCTGGCGGCATCCCTGGAAGCTCTTCTGGGAAAACATCTGGAAATTCTTCAACTATCCTGGGCAACTGCACTGCTGCTACTGCCATCCGCAATACTGGAGAAGATGGCTCCACCGTGCCTCTGAAAAATGAGAACTCTGGCTCGCCTGGAATGCTGAAAACAACCCTGCCAACATGGCAGTCTATCTTAGCATACTGGTTTCTCAACCAATCCATGCCTAAGACTACATCATAGTCTGCTATAGGGAATTCTATAAATCTTGCGGGAAACTCTCTACCGCTAACTACGATCCGACACGAGAAAAATACTCGATCTACTCCCACAAGACCATTACCAGTAAGTATATTGAGCCTCACTGATAATGACTCGGGCTCCAATCCTATTCGTGTCGCGAATCGTGCAGACATGAATGAATACGATGCACCAGAATCAAATAATACCAATGCTGGAGAGGAGTTGACGAGAATAGTACCTGCCACTACCTCACCTGGTGCAACTTCTTCTTCCATAGTCATCATCATGGCCTGACCTCTAGCTGCGGGTCCCCTCTGCTGGAAACCACTCTGCCTGCTCTATACTGGAACCTGGGCACACTGCTGCTGGAATGCCTGGGCCTGAGGCAACAATGGCCTCGGGTACTGCTGCTGCTGCATAGGTGCTGGTCCCCTAACCGATGGACTGGTTAGGTTGGAAGAGGACGAACTACCCCTATTCGGGCAGGCTTCTATTTTGTGATCTACCGCTCCACAAGCTAGGCACAATCCTTGTGCCGTACGACAATCTGCCACTACATGGCCTGGCTTCCCGTAATGAGAACATCCCATCGCAGAAGTCTGCTTCTGCTTCTGCTGTTGCGGGTACGTCGGGGTCGAATGCTGAATCGACGTTACTGAGGCCGCCCGCCTCGGAGTTCCAATAGTCAATCCCCTAGCTGCCGGAACTGGAGCTGATGATTGGTGCATCTGACTGTGGAACCGCTTCCTACCTCCGGTCCTATCCACGATCCGCTGGGAGGTGTACTCATGCCTCCTAGCCGCTCTCAATACTGCATCGAACGTCTGGTGCTCGAACTGCTCAACCGCCAACAAGATCTCCAAATGCAGTCCCTGCTGGAACCGCTGGGCCCTATCAAACTCGGTCGCCACCAAGGTGGAGGCAAACCTACTGAGTCTAGAAAACTCAGTCGCATAACCGTCGACCGTTCTGCCTCCTTGCTTCAAGTTGGTAAATCTGGTCTGCAGGTTGTACCGAGCCACAGCATCGAAATACTTCGTCTGGAATCTCTCTCTAAATACCGCCCAAGCAATGGGTGCCACTAATCCCATGGCTTGCGTCGCCCACCAACTGCGAGCTAAGTCCAGCAACTGCAGACGTACCACCGCCACCTTCTCATTCTCAGGTGTCCTAGCTGCTTCCAGAACCACCTCGGTATCCTGAAGCCAAGCGTCCGCGGCAATCGCATCTTCACTGCCGTCGAAGAATGGAGGGTTCAGGCGCTTGAAGCTGTTGGCCGCGTTGTTCCCTGGATGATCGTCTCTGGTCAAAGCATCTGCCACAGTCTGGTGCAAGGCGTCTCCTCTGCGATCTTGAGAAGTTATCAAGGCCCTGATGAGTCCCACCAAGGTGCCATCATCCGGTTCTGCAGGTTGAATAGGCTGAACTGGGGGCTCTCCTCCAGAAGGTATAACTCGGGAGGCAACTCCGGAATGCTGGGCTTGATCTCCAGGTTACTGGTCCATAGGAGGTGCTCCACCTTGCTGATCGGCGGGGTCAGGTACAGTGCCGCTGAAGAGGACGACACAGGAAAAAAAACAATAAGGAAGGACCAGGACAGATCAACGATACAAGCACACGATCAGGGCAAGAATCCAGAGATGCAGAGGATATGAATGGCGATCAAGGACGAGTACTGATTGAGACGTCTATTCGGTAAACCATCACATTTCTTGATTGACAAGCACTACACCAAAATAAAGAATTTGTAACATAATTTTTTTGCCATTTGTAACAGTTTTTACTGTAACACGATTGTAACAGTTATAAACGTTACGATAGGTAAACAACCGTTACTAAAATTCTTATTTTGTAGTTTTGTAAATTTTATAATATTTGTCACAGTCAAAACAGTGATAAATTCATAACTAAGTGTCACATGCATTTCATGTGACAAGAAAAAAAGTGTTACTGAGCATACAATGGAAAAAAGTCTTCCATATTTTCTCGCACTCATTTTTTACGGTTCCCTCCCCTTCCCTCTCCCAAGCTTCCTTCCACAAGCCGGCTGGCAAAAACTGTGTTGCCCTCCTCTGTTACCGATGAAGCAAAGTGGCGAACAGATCTCCATCACCGGCTAAGCGATAAAGGTATGTCGTTCCAATTTTAGTTTTATTAGGGTATCTCTCTCTCACAATCTCGATTTCGAGCCGGCTACTACCGCCATACCTCCAGCATCGGTGAAGCAGAAAGGACACCGATGGCCCACCAAAGGTACTTCTCTCTTATTTTTTCTATGGTTGATTTTAGGGTTTTAGATATTACTAATCCATCAACAACTACTTTAGGTTTTGTTGATTTGAGGGTTTTGTTGATTTTAGGCTTTCTTCTTTTCCGGATCAATAAATGATCTATGGTGGCTCCTTCCTTCACATATCCTTTCTTTAGTAATATTAATTTTAATGCTTTCTTCTTTTCCCGATCATATTCATTTTCTTCGAATATGGACATTCAAATCTGTATTCAGATGCAAAATTATGTAGAGAGAGAAAAAAAACTCAAAACCTATATATGCTAGTTTACACTCCTAGCAAAGAGTATAAATTGTGTTTAGTGTAAATTCTTTGTTCTTTCACTGAGCACTTATATTTGAGAAAAGTTCTCCCCTTGCATCTTATATAATTTAAAGTCAGGAGTTTGCTCTGTTCTGAAGAAAGGATATGATTTTTATTGACATTATAGAAGATATGATTAAATATGAAATAGCCGATACAATTTTTTATCGATAAAGGCTTTGTTGTTGTTCATGTTGTTTGTCACTCTCTTAGGTAGTGAATATTTGTTCATGGTTATATAGATAGTTTAGTTTTTAATTTACCATTTTTAGAAAAAACTGAACCTTTATATATAATGTGTACAAATACGATTGCCAATTACAAAAGGTCTCGACAGTTAACAGTTCATTGTTAAATTTAGCCTTATTGTACCAGAAGTGTATAAACCTATAAAGTTTGGGACTAGCAAGATTGTTTAGCCAATTAAAAATGATTGCTAAAACAACATAAAAATTGATGTAGCCAATTTTCACAACCTCTTAATCTGAAAGTAATGTATTAGATTTTTATCGTTTGATTTGAATGTACTCTCTACATGTTGTCGTTTATGGTGCCCTTGTAAAAACTCTGTAGTGTGAAAATTTCAAGTGAAAAAAAACTCGTACTGCGTCAACATCTTTATTTATCTAATTACTTCCTAATGTGTTGCTTCACATGCTTCTTAGACAGAGTGTGAATTTAATATTGACCATATCCTCGCTCGACCACTATTAAAAGTTGGAAATACTAATCCTTATTTCTTTTAATTATTGTTTAATAGTTTCTCTAGAACCCTTCAAAATTCTGTTCTTGCTTTGATGACACGTCTGTTAAGTTTGGAACTTTGCAACGAAAAAAGTCCAATATGTTTGTCTGCTCTTAAAGGAATATGTTGGAGCTAAAACTACTTACTTTTTGGACACTCCACTAGTATGAGATTTCTAATAATTGTTTGTTCTGATTCTAAATCCAGGTGCAATTGGTTTATTTAGAAAAATGAACATAGGTCCACTGGACATTGGAGATTTTCTTGGTAAATTCTGTGCCATGACTAATATTACTATGACAATGGATTTACATGATATTTCCCCTTCTCATATCTAGTTGTGTGTCATTTACAGCAATTGGGGCGATCTTTTCTGTAACAGATTCTGTTAGCACCTTGCAGGTTTTAAGAATCTTATAGACCTTTGCCTTTTTTTTTACAAGTTAGAAAAAAGAAACTCTTTCTGATCAGAATACTCCCAAATAGGTTCTTAATCAGGATGAGACGCCCTTTTGTATAGTTTGGTCTTCGGCAAAGGAGTTGTCAATGACGCCACATCAGTGGTTCTTTTTATATTGATGTTCGCATTGCAACAAAGTTTGTCACCAATTTCTTTTATTTATTTGTCACCAGCAACTTCCTCAGAGCATTTGTAAGTTAACTTTTAGATTATATACCAATTTGTGCAAGTTAACTTTTAGATCATATACAAATTCTTACTAGTTTCATCTTCTTTGTTCTTTCCATTATCTGAAGTTTTTCTAATATTGTTTTTTCATCTGCATGCTAGATTTCTTAGTGCATATATCATCAAAAAGTTGTACTTTGGAAGGAGTTTTAGAAAATGATTTTTCTAAAGCATTGCTTGTATTTTGATTTATATATGAAATTGGATATCTATATAATATTATATTATCTCATTTCTTTGTTTAGTCAACCATGCCTCATAAGCTTTTGGTAGAATTTTGGCATGATACCTTTTAGTTAATGAATGTTGCATGACTGTTACCAATCAATTAGAATAAGCTCTTTCAATACTTATTTTACTAAAACGTACCTTAAATTTCTAGGCATTCTACTGATCATGAAGTTGCACTAATGATGCTTATGGCTTACCTTTCCTATATGCTGGCTGAAGTGGGGTTCTTCCCGGATGACATTAGATGTTTTAGAATCTATTTTTGCAGTCCAAAAGTCCATTATTGCCAATACCCTCAGGGTCATCAAGTTGATTATGTTGCTTAATATTCTGATTTTCAATGCAGTTGTTAGATCTAAGTGATATTCTTAATGTCCCACTATACGTGAAACAATATGAAAGAGAGTTCAAGAATTACCACCAAGTACGTCTACTTCTTGATTCCTCTCAAGCAAGGAGTTTTCATATTAATAGTCTTTCAGCATGTGTTTGGTCGGGATCTCCTTGATCCAGTCCTTTTTCTCTCTAAACTGTATGGTAAGTTCTCCATTATAATGAAGTTCTGGGCAAGTGTTTACATCAATCACATATTATTATTATTATTTATTGAAATACTTGTGTTTCTGGTTCCTTTCATGGTATTCACTATTTATATAATATGCATAGAAGAAATATTAGTTATCTTTGAGGCATATCAGTTGTGGTAATATATATACTCCTACAGAAATTGAAGTAGTTAATATGGATTATTTTCATCAATACGTATCTACAACGATACCAGTGCGGTTAGGTTGCAGGTCTTATATAGCGTAATGCAACAATCAAATCTAACCACGGTAATCATGCCTTGACCATAAAGTACACATGCTTCTTTTGTAGAAAATAAATAAGTAAATAAATAAATAAATAGATTGAAGCCTGCATGTGCATGTAAGTCAATATTCGGGATCAGCCAGTCGATTACAATAGTCCATAACATGAACATGTCTCATTCATTCAATTCAATAAGACGACTAGCCAGTCTCTTAGTTCCGACTAGGAACGCATGATTAATTTAGTCAAGATAACCATTATTATCAATGGTGACAAGGCATGAAAGTCAATTAGCATTAAACGGGGGTCGAGTCTATAACTCTCATGGTCAAGTCCCAGTCATACTGGGTATCCCAAAAATCAATCGGGACACAAGGCACATTCCACATAACAATTGATATTAACAATATTATCATATCATGATTTTATCGAGTTTATGCCAAAAAGGCGTAAGGATATAAAATGGACGTTAAATATCTAATAAAATATTAATATACAGGGCTATAGAAGATCCAGGGTAAGTAGGCTACGCTCATGTCAGGCTAAGCTCAAGTCAGCGTACGCAAGTCCATACGACTCCTTTTCAAGGCAGCGTATGTACTCCATATGACTCCTTACTATCCAAGCCAGCGTATGCAAGTCATACGCTCCCAAAAGGTAGCGTATGAACTCCATACGACTCCTGACCATTCAAGTCAGCGTATGCAAGTCATACGCTCCCAAAAGGTAGCGTATGAACTCCATACGACTCCTGACCATTCAAGTCAGCGTATGCAAGTCATACGCTCCCAAAAGGTAGCGTATGAACTCCATACGACAAACGCTTCCAAAAGGTAGCGTATGCAAGACACACGCTTCCTAAAAAGGTAGCGTATGGACTCCAGACTGCGCTGCGCTAAAGAGCGCGCACAGCTCAGTGACGCAAGCTAAAAAGCTAGTGTACACTGCTCACTGTCTTCTCCAAACAGCAAGAACTCCATGGTTGCACCCCAAAGCTTCAAAGGTCCATAACTTGGTCAAAACAAGTCCAAATCCCACTTTCCAAAGGTCAAAATTGGGTAGAATAAAACTCTCTACAACATAGAACCATCAAAACTTGAAAACAAAGAAGTTTGATAGATCAAAACCACCAAACTCCGAAAATAACTCATTTCTAGATCTACAAAAATTAAGACTTCGAAATGAAAAATGCCAAGTTCTAAACTCTCTTAGGATCACGAGAGGAAGATAAATGAACCATAAAAACATGGGTTCTCATGTGGAGCAAGTTGTACTTGCCTACGATTTGGTAGGTGGAGAGAGTAATGAAGAAGAAGAAGAGGAGTAATGGTGAGAATGTGAGTTTATGAGGAGAGAGAAAGAGACGTAAGCTTTAAATAGAAAAGGGGGTGGTAGGTGGGAGTTGGGCCGGGTCCAATGGGTCGGGTTGTAGGGGATCCAACCAAAGCCAACCCGAACCCAAAGCCTAGCTAAAGCAGAGAATTAAAGCAGGAAATAAAGTGCAGAAATAAAATTGCAGAAATATAATTGCAGGAAATAAATTAACATAAAAATTTAAAGAGCAGATTAATTGATTAACATGAAATTAAAGGAATTTAAATACAGGATAATACATGATAAATATTAAATAAATACTCATGAGTTGTACATGTATAAAAATATGCATTCTGGGAACGGGGAGTGACATCATATCTAGTTGTGTGTCATTTACAGCAATTGGGGTGATCTTTTCTGCAACAGATTCTGTTAGCACCTTGCAGGTTTTAAGAATCTTATAGACCTTTGCTTTTTTTTTACAAGTTAGAAAAAAGAAACTCTTTCTGATCAGAATACTCCCAAATAGGTTCTTAATCAGGATGAGACGCCCTTTTGTATAGTTTGGTCTTCGGCAAAGGAGTTGTCAATGACGCCACATCAGTGGTTCTTTTTATATTGATGTTCGCATTGCAACGAAGTTTGTCACCAATTTCTTTTATTTATTTGTCACCAGCAACTTCCTTAGAGCATTTGTAAGTTAACTTTTAGATTATATACCAATTTGTGCAAGTTAACTTTTAGATCATATACAAATTCTTACTAGTTTCATCTTCTTTGTTCTTTCCATTATCTGAAGTTTTTCTAATATTGTTTTTTCATCTGCATGCTAGATTTCTTAGTGCATATATCATCAAAAAGTTGTACTTTGGAAGGAGTTTTAGAAAATGATTTTTCTAAAGCATTGCTTGTATTTTGATTTATATATGAAATTGGATATCTATATAATATTATATTATCTCATTTCTTTGTTTAGTCAACCATGCCTCCTAAGCTTTTGGTAGAATTTTGGCATGATACCTTTTAGTTAATGAATGTTGCATGACTGTTACCAATCAATTAGAATAAGCTCTTTCAATACTTATTTTACTAAAATGTACCTTAAATTTCTAGGCATTCTACTGATCATGAAGTTGCACTAATGATGCTTATGGCTTACCTTTCCTATATGCTGGCTGAAGTGAGGTTCTTCCCGGATGACATTAGATGTTTTAGAATCTATTTTTGCAGTCCAAAAGTCCATTATTGCCAATACCCTCAGGGTCATCAAGTTGATTATGTTGCTTAATATTCTGATTTTCAATGCAGTTGTTAGATCTAAGTGATATTCTTAATGTCCCACTATACGTGAAACAATGTGAAAGAGAGTTCAAGAATTACCACCAAGTACGTCTACTTCTTGATTCCTCTCAAGCAAGGAGTTTTCATATTAATAGTCTTTCAACATGTGTTTGGTCGGGATCTCCTTGATCCAGTCCTTTTTCTCTTTAAACTGTATGGTAAGTTCTCCATTATAATGAAGTTCTGGGCAAGTGTTTACATCAATCACATATTATTATTATTATTATTTATTGAAATACTTGTGTTTCTGGTTCCTTTCATGGTATTCACTATTTATATAATATGCATAGAAGAAATATTAGTTATCTTTGAGGCATATCAGTTGTGGTAATATATATACTCCTACAGAAATTGAAGTAGTTAATATGGATTATTTTCATCAATACGTATCTACAAGGAATATAGCTCAACTTTTGAATAGCCCAATGTGTATGCCCAATATTTATTTTTTTCTAAAAATCTTGTATGATATCTGATGTTCGACATGCCAACTTTGGAAAGGATCCTGACCTCTGCTAACCAATTGAGGTTTTCTTGTCAAATTTGACCACCCATGAGTAAATTTTGACAATGAAATATCTGTATATGAATTATGAAGGGCTTGTCCTAGTTGATGGATTTCCAACCTATAGATTGATCTCCTTATAATGGAATTAATTAGAATAGAACTCCGTTGGACTATATTGTTTCTCTTTTGAACTAAAGGTATGGAGTGTGTTGATGATATGAGAATATCATATTGCAGTGCCTAGAGGGGTTTAAGCACTTGTTTGTTGTCCTGTTAAAGTGTTCTGATCTTGACCTATACAAGCAGGCTAACGGCCTTGAAGATCCTGAAATTTTAGAAAAGTTCAAAGTATAGAAATACCTTTCTAAAATCGAGTTAAAAAGCTAACAGCCAAGTAAACTAACTAGCTAGACATGACCCAAACTAGATACGACCAGTCAGTTACTCCATTTCCAGAAATGATTCCGAAACACAAAACATGATAGTAGTATATTGTTTTTTATTATCGTTTCATGCTTCTATAGGTTGAAAGGACTCATCTTCTATTGCCTAGTTGAAGGCTTATTTTTTACTATAGTGTGGAGACAGGTTCTGGCTCTTTTCCATCAGATGGCTTTAAATTGTCAAATGGTCAAGGAAGCCTTGAAGTTGGACTCAGCCAGTGGAAGGTACATGGCCTTGTTGCCCTGAGAATTGGGGCAAAGGAACGACAACAAATGGTTTTGGGCAAATGTTTACATGAATTTTATTTTCTTGTGAAGCTGAATCTATTTTTCTTTTAATAGGGTGGAGGCATGCTGACTTTGTTGAAGATTTTTTAACTAGTGCTGGAAGTTTCTATTTATCAAACAACTTTATTAGGCCCCCATTAAAAGCTTATTAGGCCCACTAAAATCCTTAAATGTCGTGTTTTGTTCTGTTTTTCCTTGAGTGAGACTTCAGTGTTTTGCTTCGGTGGATGTAGTGGAGGTTGTGGAGAGAGCATTAGCTACTAAGTGATAACAGTGTCTTCTCTTTAGAGTTTATACTGGCTTCAACTTCTAGTGTCTGCTATATATTAAATAAAATGATGTCTTGGAGAATTTTTGCTGATTTCATGCCCTGTCATGGAGCGTTGTACCTCTGATTCTAAGTAAGGTGTGCCATATTAGGCATCAATATTTAAGCCATCAACCTTGTCAGAAGCAGGGTTAGTCTAACTCTTAAATATTTAGCAATTGGTAATTTTAGATTCTGCCAAGTTTTTAATGCAGATAGCTTGTAATTCTTTATCTTTCAGAAAAATGTGGACGAGACAGACATGTTTTGAGGTTCGTTACGTAACAATTATGTCCTGTGTTGACACATGTGGGTGGGAGAAGGAGGGGCTTACTGTCTTAATTGTTACTTGCAGAAAAATAAAACTGTAATCCAGTCCAATTGTTTTATTTTTAAGTTTTTTTTTCAAATACAAAGACTTCCCTGATTATCATTTAATATCAACCTTTGCTGCAACTGGTATTTTTTTTGTCATGCTTCCTGTTTGCTTTTAACATCTAAAGTACAACGGGAGAAGGCTTGGATAATGATGATGATCTAAAATATGAGGGCTTCTCCTGACTGAGGAATTGGGTAATGAGAAATGGGAAAGATCAGGGAATTGCTTGAACTATGGGGTTTAAGTATTAGCGAGCTAATATATAGTTTGGCATTAAATGCTAGGTTTTACTGACTAGTTATGCGTTTGTGATCATACTCTCCTGGAGCATACTACACCGTATTAAAAAGTAACGTCTTATTTCTCGGTTTTATTACGAAATAGGCCTAGGAACTGTCCTTCACTTTTTTCTTATCTTATATGGAAGACCTATACTTGGTTACTCCTAAATTTCTTGAAATTTTTTTTAGACTAGAGGTGATCATTATTTTTCAGCTAAATTCCACAAATTTAATGTGAATTGTTGGCTTGTTGTAATTATCCACAGCGAGGGCTTCCTTTTATGGAGTTTAAACAAAAGAAGGGCGATAAAGGTCAATTACTAAGGAGGTGTTGCCAGAGGGTTAAATGCTTTGTGGGTAATGTGTTGTTTCTATTCGACTGATTTACCATATCTGTGCCTACTATCTACTAGGTTTGATTGTGTGTTATTTATTGGTTGTATTGTTCTTTCAACAAACTCTCTTTCTTTTTTTTGGTTGCAGACACAGATGCTGGTTTTTCTCCTACGCCTTCTAAGGTAAGCAACTAATGTTAGTAAATACTCTCTTGCAAGTGTACCATTTAATTATTTGGCTATAGTATTTTATTCTTCGTTTTCTAGCTGCCTTTGTTATAATAAAAGCAAAGTTCATAAACTCGGTTCCAGAGCCTTCCTATATGTATCTGTTTCTGAAGTTTCTGGGGGTTTTAAATCAGTCGGTTTCAGATGTTTCTGAAGCTTTGCACCACAATAGGTTGAAAGATGGAAGAACACCCAACCAAAAACTTTAGAAAATTGTGACTCGCTCAATCTTGTGCTTATTTAATGATGCTTAATTTGTCACCCAAAGGCCATACGTCCTATCAGGAAGGTACCCAAAGCTAAATTATGTTATACTGAACCTGCTATCTTTCACTTTTCTAGAGAGAATATTTCTTATTGGAAGGTGAAGGATATTGATCCCTTGGAACAAAGGTCCAAAGGTTATTGCCCTTTAACTCCAAAGGAGGTTGGAATATTTTGCTATATATGATTTGAAGCTCATTCAAGAATGCTAAGCTATTTTAACATTGTGTAAAAGACTATTGATCAAATTGTTGCTTTCTTCAAGAATAATATTGTTATTAGTCAGACCTTAGCATTGGAGACTGCCTGTGGTATGCAGGTATATGGCGCAATTCAATAAAGTCTGAATTAGAGTTCATGCAATTTTATGTTGTGCATGGATTGATTTATTCATGAATTTCCATCTAATACACAGATGACTATAGATGGAGGCAAATGTACTGTTCAAGAACAGAAGCATTAAAGAACAAACCAGGTTCTCTAAAGGCTTTTTATTCAAGCAACATTTATGTCCAGTTATTTATTGATAGAATGCTAAGTGCATTATATGAATTCTGCCAATTTAATTAGAGCAATTTATTCCATCTATAAATAAATTGAATTGTATTCAAATTAACTTTGCATTCTTATATTTTCTTATGTATTTATGTTCTGGTTGGAAGAATAAGTGGCTAGTGCAATTTCAAGTGTTGTGGGATCACAAGTGCTATTGTGGTCTTTTACCAGAATTCGCAGCCATCAAAATAGTGACATGTTGACAGGCAGATACTTGTAATACAAAAAATATCATTAAATATGTTTTCATATTGTTTATCCATACAAATTAAAATATTATGGATAAGAAATTCGAGGACTGCACACATTAACTCTAGAATGGCAGACTATCATTGAGTATCTCCTACAAGATGGTCATGTAACAACTTGGTTGAGTGGGATTGAGTCTTCATTGGAAAGTCTGGATTATCTTGATTGAATTTACCTTTGTTCCGGTCATGTTTGTCCATGTTCTGTGCTTCTTGTTTACCAAACATGTTGTGGATAGCAAAAATTATTTTGGTTTATAGGGGATACAATTGCAGCATTATTGGAGTGGTTGACGGGTTTTGATCGGTGATCAGTCACTTTGGGGAAGACAGAGAGTTGAAATCCATCCTAGGGTCAAACATGTTGCGGAAGTACAGTGCAGTTGGGACTTTATTTTCTTTGGTTGGGTTGCATGGGGAAGACTGTCTAAGGGTTATAGAGGATATAGCTATAAAAATGTATTTATAGGGGACACACCTGCAGCATTTTTGAGTGGTTGCTGGTTTTGATCCAAGTGGTGAGCAGACACTCTGGGGAGCATTTTTGGTGGTTATGCTGTTGTTTGTAAACTGTAACTCTATATGTTTTTTTTGCAGATAAACTATTCCCTGTCGTTTGAGGAGATCAACTTAAAGTTTATTGCCATAGGTGAGCAGGTAGCATGCATCATCTGCAGGGTAACATTGAATTTTTTTACAACCAGAGTTGAACAATTTTTTAAAGTACTTTTGTCACCTGCATTATGCTGACAAAATTGCTTCTAAAATGAAAGAAACCAGGAAAGTCAAGTCCTTTGAGACGTTGAAGCTGATCTCACAGAGCATTACATTCAGTACACATGCTCTGAAGTTGCTTTCCTACATAAATATACATATTCAGAAGCCTCTGACACCAAAAAAGAAAGACTTGAAAAAATGTTGGATCATATAGCTCAAGGTCTCGAATGCAATCCTTCTGCAGAGTCAGATCAGTTATTCATCTTTGCACATGGTCTCATACAAGATAGTATCTCTGTAGAGAGTCTAAAGTCTCAAGAAGGATGTGAGATCCAGACCAATAGATTGTCCATTCGAGATATATCTTACAAAGGAAATTCTACGACTCCCCAAGGTTCAAAGAATTCTCATCTGATTGCTGTCTTTGCCCTTGGAGTATTACACAACCGTCTGAAGAATATGAAGTTGGACAAGAAAGATTAGCAACTATTGTCAATGCTAGACCCCTTTGTTAGCCTGTTGGGTGATTGCTTGAACTCCAAGTATGAAGATGTATTATCGGCTGGTTTTAGGTGCCTGGCTCCAATGATAAAACTACCGTTGCCATCCCTCGAGGCACAGGCTGATAAAATTAATATACTACTTTTGGATATTGCCCAAAAACCAGGCAATGCTAACAGCTTATTGGTGCAGTCCTGTCTTAAATTGCTGACAGTGCTACTGAGAAGTACTAAAATCACACTGTCACATGATCAACTTCATATGCTTATTCAGTTTCTAGTATTCATTGATCTCCAGACAAATCCTTCCCCTGTCGCTCTATCACTTTTGAAGTCTGTTGTTGGCAGGAAGATTGTTGTCCATGAAATCTATGATGTTGTTTTACGAGTCGGAGAATTGATGGTAACAAGCCAATCAGAACCGATTCGCAAGAAGTGTAGCCAGATATTATTACAGTTTCTTCTGGACTATCATCTTTCTGATAAAAGATTGCAGCAGCATATTGATTTCTTTCTCACAAATCTGAGGCAAGGATCTTACTAATATTTGTGTCGCTCTAGAACTGCATGCTGATTCAATACTAATTATCTGCTAAAAATTCTTGCAGCTATGAACATTCTTCTGGAAGAGAAGCCGTGCTTGAAATGCTTCACACTATTCTAGTGAAATTTCCAAAAAGTATTGTGGATAATCAAGCTCAGACGTTCTTCTCCATCTAGTTGTTGCTTTAGCCAATGAGCGTGATCAAAAGGTTCGATCTATGGTCTCTACAGTGCTAAAAGAACTAATTGGCCGTGCTAGCCCCCATGTGCTAAATTTGATTCTAGAGTACAGCTTATCATGGTATATGGGTGAAAAGCAACATCTATGGAGTGCTGCAGCGCAGGTATTCACTAGTTGACAGTTAATTGCTCATGCTAGAAATATTTTTATGCCAGATTGCAACACAATCAACTCCTTATTTCAGTAGTTGTAAATAACTATGCTGCAGCCAGGCTTATATCACCCCTCTTGAAGAGGTGGTACTAGGATCCTGTTGATGTTGTTTAATGAGATTTATAGTATGGGATAAGCATTGGAGGAAAAAAAAACTTGCCTATCATGTGCTAGCGAACTCTTTCTAACATCATCTACTATTTGGCGGCCTATATTATGACTCTCGCATATGTGGCAAAGTGTGCTTACGAACTGCTACTATCTATTCTAGACTTTTCTAGGATACGGGCCCTTTCGTAGTCTATGGGGGTGATAGGGATCCTCCTTGCTTGCTCACTGATGACGAGATCTAGGGATGTTTATTTCTCAAAAGAGACCCAGGGATGGTTTGGGTTTGACCTTTGAGGAGTGGTAGGAGTCATTGTTCCACCAATACACAAGGTCCTTCGAGTTGTATTAGCTAGGGACTCCTAATTATATGGCATTGCCTCAGCGCATACTTGTATAGTTAGTTCTCTACTGAAATGTTCTAACAAAACCAGTCAGTACCTTCAGATTCTCTCCAACTAATGCGGGATACTCAGGCTGACCATATCATAGAATTCAATAGAGCTCGACTAAAGGCAATGGTAAAGGGTATCAATGAGAGGAATCCACACTAGTCTCTTAATCCGTTTTAAGTGACTTCCGTACATTTCAATTTCTGTCCTTGCCAATTTAATTATTCCAGTTGTATTTCATGTTTCTGATCCATTCAATATCTTTCCACTTTTCATGCAGGACAATATTCTCTTTCTGTGCTTGGGGAAATTATAATTAGTTTAATCATTTTATGTGTGTGTGTGTGTGTGCATTATCTTGAAGTTGTTATATATAAAAAAATGGAAATGTTGGCTGCAACCTTTTTTATGTTCAGTATATAGGTTTCTATGCTAATTTGTCGGATATGCATTTTTAGGTTCTGGGTTTATTGGCTGAAGTACTTAAAAAGGGATTCCAGAAACATATAGTTGACATAATGCAGGTGGCAAATAGTATCATGGAATCCTCAAACGACAGGGAATAGGTGGATGAACTATTCCAGAAACATATAGTTGACATAATGCTGTTGTTTGTAAAGTTTATTGCCATAGGTGGATGAACTATTCCCTGTTGTTACTTTTGTCATTAGTTTGTTGTCATTAGTACATAACTTTGTTACTCTATGCATTTGCTTATGTCTCTTGGTCTTTCCTTGTAGCTGTGTGTATGGAGCATTGATGGATGGGAGGAAAGGAAGTCCAGATTTATTCAGGCACCTCTGGCTGTGCAGCCCAATTAGTTTCCAAGGCACCATAGCAAGTGAAAGACTCTTCGAAGGAAAAACTATTTTTTTTCCTATCACTTTGCTCTGTATAATTGTTATTGGACCCCCCATTTATACTAAATTTTGATCGAGACAAATATTAACATAGAACTATTGTATTTCAATGAACCTCCATCATCGGAGATGATTTTAGAACATTGTTCACCCAATGGACTTTGACGTCTTCTTTTTTCATCATTCATCTCTACTAAAAAATCTATTGTATGCTGGTATTAAACATGAAATGTACTGTATGAATAAAAAAGCTTACAGTTTTAGTGGTTCACATTCTGGTAATATAAAGGAAAAACTATTTTTTTTCAAAAATAAAAGATTTTTATCACGGTTATTACCGTGACCAAGTTAAATTTAGTCACGATTTTTACCTATCCGTCACGGTTATTACCGTCACATAAATGAACTTCTCTAACGGTTATAACCGTTACCAAACAAATATTTGTCACGGTTATAACCGTGACCAAAACAAATATTTGTAACGGTTATAACCGTTACCAAAAAAAATATTTGTCACGGTTATTACCGTGACTAAATATTAACCACGCCTCACTAGTAACGGTTATTATCGTGACGAAAAATAATTGTCACGGTAATAACCGTGGGTAATCGCATATTATGGTGTAGTGAAGACCTGTATGGGCCACCACTTAAACAATGTCACACCCCAGAACCAGAATACTGGAGAGCGGGGGCGTACATAGCCAGCTACGTATATTGAAATAGAATACATCTCAACTATACGGTCACGACTGTCTAGATATGAGGGTTTACTACAAGCCAACAGTCTCTTAAGGTCAAGCCTACTGTCTCAATCTCAAGCAAATAATATAATTACAAGATGTTTGACCACCAAATATACAATAAAAGGCGTCCCAAATATTACATATCAGCTGATCATGAAGCTAGTCGTACAAAATGCTAGGACTAGCAAGAGTTAAGTCATACATGATCAACCCTAGGATTTGTTAATCATGTTTACAGCCCGTAGGCAGATAGTAAGTAAAAGTGCATCGAGCTAACAGGTGCTCGTCGGCTAAACGCCTCAAAAGAATAAATTTACAATAGAGTGAGCGAAACAAAATAGAAAACCCACTCGTAGCCCGGGTTCCTTCTAGTCGCCACCATCGGGCTGGAGGTTCGGTAGATCCTCGGGAGCTGCTCCGAAATCTGGCCACACAAAACCAGCTGGGTCAAACCCCAGAAAGAGCAAGTGCCACAAAGGAGGCCACAAAAATAAGGACAAAAGCCAGCATATCAGAACATAAGAAAATGAAAGAAAAATACAAGTAATAAAGAGCACGTCAGGACAATAAACGACTAGGGACGTGGAACCATTCTGGGAGCCAGGTTACAACCCGTAAACCAAACAAGGACCGGGGTTGTAACCCTTCGCCTGAATAGCTACTTGTCTCTACCCAATTATTGTTAGAGATAAGTAAAACAAGCATGTACAAGAGTTCCAGGTACAGGGGCTAGACAAGACTTAGACAAGGCTGGACTCCATCCATTCATAAAGCGGCCAAGCAATTACTACGGCTTACTACTTAACTATCTAGGGTTATCACAAGCCTTAATTACTAACAAGATGCAAGTGAGAATTTTCCAGTCCTAAGCCCTGCAGATCATCCAGTTATCCTTTCGCGGGTTGAGAGTATAGTTGGGTACATCGCCCCGGAGACGATATACCCTTAGGTGACTTAGAGGGTGCAACACATGACAGTGCGCTGGAAATGTGCTCTACTCGTCGGCAAGCTACAAGTCCAATTAAGAGCGCCCAGATAACGAGATTGCCTGTGACTGGAAATTCTTCATGAACTATAGTTTGATCTAGTCATTAGCCTAATCCATATTCAGTATGAATCCCTGACCGTGGGAACCAGGGAGTCACGTCCTAGACATGATGCAAGACAAGACAAGTGGATTGCACAAGCAAGCAACCAGGAACACCCACGGTGTCAAGTTGATTATACGAGTCAAGTTAGCTGTCGCAACAGCATCAAGTCAAGTCAAGTTACAAGTTACAAGTCAAGTCAAGTCAGGAGTGCGCCGCCACGGGCCACTATCAAGTTATCAAGGTAAATCATGTTAGGGCACTTGTCAGGAGTGTGCCACGACGGGCCACTATCATGTCAGGTTGGTCATGTCAGGAGTGCACCACTACGGGTCACTGTCGTGTTATGCTAGTTCTTTTGTCATACCATGCCATGTACAATAGTCATTCCAAACATATTGAGTAAAATCAAGTTCATGACAAAAGGCATAATGATATAAAATGGGCGTAAAATATCTAATAAAATATCAATATACAGGGCTATAGAAGAGCCAAGCTTAAAGAAATAAAACCAAAACTCTAAGAGCCAATGGATTGCGCAAGGGGTCAGGGGGTTGGATTGCGCAGGTGTCAGCTGCGCAGGGTGCCAAGTGCGCAGGGGCGCAGGGGCAGATGGCGCATGGGTGAGATTGCGCATGAACAGACTGCGCAGGAGTGAACTGCGCAGGGGTGGATTGCGCATGAGCCGACTGCGCAGAAGTGAACTGCGCAGGGGCGGATTGCGCATGAGCCGACTGCGCAGGAGCGGATTGCGGATGAGCCGACTGCGCAGGAGTGAACTGCGCAGGGTGAAGTACGCAGGAATGGTTGGCGCATGGGGCTGAGCGCAGTTCACCAAAGGGCAAGCTGCGCGGTCGGCACTGCGCTAAAGTGCGCAGGCCGAGAGGGGCTGCGCAGTCCAGTACTGCGCTAACGAGCACAGGCTGCAGGCTGCTACTCCAGGCCGAGAAGAACACCAAGAATTCAAATTTTTATACCTTTGTCAAATCAAAGCCAAATCTAGATTTTCAAAGTTCTAACTTGAGTAAAATTGAATTCTCTTCCACATGGAAGCATCAAAACCCACAAAAATCCAACCAAAATAGATCAAAACCATATAAATTCGAAAATAGTTAAAACCTAGATCTAGAACAATGGAGACTCCAAATCACAAAATGTCAAGTTCTAATGTTGATCACCATGGCCTAATCTAGCTAATGAACAAATAAAATGTGGTTCTCATGTGGTGGCAAGGTGCACTTGCCTATGGGTGTTAGTGAGTTGTGTAGAGGAAGGAAGAAGAAGGAGATGGAGAAGTAAATGAAAAATAAAGAGGAGAGAGAAAAGTTAAGTAGGATTTAATGGAGGTGGGTGTGTTGTGTTGAGGGTGGAGTGTTGGTTAAAGTGCTCCAATGCATGTTAAACCAAACCAAACTAAACCAATTTTCCTCCACAAAATAAACCAAGCCAGGTAAAACCCGATTACGAGAACCAAAATCTGCAAGTCAAGCCAATTATAAGTACATGCCAAAATTCGAGAAAATAAATACAGGTCTGAAATACATGCAAGCTTGACAAAATACGTATTCAGAATATGGGTGTTACAAGGCTGTAGTGATACTCTAGTTCGAATACCACTACATAATCTCGACCTGCATGGGCCACCACTAAAAACGTGTCACGACCCGCACCTACTATGAGGGTACGAGAACGTAGCAGCGCCCAGCCTACGCCGCAGTGTCGGTGGTAGAACGCTGTTCTAGGTCATGAACTATAACTACATAACATGAAATACTCTACAAAAGGGGGCCAACACAGAGGTACAACTCAATCACAATCTAAGGTAGAATATAGCACGATGGAAATAGATAGAGAAATCCTCAACTGAGGTACAGCAGAATGAAATAACATAAGTTAATAACTACCAGTCTCAATATCTCTAGAATATACAACTCTGAAATCAAGGACAACAACTAATCATAAAAAGAAGAACAGCCTAGACTATCTATGCTAAACATGGGTATCATCCTCCGCAGCTGCCTGAACCTCCTTGGGGGTCCAGGTCGCGAGTGTCATCTAGGCAAGCTCCATAGTAAGGGGTACAGGGTTCCTCATCATCCTCTGTAAAATTTTCAACCGGTCCAGTCAAGACGGGAGCGAGCACAAAAGATCTCACGCAGTTCATATCAAGTTAGGAAATATAAAGCATGCAATAGAGTAAGATACAGGAAACGCTGAAAGAAGAATGTATATGAAAAACAGCAGAGATTTGATAATAGGAAATATCTATATGATAAGTAAGAACTGTAAGCAATATGTGATTTAGAGTACAATATGGTTATGTAAACGATTTAGGACAATGCAATGGTAACTCCATTGTACGTGAGTGTACAATAGACATATACAATAGTTATACAATGTTGTACAATAGGATTTGATTACATAACCAATTCTACTCCCCTTCCCCAATCAAGACACAAGGATCCACTCCAGTTATGTTATCTTATACAATAGTATACAATGTTATACAATAGATGTACAATGTTATACAATAGTTGTACAATGTTATACAATAGTTGTACAATGGTAACATCTCAAAAGAAGATCCATATAGTACCAATCCGTGATAACAATCGTGTCAGCATCAAGTATAGTAATCTAGAGCAAGAATGTAAATCCAGACAAGTATGAAACGGTCAGAGAATGTACTCGCCTGGTATCTAAATGTCTGAAGTAAATGTACTATCCGAGATGAGGTACCTAACTCCTAGTTAGAGCAACACAAGTCAAGATGTATACAGGGGATGATAATTAAAATCTACAATGCATCTGCATGCTGTCTAGGTCAAACTAGGCTAAAGTCGACATTTGGTCAACTCTAGTCAACTATCTAGTCAAGGTTAGGTCAACTAGGTCAACCTAGACTCAATAAAGTCTAACTAGGCCTAAACAGTCTATCCTAGCTAGAACACACCATACACTAGTCTATAGGGTATTACATATGTGTGTATCTCATACACATAAACCACTCAAGGGTACCTAGGCTATGTACCTTGGTTATAGGCCATAGGCCCTATCCCATAGGCAATTAGCCAACCACTAGGCCATATCACATATAGGGCTAAACACCATATACCATATTAGGCTATATACAAACACTCACATGACATAGGCAAAGTACTATTGATTTCAATTTACCTATTACATTCACATAAGCCAACTACATAAACACTTTTCACATATATATATCTATCTACACATTATGCATAAACCCACAGGAATCTCATCCACACACTATATTCACATATATATATATATATATATATATATATATATATATATATATATATATATATATATATATATATATATCACCCTTACTTCATATACATATATAAAATACATAGGCATAGAGAGAACCATGAAAATAAGGTAATGTGTGTGTGTACATGTGAGAGTGTGGCATGTGTGTGAGGGTGTGAGGGTGTCTTTTGTACATGAATGTATAGGTGTGTGTGTGTGTGTGCTGAAACCAATATGGCAGGAACATTAATGTGTGTGTGGGTGTATATGGCTGTGTGTGTGTAGTGTTTACAGGAATCAATTCAGGATTCCAACTCAGTGTATTCCCACTTCAGTCCTAGTAACCCAGGTAGTTCCCAGGTTCTACCTGTACCCCACAGCCTATATGGCTTAGGAACCCCATTCTCAGGTTTCCAGTATTTTCAATCTCAGGTTTTGAAATGCTTTCCTAGTTCATAGTGTGTAAATGGAATGAGGGTGATATGGTATAGTCTGTGTGCAGTGGTATGTGTACAAGGAAAACAGTGAGTGATACATGTATTTACATTGACAGTCAATAGGAAAATTTTAGGACAGTTTCAATAACTCACTAAACCTGTTCTCAGGTTTTAAATTCATGTAACAGTGAATCAATTTGAATTTGGTTTCCAGGAGAAAAACCAATACAATGCATAGGAACTAACATTCAAATTAGCATGGCTAATAACATCCAATTAGTTTAAAGGAAAAGAATTCATTTTTCAGTTTTCTTTTTCAAACAACACTCAAATCCCTATATAACTAGAAACCTAAATCCATATGTACCAAAATCAAGATCGAAACCAAATACCAATTTGTGAAAAATCAGAAAAACAAGTACCAACAACAGTTTCAGCTCAGTATCTCAGGAATTTAATCTACGTTCCAGTTTTCAGTTTGATATAGGAAATAACATTGCACTTAACCCACAATTTCTCATATATGAACCTAACATGTTGTCTATATATATAGCAATGAACAACTTGGTTTAACAGTGAAAGAAAGAACTGTTTCAGTATGACAGTTCAAATCATCAATATCAGTTAACAAATAAGTCCAAACCCCATTTCCTACATCCATTTCGAAATCCAACTAATCCCAGTTTTCTGTTTATACAAATTTCAGGTTATCCCAGAGAGGGAAGAACTCAGTAAATACCAATTTAAACCCCTTTTCTAGAGTGAAATCAACATCTCATTTCAACATATCAAGAAGACAATAAAACATAATTAGCTAACTCAAATTCTCAGGTTCAGAATTTGTGTCCTGTGTGTGAGTTTAACACATGAGAGGGTGAAGGATCATCATGAGAGGAACAATAAATTCTCAGGTTCCTCAGTTTTTTAAACAGTGTGAAATGTATACAGTTCATCCGTTTCCAGATTTGTGTGTGTAATTTACATACAGTGGTGTGTCAAAAAACATTGTGTGTATATTAGAGAGCAGTAATGGGTTAGTTTCTCAGGAAAAATAGAATCAAAATGTCAGCTAATCAATAGGGTTCTCAGGAAAAAATGGAATCAATGGCGGTTAACACATATCAGTGAACACATTCAGTCCTATCCATCCTAAACCATTTTGAGCCCAGAATTCGTACACCAAACATAAACTCAACATTAACAGTAAATAATACATATGAATGTGAATTTATGTGGCAGTTTAAAACATAGAAAAATGGTTTGAACACATTCTAATTTCATAAATCAAAATAGGAACACAGTGTATCAGTGAACAATAGAAAAATGAAATTTCGAAAGCCAAAACATGTTATTAATCTAAAATAATGGTTGGTAAACAATAGTGTAGGTGTGGACTTTCATTTCAGTGTGTGCCGTGTCCCCAAAGTGGGACACGACGTGTCCAAGCATCGAGAATACATAGACACGAGTCTGTGCACAGGATTGCCTCGTGCAGCCGTGTCGAATCAATTTAGGCTCGACACAGAGATCGAGAAGCCACGTGCTCGTGCATAGGGTTAGGGGGATATAGGGCTAGAGGGTCGACGCCCTGCTCCGTGTCCAAGTTGCGTCTATACGTGTCAAATGATGCGTGTCAGAGAGCAAAACTTTGCGCGGGTGCAGCAGTGTAAAACCGGTGCGTGATTGATTCCGTGTCCGACACGACACGACACGAGTGCCCATGAGACTCGAGGGGTGGCATGTCAGTGTGTGCCCCCTCCTTCATGCCAAGTGGCAGCCCACCACGTGGCGCGTGCAGCGAGCACGAGGGGTGCGTGAGCAGGGGACTGTGTACGTGCGTCGTCCAGCGAGTTCGTGTCCGATTTGGACACGAATACGGCTCGAAATGTGCTCAGAGCTTGGGATTCATGAAACACACACATAGGTCTAGAAATCTGTTCAAATAGAATTTAAAAATAAGAAGAATTTATTCACTCAAGCATTTCATCGAATACATGCACCCTAATACTGATTCGTGTCCGATACGGACACGAAATGGACACGACTCGACACAAATCTAATACCTACGGCTAGGGGACACCTAGGGCTTCCTATCCATGCAAAGAAAACAAAATTTGGTAGAGGGAATAGAGATTTACCTATATGTGCAATTTGTATGAAAAAGCTTCAAAAGGGGGTGGTTCTTCTTGATGGCCAAGTGCTCCAAATTGGTCCCAAACTGAAATGGCTCTCCACCAACAGCCCATAAACACAAATTAGAATCCCATGCAAAAGACAAGGATGAAAAAGGAGGTTAAATGAATAAAATAGAAATTTTGAAGAAGGGAACAAACCTTGGTTTTTGCCAAATGGAGAATAATATAAAAGAGGCAAGAACATTCAAGGAGGAGATTATTTATAGGGAGGGAAAGCCCTATGCCTGGTCCTAATGAGTGAAAATTTGGGTTAGGGTTACAAGTCATGGGCCATGGGCGAAGTCACATGAGAAATGAGCTATCTACCTTAGCCTTAAGTCCAATATTAAAATCCTTCCTAATTTCTCAAGAGCTAAATCACTCAAGTCAAAACCAAGTCGACTTAAGTTAGATTAGGGTCTCACCATGCTAATCAAGTCACCTTAACTAGAGTCAACATCTAGGTTAGTCTCCTATGTCACAACTAGCAAAAGTCAAAGTTAACAACCGTCAATCCAACAATAATCAATAATTCTAAAAAGTCACATTGACCAAATTACCCCTAGACTAAAAATGATAATTGAAACACCCTAATTACTGGCTAGGCTCTAGGGCAGACAATCTCTACGGTTTTACTAGCTGCACATCAAAATCACAAGTCATGATATTTAATAGTTTTAAAATGGTTAAAAATCACTAAAAATTATATTATTATTTAAATACCATAATTAAATAAATTAAATACAAAATTTCAAAATTACCCTCATTTTAGAAAACTGGGTGTTACATGGACAACTTGTCGACAAGGAAGAGTTTCCACGAGCGGTAACCCTGGGCGCCATGGGACCGCGTCATTCCGGAGGGAAACAGGTATAGCCATAGCTGGACGAACCGCTCGGGTCATTCGAGAACTTTCAGCGGGGCTAGCTACTTGCGTTGAAAGGGTCGCCGAATGGCAAGGCTATAGTCCAGGATAGCTTGTGATGTTAGTGACCAATTCATATAGATGGGTCGGCACGGGCTGCAATCCGCGTGTGTGCCTTTGGATTGAGTCAGTCGAATGTGTGTACAGTTAGAACACAAGGTCTGGTCCTAAGATTTGGTTGCAACGTAGGCGATGTGCTTCGTCACGAGATGTGGCGTCGAGTCTTATGTTGTCGGCATATAAGTTGCATAAGTTGGTTTGAGTTATCTTGAGTTTAAGTCAGGAAACGCCATAAGGCAAAGTTGGTCAAGTAGCACTTAGCCCAGAAGTCTTGATTGGGTCAGTTGGTGATCAAAGTAGCACGGGCCGCGAGGCGGCGATGTGGTTAGTCTTACTGAAATGCGAGGCACGACCTCAATATGGTTTTGTAGCACGGTCACATCGAAATGGAGCCTCTTCGCGTAGTTGCATCTCTGATTTTGGCCGAAAGGCAAGCACGACTTGATAGGTTAACGTTGTTGAGTCGACGTTATTGTTGCAAGCACGGGATGGTCTAAAGACACAAAATAGGCCAAGGCGTCGGTCCTAAAACTGATCCTAAGGCAAGACTAGAAAGGCAATTGATAAGAAGGGACTATGTTGCACGAAGTAAATCAAACGTTTTGGTTTGTATGGGTGGGCGAGGAGCTCATTCCACCAGTACAGTTGAGTTCTAACACCCACATAGTTTCCATGTGCAGGCACAGGTAGAAGCTCGTGGCGCGGAGCTCGCTTGGATGCGTCGAGGCACGGAGTTCCTTGGCGATTCGAAGCGTACGGCTGCATGGAGTAAAGACTTATACAGGACATAATGTATGGACGTTGCCTTCCAAAGCTTCCGCTGGCTCAAGCATTGTATTGAGAGAAAAGAGATAGCAGAGTGAACTTGTAATGTGAGAAGAGTGAGCTTGAGTGACTTGTAATCTTGGCCTTGCGCCCCATTGTAACCTTTGTTTCAATATCAATAAAAGAGTGTTTTGCAATGACTTGTGTTTTGTTCTAATTTCCACTGCTATTATTCAACGTCTCTGCTTGGGACTTCTGTGTAACGATCCCATCGTAGCCGCTGAAATCGGCCGTTATGGAACCTGCCTTGCACGAGCGCAATCTAGGCTCGTGCGGCATCACGCCTTAGCGAGGACGATCGCTCCTACGGGAGCGGGGCGTGACACCAAGATCTCTAAAGAATATGCTAAGCTTTGTCAATGGATCCCAAACAACCTGGGGTAAGAATTCCCGAAATACAATCAAAATTAACCTCTCCATGAATACGTGACAATCGTGGCTCTTCAAACCCGTCAGTTTGTTCTCGTTGAGGTTGATGCATCTTCTCAAGTTTGAAATGTACCCATCTGAAAATTTTAGGCCCAGAATCCACCTACAAAGTCTCACTTTATCCTCCTTCTCTAGTAAAAAAATTGCCTTAGGCTGCTTCAACTTTCCATTCTCCACCTCTATCAAATGCAACGCAGGACGTCTATATATTTCTTCCAAGTCCAATATGGCCTTTGGATTGTCTTTCGTCTTCCTCTTTACGTCTATTACAGTATTAATTATATTTTCAAACACATTCTTTTCGATATGCATGACATCAAGGTTATGTCTAATCAGAATGGTGCTCCAATATGGCAGATCCCAGAATATACTCCTTTTCGTCCAGTTATGAGTGCAACCAAATTCGTCACACTAGTAGCCCTTAGCAGGCTCTTCAATAGCTCTTGGTAAATCTTTTACCTTTTCTCATATCAAGTATCCGGCCACCTTGGTGATGGATTAGCCTTCTCCACAACGCCGGCACAAAAAGTATTCATGTTCCTCCGGTACGGATGATCCTTCGGCAGAAATTGTTGATAACAATCGAAGAAGCATTGTTTGCCTCCGTGTTTCAAACGGAAAGCCTTAGTGTAGTCCATGTAATACGGACATGAAAGACGACCATGAGTGCTCTATCCCGATAACATTCCATAGGTCAAAAAGTCGTTAATGGTCCACATAAGTGCTGTCTGCATCTCAAAATTCTGCTTTCTAGAAACATCGTAGGTGTTGGCACCTACTTCCCACAGCTGATTCAACTCATCAATCAATGGCTGTATATATATTTTGATGTTCCTCTTCGGATTTTTCGGACCTAAGATAATAACGGTGAGGAACATATATCGATTCTTTATGCACATCCAAGGCGATAGATTGTACGAAATGACGATCACTGTCCAACACGAATACTGGAAGCCCAAAAGTTCGAATGGGATAAAACCGTCGGAGGAGAGACCCAATCTGACATTACGCGGATCCGAAGCAAAATTTGGATACTCTCGATCAAAGTGCTTCCAGGCTTCTCCATCAGATGGGTGATCCAACACTTCTACGATCTGTTCTCGCCTGTGCCAACTCATGTTTTATGCAGTCTACTTCACCATAAACAACATCTACAATCGCGGCATTAACGGCTAGTGCATCGAATCGGTAGGCTTCCTTGCACCGACAGACCTTCCTCTACCAGTGCCCTTGTAGCGATCAACACCACAAAATTTGCATACGTCTTCATCCTTGTCGTCTTTACAGTACAATATGCACCCGTTTCGACATGCATCAATTTTTTCGTATCCCATCCAAAGCGATCTCACCATCCTCTTAGACCGGTAGAAGTCTTTAGACAACTTAGCATTCTCCTGCAAGATCTCTATAATCAACTCCATCAGTCGGTTGTAGCATTCTTGTGACATGTTAAAATCAGACTTGATGCTCAACAATCTTGTAACCACCTCCAATGGTGAATGATCCTCACATCCAGGATATAATGGAATCCTTGCATTCTCTAGCAACTCTATAAACTTTGTAACATCGACATTCGATGCCTCCTCGGCTGCATCATGATTGTTCGGATCAAAACTAAGCTCCGCCGCGTCAAAAATCATATTCACCTACCTATCGTCGTAAGCAACGTTGTTGTAGACATCCATATAAGGCTCCGACTCCGATGCTAAAGACACAAGTTTTTCGTACGCGGTCCATTGATAGTAATTCGGCGTGAAATCCTTCGAATACAAATAATATGTGACTTTCACTTCTGGATGATATTTCAAGTTGCGGCATCTCACACACGGACACTTAATTTTGGTACCGTCCAAGTACTGAGGGAACGCATTGGCGAACTGCAGGAACTACTGTACACCCTCTACAAATTCATCCGCATACCGTACATGTCATCAAGATGATCGTTGTACATCCACGAACGATACTGCAGGTAATAATTCATATCCATTTTTACATACTTCTCACTACTAAAATATGATAAATTAGCGACGATTTTAGTAATGTAGGATAAAGACGTCGCTGATATTAGGGGATTTAGCGACTTCATATAGTTACGTCACTATACGTCAGTTTTGGCGACGAATAGCAACATGTTATAGTTTTTATATAAGCGTGGTCGCTGGAATCTACCAACACGTCACAAAACGTCGACAATATTTTCAAATTAGCGATGTTTTGTGACATTTTTCCTACATAGTCGCTATAATTAGTAAAGTTTATCGAAGTATTTATTTGATGTCGCTACGTTGAAAATATAGGTTTCGTTTGAGTTTTCATTCCCTCCATTATTTCGATTCCCAAAAAAAAACTCTGTCCCCTCACCCTGCCCTCGGCGACCACCTCCCTCTGGACCTCGGCGATCGCCTCCCCCCCGGTGACCCCCTTCCCTCTCGGCGTCCCCTTCCCCCTCCGACCTTCTGCCCTCCCCTGTCCCCTGCCCCCGTCGAGCTGCTGCCCCGGCGACCCCCTCCCCCCTCGGCGCCCCCTCCCCTCTCCGACCCTCTGTCCTTCCCTGGCTACTGTCCCCGTCGAGCTGTGCCCCGATGGCCCCCCCTCGGCGACCCCCTCACTCCTGGCCCCCATCGAGCTGTTACCCCAACGACGCCCCTACTCTGGCGCCCCCTACTTCAGCGACCCCCATCTCGGTAAACCTAACTCGGATACGGACCTAACTCTTTCTCTCGTAGCACTAACGTAACTCAGCTACGGACACTAAACATGACACACACATGCTGACCTAACTCTAACACGAATACTGACACGATATACTGCCTGTTTGTGGTGGATACGGACACACATTCCTTCTTATCTATGACTTGGACACAAAATTATATTATGTTGTGATACATAATTTGGGCTTGGTTATGTATTTGAGAATATATTGATGTGGACACACAAATTAGACAACAAGTATTTAAGACACGGTGGTAGGAATGATATTCATAATTATTGAAATTAAAATTTAGGTTATGGTGTGATTATAGTGTCTACGTAGCACTTAGTATCATATATGGATATGTCATTAAAGTCTTAGTCTATATTCGGCAAAAATTCTAAGAAACTAGGGGTTTGTTTTTTAGATGAGTTAGCCCAGCCCGATCCTACTTGGTCGTGTCAAGAGTATACTAGTACCTAGAGTGTATAGAGTATCCTAGAAGTGTAGGTATGATTGGTACAGTATCGAGACATATGTTAAGATACTAGGTATGTAGGTAAGTCACTACAAAAATTTGTCAGATTAGCGACGTTTATCAACGTCGCTAATCTCGGCCAAAACGTCGCTAATTTAAGTTAGTGACGTTTTTAGCGACGTCCTGGAAACGTCGGAAAAAGGCGTGTCGCTTATCAAAAAATGTTGCAAAACGTCGCTATGGCGACGTAAATTAGCGACGGTCATAACGTCGCTAATAGCGACGTTATTTGCGACGTTTCCTTGTGGTCGCCGATTAGCGACACATTAGCGACATTTTTGCGACGATATGGTGACATCAGATTGTTTGCCCCGTCAGTAATTTAGCGATGATTTTAGCAACGTATAGAAACGTTGCTAAAATTTAGCAACGCAAATAAACGTCGCTAAATTGAAAAAAATACAGAATCCATAATACAAATGTACAATCCAAAATACAGAATCCAATCCAATCCAAAATACAGAATCCAATCCAATCCAAAATACAGAATCCAATCCCTGGGTTCACCGACCCCTTCGGTGGAACACTCAACACCGGCACGCACAATACAATCCAGAATAGACAAAAAATATAAAGAACAAATAGTGTCATCATCGAATAATATAAGGTACAAATATAAAGAACAAAGTCCAATATCCTCAAATACGTACAAAGTAAAAAAAAATATAAAGTACAAAGTCCGAAAATGCAAAAATAAAACTACTGATCGCCTGGAGCTGGAGCTGGAGGAGGAGCGCCACCAGATGACTGTCGTCGCAACGCAAGGATCGTCTGATACTCCTCCGGTGACAGGCTGCCGAGCATGTCCTCCCGTGCACCACCGGATGTAGACGATGCTCCTGACGTACCAGACGGTCGCTCCGTAGCCATCTCGCAGAACTGTTGCATCTGCTCGACCAACCGCTGGGTTGTCTTCTGCGTAGCATAGGAAATCTGTCGCAGCGTCTCAGTCATCTCCTCAAGCCTCTCAAAATGTGAGATGAGCATAGGATCATCCGTATGCGGCTGCGGCTACGGCTGCAACTGCGACGCCGCCATCCTTTGCAGTATCTCGTCACACAAAGCTACGATCTGTGCATCGATACTCTGTTGGGCTAACAGCAACTCCTCAGTCTGTACGAGGCCGGGCATACTAGTGGCGGTCCTAGAGGCCTGTGACGCAATGAAGGCACCATAGGAGCCCGTACCATAGTACGTACCCCTATGCATGCCACCAACGGCCCTCATCCACAGCTCATCATCTGATTGAGCTGCGGTGGCCGGAGGCTGCTGGGAAGTGCTAGATCCAGCTCCCTCTGACTGTATCGACCCGGCCTCCCGAAGCCTCAAAAACTCGGCCTAGAAATAATATCTATATGATCGACCTACGTAACTAAAAATTAATAGTAATGAACTAGCATTATGTAAAACTTACGTAGGTGTCCCGGGCCTTGTCGTCGACGAACCGCTCCCCCTTCGTGTGCGTGGCGAGGAACAAGGTCACCATATTCTTGTCCTTTTTCGAGTAAATCTGTTACAAAATTATTATATGATTTGTCAGTTAAGTTGAAAGAAATATATTATTATAAAGTATTAATTATGGGTATACGGCGAGATATGTACCATATGAGTGAAGAAATCCATGATAGACCGTGACCCACCACACCATTGCGACCCCGTCTGTCATCCTCTTTTGTTCTTTGCAGACTTCTCCTTGTAGGTTCCCTCCTCGAATCTCCTCTTCATTGCCGCCCAATCGGCGATAGAGATCCAACCCTGAATAGGCTCTCCCTCGCGGTCGTGATCCTTTTGGTCGAGGTTCGCATCCCTAACGAGCTTGTTGGCGACGCTAAAAAAAATAGACTCGACAGCAACGGCGCGGTGGGAAGGGAAGAAGTAAGTCCGCTGAAAAAATTATAGTAGTATGTAAGTTATAACAAAACATATTAAATATTAAAAGAAAATAAACTTTTACGTACCGAGAAGTGCTTAAACCAGAAGGCCTTCTTGTCGGCCGGGACATCCCTCCAATTGATCCAGGGCCCCCCGTAGTTCTGCCGATGGAATGTACCCAGCAACCGGTGTACGGAGGAGGGATAATACGTGTAAAATGGAAATTAAAATTTATTAAACAAGTTTATAAAAAATTTAAACAAATTAAATGCAACAATTTTACTTACCGCCTGGCCCGAGTACAGGCCCAAATCTCCAACCTCAGATCCCCCTCCGGGCGACACGGAGGATCTGTCGCAAATAGAAGCTACAGCCTACCCCTGCCCCGCCCACTGCCCCTACTCACAGCCTGCCCCTCGGCCTCAGTCCCGCCCTCGGCATGGGCCTCGCCATCGCCTTCGCCTTCGGCCTCCTCCTCAATAGTGGGGTCGACCTCTGGAATACTCGATGGTACTGGCAGCGTAGAAGTAGAAGGCCCTAGCCTGGAACTGCTGGAGCCGAGTGTGGGCCACTGCCGACGACTAGACCGCTAGTGTATACTGGAGTGCGGGGGGATGAGGAGGACCCGGTTAGAGGAGTGGTAGATGGAGACCGTCCTACTCGTCGACTCCCACAGCACCGGTACCAAAGGATCCACGTCGAGCCATATATAAAAAAAAACAAATATTAGAGAAAATTAAAACAAATACAATATGAAATAGAAACTAAGCTACCTGGCCACAAAAGTATAAACAAAAATAATCACCAAACCAGACTACTAGCTAGACCACAAAAGTATATATAAAAATTAAGTGTCATAATCAACAAACCAGACTACTAGGCCATAAAAATATTACAAATTTAGGTCAACCGGCCAACAAAAGTAGACCATACTACATTTAAAAATTAAACATATTCAATCCTCTTCTGAAAATCCTATTCCTCTTCTTCTTCCTCTACCTCTTCACTTCTATCAACTTCCTCTTCCTTTTCCGATACTTCTACCTCTTTCAATTGATGAAACATGTCATGAGGAACTTTCATTGAGTCTACATCAACAATATTTGTAATAAGAGGTAGTTCGTCTTCCTGATAAGCTATCTCGTCGACATCGAAGGTATTTCGAGCTTTAGTCTTACAGACTGCCCACCAATCTGATCTCCCGGCTCCTCGTTTTGGATAGCTAGTAAAGTAAACTAGTTAAGCCTGGCTTGCTAGAACAAACGGCTTATAAGCTTGGCATCGACAGCGATAATTTATGTCGACAAGACCATATTTGTCAACTCTCCAACCCCGACCTTGGATCGGATCAAATCAGTCACATCTGAACAAGATAATCTTACAAGGTTCTATGGCATAATTGTATGTCAGTTCCACAATCTCCCGTAAGACGCCAAAGAAGTCATTGCCTGGGTCAATGTCTTTGTAGTTTGAAGATTTTATGCACAAACAGTTATTCTTCGTAGAATCTAGATCCAAGAAGTCGTCTCTTATTCGAGCATTTGTTGACTTGAACCTGAAGCCATTTACGCAGTAACTTGGTCAGGTCTTCACTTGATAAATTGGTCCCTTGGCTAGAGTTTTAATGTACTCATTCTCAAGGATTGTCTCCGGACGATCAACCTAAATACCAAATAAACTATTCTAACTTAATTATTCTGTGCAAGTATACGTACAGAAAAAGTAAATTGTGAAGATATCCTTACATATGCTCTCAACCAAAAAGAAAAATGAAGTCTCATTTGCTGTTCTACTTCCTCCTCGGTTGCGTACGGATTGCTGGACGTTACCTCATCCTTAAACATGCTAAAAAGCAACGAAGCATAGGTATATTAGTTATATTGAGAAGCAATAGGTTCTCTGCCATAATTATATGTCAACTCTACAATCTTCCGTAAGATGCCAAAGAAATTATTGCCTGGATCGACGTCTTTTTAGTTCGAAGATTTGATACACAAACAACTGTTTTTCGTAGAATCATGATCCAGGAAGCTGTCTCTGATCGGAGCATTTGTCAACTTGAACCTAAAACCATTCCCACAGTAACTTAGCCATATTTTAACGGCAGTAATTGGTCCCTTGGCAAGAGTTCTAATTAATTCAATCAAGGGTGAAATTAGACGATCAACCTGAATACCAAAGAAGCGATAGTAAGTTATTTATTGCACAGTTGCATTAGAAGAGAGTAATTACCAAGCTGCTTACATATGCGCTAAACTAGGAAGAAAAATGATGTCTCATTTCTTGTTCTAATACTTCGTCTGTTTTGTAGGGTCTAACCGACCTCAACTCATCATTATATATGCTGAAAAATAACGAAACAACCACCGATTATTACTATAATATTAGCTTATACTATTACATTGAGATGACGTAAAATAGCTCATCATTAATTACTTACCCCTCTAGTTTCTCCACTTCATCCTCGTCGCAATTGAGTAATATATACAACTGAGAAGCCCTTAGCTCTTTGCTATTCAAATATCTCTTCTTCATTTTCCCTGAAGGCTTTTCGAACGTATTGAATGCTTTCAGTATTCAATCATTAGATTCTTGATATCCGTCGTCGTTTCTCGGAGCTCTCGTTCTATTAGTAGCAACATGAGGTTTGAAATACGTCCAGCAGAAGTTTGTAATCTCCTCGAGAACATAGGCTTCACAAATAGAACCCTCGACCCGAGCGTTGTTTTTTACCTTTCTCATTAGGTGGTTCAAATGTCGCTCAAACGGGTACATCTACCGATAACCGACGGGCCCACCAACACGTGCCTCGTAGGAATAATAAATTGGCAAATGCTCCATGGAGTCGACGAATCCAGGAGGAAACACCTTCTCGAGCTTCCACAGTGTTACAGCAATATCGTTTTTTTGCTTTTCTAGACGATCGACGAGCAACTTACACTACCAAAATATGTCGATTTAGCGACGGCCGGATCCGTCGCCCATCTATCGGCAATCCGTATTAGCGACCGATTACTGACGAATCTTGGTCAAAATAATCCGTCGGTAATCAGCTCGTCGCTAATAAAGATCCATCGCTAAGTAGTCGAAAAGCGACGGCATAGCGACGAATTTTTGACGTCACAACACGATGGATTAGCGATGACTTTTCGACGGTCTTTCGTCCATTTCAAGTATTAAATACTTAACTGTGTAGACGCTAGCGACGGATAGTCCGTCGGCAAACCGTCGTAACCTGTATCAGAGGGTATCGTTCCGTCGCTATTCCGTCGATAGCCGTCGCTAACAAAGGGCAGATTAGCGACGGAATCCTAACGGATTATTCGTCGACCATGTTCTAAAAATGCTTGACATTTCCAGAACCCTGCCGACGGATATGTTATCGTGACTCCGTCGCCCCTCCGTCGACATAGCGACTGATTAGTGGCGGATAATCCATCGCCATGGTTCTGGAAATTTCATGCATTTCCAGAACATTGGCGACGATGTTCCGTCGCTATTCAGTCGAACAAAGTATTTCCAGAAACTTGGCGACGGATGTTCCGACGCGAATCCGTCGACCACGGCGACGAATTTTTGACGGAATATCCGTCGCTAAGATTCTGTACAGCTATATACCACCAGAACCTTGCCGACGGATATTCCGTCGGCAGTTCGTCGCCATGCAAGATATGTCGTCGGCTGGCCGTCGCCCACCCGTCGCTAACTCAAAACAGTTTCAAATCTCCAGTTAGCGACGGATATTCCGTCGATAAGTAGTCGGACACTGGAAATTTCCGTCGCTAACCGGTTACTAGTCCGTCGCTAACTGAGATTTTTTTGAAAAAAAAATTGTAGCGCTTTCCCTGTTCATAAAAATATGCATAAACCAAACCAATATATAATGCACACCAATTATCCAACAATCACATAGACCAAATATATAATGGACACCAATTATCCAAGAATCACATAGACCAAATATGCACATAAGAATTTAATGCACACCAATTATCCAAGAATCACATAGAGCAAACCAAACCAATATATAATAGACACCAATTATCCTGAAATCATAAACTAATATCCGTCGTTATAATCCAAAATTCCCACAAATATTCCAAAATTCCCCCAAATATTCTAAAAAAATTTAATTACAATACTTCAAGGAGGAGGAGGAGTTCGATTGTCCGATGGTGGTAATCCCTCCTGCGCCCAACGAAAATACTGCTCCACTAGGTACGACGACAAGCCTTCGAAGACACTGCTCGGAAGTCTGCATAGCTGCTCTGGCGACATGAGATCAAGGAGTGTTGTCACAGTCGTAGGCGGTACCAGAGGGGCAGTAGGGTTGAAAGAAAGATGACCGACGGAAAAAGGACCGGGAACAGCAATCGACGGACCGGCACCAGTAGAAGACGGACCGACACCAGCAGCAGACAGACCGACAGCAGCAGACGGAGGCAAAAAGTACGTGGCAATTTGCTCCAGCAAGGACGATACCACCTCGTGCAGCTGCGTAAGCTACGACCTAACATCATCGTCTGCCGGGGCCGTGGGAGGAGGCGGTGTCGGTGGAAATCTCTGAGTTGCCATGTGCAACGGCCATAGGGAGCAGACTCCACACAGGTACACTTTCTTAAAGCCGCCGACGGTATCTACGAACAAGTCATTGCGAGCGGCCAAAGAAGAGGGCGTCCGGGTGGGCGTCTTTTCACCGACATACTCGGTGTCAGTTAACTGAGCCCGACATCCTCACTAGTCCGTCGCTCCTTTGGATACTTGCCGACGGAATATCCGTCGTTACGTAGTCGAAGAATTATCCCGCAACTTCTCCCAACAATTCCTGCCAAATAATCGACTGCATAGCGGTGGCTGCTTATCCGTCGCTATATCTACGACGCCCTAGCGACGGATGAGCGACCTTTTCTCCCTCCTTAAAATAAAATAAAATATGTATCGGCTTGTCGTCGGTACTCCGTCGGCTATTTGCCGCAAATCTATCGCTATCGCCAACGGAAAATATCCGTCGCGAATGTGTCGTCGCTAATTGACTGTATTTTGGTAGTGTTAGTAGAACAAAGATCTCTGAAGAATATGCTAAGCTCGGTCAATGGATCCCAAACAACCTGGGGTAAGAATTCCTAAAATATAATCAAAATTAACCTCTCCATGACTACGTGACAATCATGGCTCTTCATACCCATCAGTTTGTTCTTACTGAGGTCGACGCATCTTTTCAAGTTCGAAATGTACCCATCTGAAAATTTTAGGCCTTGAATCCACTTACAAAGTCTCACTTTATCCTTTTTCTCCAGTAAGAAAATTGCCTTAGGTTGCTTCAACTTCCCATTCTCCTCCTCTATCAAATGCAACGCAGGACGTCTACATATTTCTTTCAAGTCCAATCTGGCCTTTGGATTGTCTTTCGTTTTTCCCTTTACGTCCATTACAGTATTTATTATGTTATCAAACACATTCTTTTCGATATGCATGATATCAAAGTTATGTCTGATCAGATTGGTGCTCCAATATGGCAGATCCTAGAATATACTCCTCTTCGTCCAGTTATGAGTGCGACCAAATCGGTCACACTTGTAACCCTTAGCATGCTCTTCAATAGCTCTTGGTAAAAATTTTACCTCTTTTCATATCGTGTATCTGGGCCACCTTTGCGGTGGATTAGCTTTCTCCACAACGCTGGCATGAAAAGCATTCAAGTTCCTCCGGTACGGATGATCCGTTGGAAGAAATTGTCGATGCCAATCGAAGAAGCATGATTTGCCTCTGTATTTCAAACGAAAAGCCATGGTACGGTCCATGCAATATGGACATGAAAGACGACCATGCGTGCTCTATCCCAATAATATTCTATAGGTCGGAAAGTCATTGATGGTCCACATAAGTGTTGCCCACATCTAAAAATTTTGCTTTCTAGAAACATCGTACGTGTTGGAACCTACTTTCCACAGCTGATTCAACTCATCAATCAATGGCTGTAAATACACATCGATGTTCCTCTTCGGATTATTTGGACCTGGGATAATAACGGTGAGGAACATATACGGAGTCCTCATGCACATCCAAGGCGGTAGATTGTACGGAGTGAAGATCACAGGCCAACACGAATACTGGAAGCCCGAAAGTCTGAATGGGGTAAAATCGTCGGAGTAGAGCCCCAATCTGACATTACGCGAATCCGAAGAAAAATTTGGATACTCTCGATCAAAGTGCTTCTATGCTTCTCCATCAGATGGGTGATCCAACACTCCTTCGATCTGTTTTTGCCGGTGCCAACTCATGTTTTCTGAAGTATCCTTAACCATAAATAACCGCTGCAACCACGACATCAACGACAAGTAGTCATCGAATCAGTAGGCTTTCTTGCGCCGACAGACCTTCCTCTAACACTTTCCTTGTAGCGATTAGCACCACAAAATCTGCAGGCGTCTTCATCCTTGTCGTCTTTGTAGTACAACATGCACCCGTTGTAACATGTATCGATTTTCTCGTATCCCATCCAAAGCGACCTCACCATCCTCTTAGACCGGTAGAAATCTTTAGGCAACTTAGCACCCTCAGGCAAGATCTATAATCAACTTCATCAGTCGGTTGTAGCAATCTTGCGACATATTAAAATCGGACTTGATGCTCAACAATCTTGTAACCACCTCCAATGGTGAATGATCCTCACAACCAGGATATAATGGAGTCCTTGCATTCTCCAGCAACTCCATGAAATTTGCAGCATCGACGTTCGGTGCCACCTCGGCTACATCATGATTGTCCGGATTGAAACTAGGCCCTACCGTATCAAAAACCATGTTCACCCGCCCATCGTCGTAAGCAGCGTGGTTGTGGAAATCCACATAAGGCTCTGACTCCGGTGCTAAAGACACAAGTTCTTCGTGCACAGTCCACTGATAGTAATTCGACTTCAAACCCTTCGAGTATAAATGATATGTGACTTCCACTTCTGGATGATATTTCAAGTTGCGACATCTCATACACGGACACTTAATTTTGGTACCGTCCATGTACTGAGGGAACGCCTTGGCGAACTGCAAGAACTGTTGTACACCCTCAATAAATTTATCCCACACATCGCACATGTCATCAGGATGATGGTTGTACATCCACAAACGATGTCGCAGATTGTAATTCATATCTATTTGACAATAATTCTGCCAAGATAGATACACATTATTCGAGTATATTTCAAATGGATACATAAACACATGTTCAACAAGAAGGCCCCCTCTCTGGGCCTCCTCTACGTCCTTTCTTCTCATTCGACTCTCTCAGCCTCCTATTCTGCATCATATGATATCCAAGGTTCACAGTATCGATATCGGTATCAGAAGTAAAAAGTTTTCGATTGGTGGTGGGGAGAGCCAAAATCCTTTGATGGAGCCTTCTCCGTCAAAGGATTGGTGGTTGGGTGACCCAGGATTCTCCGTCAAAGGATTCTGGCTCGTTCCACCAACAATCGAAATCTTTTTACTTCTAGGATACTCTATACACTCTTGATTTTAGGCTAAAACGGACACTTAACATAAGAGAGAAAGATATCTCTGTCGTTATGTGTTCCTTGTGAGCCCACGAGGAAAACTTGACCTCGGAGTGTCCAAGCTAGCACTTACCATAAAATACTTGGCGATACCTAGCTAACACTCACTACTAAAATCTGCTCTATTAGCGACGTAATTTAGCTATGTTAGTGAAAACGTCGCTAAATTTTACAAATTAGCAACGTTTGCGTAAAACGTCGCTAATCGTCGCTATTAGCGACAAAAATAGCGACGTGCCAGCGACGTATATTAATTAAATGAGCTTTTCATCACTAAACGTCACCATTGTGTCGCTAATAGCGACGAATTTAGCGACGTTCCTCACAACGTCGCTAAATTTTAATTAAAATCTCCCCCGATTCATTTTCTCCATTTTCACTCTCTCACTCTCTCTCATCACTTTCCCTTCCGATGCGGCGGACTCTCCTCTCCGGTACGTAACTCCCCTTTCTCTCTATTTTGGTTGTGGATGGTTGGGGGGGTACGGGTGGCTTGGGGGGGAGGGGCAGGGGGTGCAGGTGGTTGGGGGTGAGGGGGTGGCTGGGGGAAGGGGCGGGGGGATACGGGTGGTTGGGTGGTGAGTGGGGGGTGGCTGGGGGGAGAGACAGGGGGGTGAAGGCGACTGGGGGTGAGGAGGGGGGCTGGGGGGAGGGTTAGGGTTCGGGTTAGGTTAGGGGTGGTAGGGGGAGGGGCAGGAGGGTAAGGGAGGGCTGGGGGGGTTCGGGTTAGGGTTAGGAATGGTGGAGAGGAGGGGCGGGGGGTGAGGGGGGCTGGGGAGTGGAGGCGGGATTATCATTGAAATGTGTATTTAACAATTATGAAATATTTATGGGTAGTTTCATTGAGTGGGGGGCTTGGTACATATGTGTACTATTCACACAGTTTTAGTATGTCAGTCTATATGATATATTCAGTCTTGTCTTGAAAGTAAATCCTTGAACTAATAGTTTTCAGTCCATAATATCAGTCCTCACTCATTTACTGTATACTCCATACTGGATATTGAATTATTTCCTGCCTTGTTTTAATGATTCAGTCCCCATTAGTGTTGTGCAGTCCATAGCCTGCAGTACCAATTCAAATAGATTTTATGTACCAGTCATTAGGGGCAGTTGGTATATTTTTGTATAAGCTATTTTAGTTCGGTCACCCCCTACTTGATGTTTGTCCTGCATCACCAAGTATCAGCCTATTTGAACATTATTCAGTCCTTATTTGATGTAAACACTAATTGTTCAGTCCCATATTTTCTAATACATGTTCAGCTCCCAGTTTTGGTTCTGTCCTGCATATCCTAAATGCATGGTCAGTCCCAATATTCCTATATCAGTCTACATCACCCATGTTTTAGTCTTGACCCATCTTGTAGAAGTTCATGTTAAGGGATTCAAGATACATTAATATATTGGCTTCCCTATTTAATTACATTTCCATACTTAGTATCAGTTTCCTGTTTGTTCACATTGCAATCCCCTGTCTAGTAGGATGTTCATCCAGTTCTAATATCATTGTGTATCAGTCCTCCTTGGACCTGTATTCAGAGATGAAATGTGATGGCTCGAGTATGTGATGGTTCGGGTTAGGGTTATTACTAATAATTATTTGTTTTTAGACACCGAAAAATCTGATACTCCGATTCGAAACCACTGATAGTGCCGATACCCCTGATCCCGATACTCATAGGAATGGTCCGATAACGATTCCGTTACCTAGATTTTGAACCTTGCTTAGGGGTGTTACGGTGCCGACCGAACGAGCCTATTTCTCGTTCCGATGTCCCGAACCCTGACCCTAGCTAACCCTAACCCGAACCACGTTGCGGATGATCCGATACGTCCCTGCTCCCTCATGCGGTAACAGGAGGGCACCCAAATTTGTGCCACTCGATGCCCCCGAGTCACGGCCGTATGTCGGCTCGTCGGGTTCGACGATGGGCTCGAGTTAGGACCTTCTTGCTGCTCGTGGGGTGGGAGGTCTGTTGCTCGGGGTGGGGCACCGAGGGGGCTCGTAGTCTATATGTATGTATGTAGTATGTAGTATATTTATTTCAGTTTTAAATTTTATTCATATTTGCATATATCTAGAAATGGCTATATCCATGTATTTGCGAGACCGTTCATAGATGTACAACTGCATTCAAGATAATAGGTGTGGTATGCGAGATAAATACATCGCCGGAGTAGAACAATTCCTCCAATTTGCGAAGTCGTTTCCTCAATCCATGGACGACATGGACATTAAGTGTCCGTGTGCAAAATGTCGGAACATAAAATTTCAACCAGAATTGGATGTGACATATCACTTATACACAAAGGGTTTCCTTCTGAATTACTACCAGTGGATCGCACACGGAGATCTTGTACCTTTAGCATTCCAAGCGGAGCCTTATGTGGAGTCTTATATGAATGTCCACAACAGAACTGGTGTCGACAACAAGTACGTGAACATGATCTTCGATGCTGCGGGGCTTAGTTTTGATCCATACAATCGTGACGCAGCTGAGGAGGCACCGAATGTCGATGCCGCAAAGTTCATGGAGTTGCTGGAAAATGCAAGGACTCCTTTGTACCCTGGTTGTGAGGACCATTCACCGTTAGAGGTGATCACTCGGCTCTTGAGCAAAAAGTCTGACTTTAACATGTCGCAAGAATGCTACAATAGAGTGCTCGAGTTGATTACAGATATCTTGTCGGAGGGTGCCAAGTGTAACGACCCGCTCCGCCCTAGCGGAATGCTGATTCAAATGGCAAGTGCAACGACTCAAATGAGTCGTCGACTCGAAGAGCTGCGTAGACATTATAAAGTGTCGATGTGAATCGATGCAAGACTTACATTGGCCCGTCAAGAGGAGTCCAGACTTAGACTTTCAAAGGCACGCTCGGAGTATCGTTCGGCCGACGCGAACATCGCTAAGGTGGGTGGCTCCGATGAACCTGTCTTTGCTTAGTCTAGACACTTAATAATACGGACACTATTGCTAGAATGGCTAGGCGATAACACCATGCATGCTAATAAATGACTCAACGCACCTAGCTAAGGGAATAATCACATCTTGTATGCTTGTTTAGAACATGGAAAAGAACTCAAAAAATATAGGAACTCTCGCACCGCACTCCACGCTCGTGCCAAGGCACAAGCTTACATTTTAAGTTCCTTATGTGTTCAACAATGAAGCAATAAATGGTTTACAGCAATGAAATGGGAAGACTATCGACATAGTCGTTTCGAGTAGAGTATAGCAACATTGAAAGGCTTCGGGACTGATGGGTCGCCAAAGCGGTTTCCGTACAGGGACCTGCGTAATGAATAAATGAACGAATAAGAGATTGATGAGTGTGTAAATGAACGAATAAAAGAAAGGAAACAAAGAAAAAATTATCGATAGCTATGAAGGGGACGTGCAACGGGACTCGCTACCCGCGCTGCACGGATGTCGCTGCCAACCTAATCGATAATCGACTATGGCTCAAAGACAACCCATGACTTAAAGAAACCGTTAAGTTAAAAATGACAAGACAATACGAAATGGTCACGGACAACCCAACGTATATGGGGGAGAAACAAAAGAGGATGCCAAGGCAACGATCAAGGAGATGATCGAAAGGGGCTACGTAACGTTTGAATGCGGCCTGGTCATTCAAGGGGCGTGAGTCGGGTATCCATGGCCTATCGGAGACGCACCAGCCAGTCGGCCGATAGGGACTCATGGTACCAAGAAGAAGTGTCCAAAATGGCTTGTTATGCCAGCGATCGGTGTATATAAATTAAGTGGGCTTGCTGGTGGCAATCCATGTGTAAGTCCTTACATTGAAACAAGTAGTCTAAGTTAACTGAACAATTGAATAGTTGAGTGAACATGGACGTTGGAACAAAACTCTTCGAGCATAACACAACTGACTGTTTGAGTAGATGGGATATCCGAGTGAGAATGATCATCGGAACAAGGCGTAGCCATAACATATCTTCACAAGCGGGAACACGTCGTAGAATCTGAGGCAGGGACACGCCCTTGACACTGAATATTTATGTAAATTACGTTAAGATGTTATATATAAATTGTTGACTAACTTGGTTTACTTTGGACAGAGAAGACCGAACGGTAAGTATGGGTAAGTCATGCATGTATTTCCATGCAAATACTGGAAATCGGTAACACAACATAGATTATGAAATATGCCATAAAACTGATCCTAAGGCTAGATTAGAAAAATAATGAATGATAGATAATGCACAGAAGTAAAATGAACGTGTTTGGTAATGATAGCGAGTGGGCGAGCTAGCCTCCCCACTAGTGCATAATAATGTACTGATAAATCCATAGATTGCTTGCAGGAGGCAGGAGACATGTTGACTTTCAGTCAACTGGTCAACTCTGGTTTGGTTTCGGTCAAATCTGGTCGCTTAAAGGCTAAGTTTGACTCTCGGTTGACTTTTGTTGACTTTTGGTCAAAATGGTCAACCGACGTCAAAACTAGTCTATGAGCACTATATTTGATCATTACCAACCAAGGGAACCAAGTTCTAACTTTATCTTAGACTCCAAACTCAAACACCCTATTTCTATGTATTACCCACATTACCTTACCAAGGTAAATACCAATACCTTGTCCAATACCACTCTAACCTAGGAATATTAGCCTAGGCTTCCTAGGATAGCTAGATACTATCCTATACTAACATTACCTACCAAGAAATCCTAGTATCTAGGTCATCTAAGTCATCTTATGACACATGATATCCATTACCCATTACCTTACCTCATATACCAATCTCATTCATAATACATATATAAACCCACCCACACAATACATATAACTCATATATATAAGTACATGTCTAAACTCATATACAATACATATATATTTAGGCTCACTTATACAACTCACCTACCTCCTTACACATATAGACATAGGACAGGAATTTGGACAACTAACAAGGGGTTTAGAAGGGTGTACATGGGCTGTCAATTGGGTTGAAATGTAGGGTAATACATTGGGTAATACATGGGGGTGTGTGGGACATATCAAGGACTGTTTTGTAGTTGGTTTGAGGGGGCTTTAAGGGCTGATACAGGGGTGAACAAGGGCTGGTTAGGAATGGTTTTGGGGCTGGAATGTATGCTGTCAGATGGACTGGCTTAGGGTAGTACTAAGGACTGAAATGGACAGCTAATAGAGCTGGTTGGGACTGCCAATAGGGAACTGTCAATGACAAGTTATATGTTAACTTAAGGCCTGAATTTGGGGTGAACCATGGCTAATATTTGGCTGTCATATGGACTAACATGGACTGATGTTTTAAGGGGGGAAAATATTGGACTGTTTGGACAGCCAATGGATAGCAATTGGACTGCTGTCAATTGTGTGTAGGACTGATTTTGTGAGGCCAATTGTTGGCAGGTTGTAGGCAAATTTATAGGGACTGATTTTTTACTGTCAAATGGGGGCCTGATATAGGACTAATTATAGGGTGAACCAAGGCTGCATTGGGACTGTTATGTGGGGACAGTTATAGGACTGGTTAAGGACAGATTTCAGGGGACTGTAATGATGTTGTAAGGGACTGAATTTGTACAGGTTTTTGGGGGTTTAAGGATAGCTAAGCAAGCTGTGAAATATGGACAGCCATGTATGTCCTGCTGCTGTTAGCAGCAGCTGGGTATAGGTGTTTCCCCCCCTCCATTCAATCTCTCACCCAAAACAATACACACACCACTCTCAATACTCTCCACCATTCTCAACCTCTCTATCACTCCTCTAACTCTCTCTCTATATCTCATCCTCAAATCCTCTCATCTCTCTCTAATCTCTAACTCTCTCAAACATTTAACCAAACACTAACACTACACCAACATACACACACATCCTCCCCACTTGGCCGACCACTACCCCATCCAAACACAAAATACACACCACATTCCCACCATGACATCTCCACATATATATATATATATATATATATATATATATATATATATATATATATACCATATTATATATATATATACATATATATACATAGAGATTAATATATATCACCAAATATATACATATATGATATTAACAATATGACACAATATGATACATAGAAAAACTCAATCTAAACACAAGCAAAAATCTGGAATAAATATTAGAACAATACAAAATCAATATATAATTAATTCCCCATGTGCTCAAATAGGGGTTTTCCCACATGGACACAAACCTACACATAGGACACCTCTACAAGTGTCCAAATGGACACGAAATGGACACGAAACCATGGGGGTCATTCCTATGGGTTCAAAATAGACCTATATGCATGAGGAAATGAAAAGGAGAAGGGATTTATACCTTCCGGTAGATCGAATCGAAAAAAAGCCTTCCCGGAGCGACACCGACACGTAGAGATTCCAAATGGACACAAACGAGCTCCGAATCTCTTCAAACTTGGCTAGCACCTTCCTCTCATGGAGTAGAGAAGGGGAGAAGAAGATTTGGTGGAAGAAATGATGGATTTGGAGATGAAAATGGTAGGGATGCTCTCTAGAAATTTGGGGAAGAACAAGAGAGAGAAAATAAGATGAAAAAGAATAGGAAATATCAAAGGGGGCTCATGCCTATCCCCTCTAGAGGTGGCCGACCAAACATGGCTGCTATGGGGACTTTTTGAAAGGTCAAAAATACCCCCCTCTAGCCTATTAGCAATACATTAAAAAGGGGTTTAAGTCGAGGGCTAGTTTGGTCATTCTAACACACTAATCAAACAAATCCTAATCCAAATAAATTAGCCTAGTCACTAACTAAATAAATGTCATGTGGGCCATGGCTAACTAGTGTGTGGGTCCACTAGGGTCAACATTACCCCGGGTCCCCGTTTCAAGTCGGATTGAGATGAAATTCGAACCCGACTCAAATAACCCCAAAATATTACAATAAATAAATAAATAATTTTTAAATAATAAAAATGAAAAAAAATGACACTACCATCGATTCTGCTGTGTAGGCTGGACGTAACCACGTACTCGTGCCCCTAATCAGGGTGCGGGTCGTGACACGAACCAAGCAAACCGAACCGAACCAAACAATGAAATGCCAAAATAAACCATGCAAAGAGACATGCAATATGAGTCAAAATACGTACACGTATACCAAAATACGTAATACGAACTACGGGCGTTACAACTCTATCCACCTTAAAAGAATTCTGTCCTCGAAATTTAATCAAGAGGCTAGAGATGTCAGGACAAGCTATATTAAAGCATAAGCAATCTACGACTAGCAACCAATCAAGCAATCATTCATGCAAGCGAGGAATTTAAAAGTATAAGGCAGAAGAAAGACATCCTGCTAGAAAACTCTCTGCCGGTTCTGAATCTGAGCTTGGGTCGGGGCATACTGCTGGGGTCTCTGCTGCTGGATGGCTTGTGCCTGAGGCGACAATGGCCTCAGAGGCTGGTACTGCTGCTGCTGCACTGGTGCTGGGGATGGTCCCCTAACCTATGGACTAGTTAGGTTCGATGATGAACTGGCTCTATTCGGACAGGACCCTATCTTGTGATCCGATGCCCCACAAGCCAAGCACAATCTCTGTGCTCTGCGACACACTGATACTATATACCCTGGCTTCCCACAATGAATACAACCCATTACGGAGGACTACTTCTGCTTCTGTGGCTGAGGGGACGTCGGTGTCGAGTGCTTAATCGACGAAACCAAATCCGCCCTTCGGGGAACTCCAATAGTCAAAGCCCTAGCTGTCGAAACTGGTGCTGAGGACAGACTCATCTGCCCATGGGACCTCTTTCTGCTTCCGGTCCTGTCCACGATCCTCTGGGAGGTATACTCGTGCCTCCTGGCTGCTCTCAATACCGCATCAAAAGCCTGATGCTCAAACTGCTCCACTGCCAATAAAATCTCTAGATGGAGCCCCTGCTAGAACTGCTGGGCTCTGTCGAACTCGGTCGCTACCAATGTGGGAGCAAACCGACTAAGTCTCGAAAACTCGACCGCATATCCGTCGATCGTCCTGTCCATCTGCTTCAGATTGGTGAACCTCATCTGTAGATCGTACCGAGCTACAGCATCAAAATACTTGGTCTAGAATCTCTCTCGGAATATTGTCCAGGCAATAGGTGCCGCTAATCCAACAGCCTGCGTTGCCCACCAGCTGCGGGCAAGATCTAATAACTGTAGGCATACCATCGCCACCTTCTCGTTCTCGGGCGTCTTTGCCGCTTCTAGAATCACTTCTGTATCCTGCAGCCAAGCATCTGCAGCAATAGCATCTTCGCTACCATCGAAGAAGGGAGGGTTCAAGCGTTTGAAGCTGTTGGCTGCACCGTTATCTTGATGACCACCCCTGCTCAGAGTATCTTGTACTGTCTGGTGTAGGGCGTCGTATCACGACCCGCACCCACTTTTCGGACACGAGCTCGTGAGCAAGCCAGCTACGTATCGAACGGACTCCAGCCCGACTCGAATACGTAAACGCTGTCAAGGCTATGGTATATTGCCAAATCATGGCAAACAAATCTATATCTCAATCCATAATAAGTATATGAAACATAAGTGAAAACTATGGGTCGTGGTCTGCAGCCCACTAGCATAAATGTCCGATAAGACTCTAAAGGAAATAACAAGAGTCTAAAACTGAATCAAGAAATAGGATATCTCATGATAAGGTATGAAAGCACGAGCGGATAATAAACACGATAACGATACCTGAATCCCGCAAGCGTATCATCACATCTGTCATCCAGAACCACTAGCTAACTCCATGCAATCGCTAAACCTAAAGAGATCATCAGGTCCTCAGAGGACATAGCAAGATACATAATATACATGCCTATCTAACAGTTTTATCATACGTAAGGAAATAAACAAGAAAAATAGGAACACGACAAATGACTACGAACACGAACACGAACACGAACACACGAACACTAGAACAACTACGCGTAAATGAACTGCCGAGCGAACAATGAACACGAGATCAATGGAAGAACCAAACCCTCATCCCGAGTGTGGACTCATGGGTTTGAACTAAACACTAACCCTCGTCCCGAGTCTGGACTCTCTGGTTAGTACTAACCCTCGTCCCGAGTGTGGACTCTCTGGTTAGTTCATGGTAAGGCACCCTCGTCCCGAGTGTGGACTCTCTGGTGCAAGTATAACATCCTCGTCCCGAGTGTGGACTCTCTGATATAAATACCCTCGTCCCGAGTGTGGACTCTCTGGTGCAAGTCATGTCAACACCCTTGTCCCGAGTGTGGACTCTCTGGTGCAAATAATCGACATCCTCGTCCCGAGTGTGGACTCACGGATGTAAACAGATCAAGAAAAATACCCTCGTCCCGAGTGTGGACTCTCTGGTGCCAAGGAAACAATATTAAGGATTTAGTTGTTCAATTACACGTACTCGTTCTATGACACGACTCAAGCAAGGTACTGACGAGAAACTCCAAGTGTGAACCACAAGACCAAACATGAACACGGCTATATGCAATAAAAATAACTCAAAAGAATATAATACGAAAAGCACATATCCATAACAATCAAAATGACAAAAAAATGAAAGGAAATGCATGTAAATAAAACTGTAGAGGAAGGCAAGGTATACTTGCCTGGAAGTTGCACGCAGATCCAACAACAATATAGTCAACTGCCAAGCCACGAAGTCCAAGTCATCACAACTGTCTCCAAAATCTGAAACAAATATTGCCAACATTCTCAGATTAGTCAAATTAGCTAGGATTGCCTGTCCTTAAGTCCAATTCTGGACACAGGGGCAAAACGGTAATTTCGGGCAAAACGGTGTCCGCCGTTGGACCTGCTTTGCACCGAAAAGCATGACAAAGTTAATGGTCTCTAAAGTCATCAAACTACATATCTACAGATTCGGTTTGATGAAACGAACCCAACGGTATGTCCAATTTTGGATTCTGATGGGCCGTGCACAAAATTGCCCGTTGAATCGGACCGTGGGGCCCGCAAAACGGCAGTCCAATCAACTGTCTCAAAATTGGACCAAACTTGGCATACAGGACCAGAAAAATGATACAGTCCTGTTGGCGCAAGTTTCGTCTCGATCTGACGAGCGTGCACGAAGTAATTGAAAAACTTGCACATAGGTCGATACGGTAAATTTTGACGGATACGCATCAAATTCGTCGCGCACACGCGACCAATTTGAATTCCATCAAAACCCACACGTCCAAGAAGCCGTTACGCACCTTTCGATGCTTTCGATTCGCGACCACGTCGACCGAATTGGCGGGACGCACGTCGTATCGAAGGATTTTTGTAAATTTTAATATTTTAAAAACAGTTTTTCGGTAAACTTTGTAATCGAATAACTTCCTACATACCTTACGAAATCAGAGTCTATCAAATGGGTTGTGATCATGTATATGTTGTCTAAAAAGTTGTTCAATTAGAATTTCGAAACTCTTTATGAATCGACAGGAATCTTCCTTCCAAATCGAGGTTTTGGGACTGAATAACCGTTCTATTTTAGCAGTTTTTTGTCGATCTTGTGTTCGATTTCTTGTGCAATCTAGGGCATCTACAAGTAAAGCAATTAAAGAAACTTAAAGATGTATATATTGACTTCATACCCGAGGAGAAAGATCGCGAAACGATTAATCGATCGTTGCATAATCGCGCTGCGAAGTGGTCTCTTGGCAGCCACTGCTGCTGTGCGCTCCGCTCAGTCCGCCGTGCACGGCCGGCCGCCGACGGTCCTCCGGCGACGCACGGCCGTCGGGGTGGCCGCCCATGGTAGGGGGTGCGCCGTGTGTTCGTTCGATCCCGAGGCTTAGGGTTTTGGTGAATTTTTGATCTCTTCCTCTCTGTTATTTTTATGCGGCCGATCAATAATCGAAGGGGGTTTCCTGCTCGTGCTCGGGCCTGGCTCCCTAGCTGGGCTCGGGTTGGGGGTATTAGTCTGCTGAATGTTGCGGCCTGAGCTGATTGGGGGGTTATTAGTTAATAATTATTGTTTTATTCTTATTTCTTTTTCTTTTGTTTTCTTCCATTTCTATATTAGCAAATACTTATGTATATATATATATATATTTTTTTTTTTGCCTATATATATATATATATATATATATATATATATATATATATATATATATATATATATATATATACACACCTACATACATATATTTATATACATTTATACATACATACACACATATATTTATATACTTGTATACATACACCCATGTATAATGTATAATATATAGCTTTATATATACATACACATGCACATATACCTATGTATATACATATACATATATATAAATTCCTATATATGTACATACATATATTCACAAACATATAACAAAATAATATCTATATACGCACATATATATCTATATATATACATATACATATATATATTCACACGCATATAATCAAATATTAATAATATTTAATAATAACCTCAATAATATAATAATGATAATAATAATAATAATAACGAAATTCGACAACCAATAATGGTGTATATACCATTATGCACCGTCCAATAATCTCAAAAATGTACAAGGACCTATTTATACAAATATTATTGAATATCCACTAATAACGATATTTATAATATTTAATTAACGAATATTTAGAAAATATTCAATAGATCATTAGAACGAAATACAACACAATCCTACCAAAATACACCAACACGAATGTCGTTGGACGTACCGTATGACTACATGGGCTTGGGCTTGTTTTTGGTTAATCTGGACTAGTTCGGTGCAACCGGGTTCCCTAAAACTCAATAATATAAATAATAAATAAATAATCTTTGGTAAGGTTTAAGTTGCAACTTGGCCTGGTTTTCCTAGTTAGGATACACTTATGGCTCGGTCTTCCCTACCAGGGCTAATACACTGGTCAAAGCACGCTACTGCACTATCCGTGCCATGATTCCTAGTCGTCTTGTACTTCAAAACTCAACCATGGCTAAAATCATCTACCGTAATAATTAACTAAATAATCATTTATAAAATTCTAAAAAATCCTAATTGAATTCAAAAAAATAAAATAAAATAAAAGATATTCCAAAAATTTTCGGAAAGGGAGGCTACAAATCTACCCACCTTAAAAATAATTTCGTCCTCGAAATTCTAATTCATAACTATGCCTTAAAGATCAAAGTCTTCTATTACCTTAATCTCCTCAAATTTAATTTCTCAAAAATGTTTTATGGCCTTCTCTAGTCATTTTATAACTCCGAATACTTGAGAACTTCTACCCACCTTTGGTCATACTACTCTTCAAAATACGGTTACTAAAATCTTACAACCTTCGAACTAGTGGCTAATAATTCTACTGGCAGATATCTAGGCATATTGTAACTATAATCCTTCATATCTATAAACAACCAAAACTCAATAATCATGCAATATTATGCTATAATTTAAGAATTTATGACGAATCCTAGACAGCACGATCGTTCGTCGCTTCGAAATAAAAGGGACGAGAATTCAATGATACAGAAAACAAGGAAGTATATTGAGAGCAAATATGGAGTTTTCAAGGACGTAGAGAATTTCTAGGAAAATTTTCAAGGCAGAGTGGATTAAGATTTCTAAGGTTTAGTCATAGTCGCAGGCTCGTATCAGTACAGTTATGTAACCGATACAATATGCTCTGACCTGCATGGGCCACCAAAAAAACTTGTCACGACCCGTACCCGCTTTTCGGACGTGAGCTCGTGAGCAAGCCAGCTACGTATCGAACGGACTCCAGCCCGACTCGAATACGTAAACGCTGTCAAGGCTATGGTATACTGTAAAATCATGGCAAACAAATCTATATCTCAATCCACAATAAGTATATGAAACATAAGTGAACACTATGGGTCGTGGTCTGCAGCCCACTAGCATAAACGTCCGATAAGACTCTAAAGGAAATAACAAGAGTCTAAAACTGAATCAAGAAACAGGATATCTCATGATAAGGTATGAAAGCACGAGCGGATAATAAACACGATAACGATACCTGAATTCCGCAAGCGTATCATCACTTCTGTCATCCAGAACCACTAGCTAACTCCATGCAATCGCTAAACCTGAAGAGATCATCAGGTCCTCAGAGGACATAACAAGATACATAATATACATGTATATCTAACAGTTTTATCATACGCAAGGAAATAAACAAGAAAAATAGAAACATGACAAATGACTACGAACACGAACACATGAACACTAGAACAACTACGCATAAATAAACTGCCGAGCGAACAATGAACACTAGAACAACTACGCGTAAATGAACTGCCGAACGAACAATGAACACGAGATCAATAGAAGAACCAAACCCTCATCCCGAGTGTGGACTCACGGGTTTGAACTAAACACTAACCCTCGTCCCGAGTGTGGACTCTCTGGTTAGTACTAACCCTCATCCCGAGTGTGGACTCTCTGGTTAGTTCACAGTAAGGCACCCTCGTCCCGAGTGTGGACTCTCTGGTGCAAGTATAACATCCTCGTCCTGAGTGTGGACTCTCTGATGTAAACACCCTCATCCCGAGTGTGGACTCTTTGGTGCAAGTCATGTCAACACCCTCGTCCCGAGTGTGGACTCTCTGGGGCAAATAATCGACATCCTCGTCCCGAGTGTGGACTCACGGATGTAAACAGATCAAGAAAAACACCCTCGTCCTGAGTGTGTACTCTCTGGTGCTAAGAAAATAATATCAAGGATTTAGCAGTTCAATTACACGTACTCGTTCTATGACACGACTCAAGCAAGGTACTGACGAGAAATTCTAAGTGTGAACCGCAAGACCAAACATGAACACGGCTATATGCAATGAAAACAACTCAAAAGAATATAATACGAAAAGCACATGTCCATAACAATCAAAATGACTGAAAAATAAAAGGAAATGCATGTAAATAAAACTGTAGGGGAAGGCAAGGTATACTTGCATGGAAGTTGCACGCAGATCCAACAACAATATAGTCAACTGCCAAGCCACGAAGTCCAAGTCATCACAATTGTCTCCGAAAGCTGAAACAAATATTGCCAACATTCTTAGAATAGTTAAATTAGCTAGGATTGCCTGTCCATAAGTCCAATTCTGGACACAGGGGCAAAACGGTAATTTCGGGCAAAAACGGTATCCGTCGTTGAACCCGCTTTGCACCGAAAAGCGTACCAGAGTCAATGGTCTCTAAAGTCATCAAACTATATGTCTACGAATCCGGTTTGATGATACAAATCCAACGGTATGTCCAATTTTTGATTCCGGTGGGCCGTGCACAAAATCGCCCGTTGAATCGGACCGTAGGGCCCGTAAAACGGCGGTCCAATCAACTGTCTCAGAATTGGACCAAACTTGGCATACAGGACCAGAAAAATGATACGGTCCTGTTGGCGCAGGTTTCATTTCGATCTGACGAGCGTGCACGAAGTAATTGAGAAACTTGCACAGAGGCCGATACGGTGAATTTTGACGGATACGCATCAAATTCGTCGCGCATACGCGACCAATTTGAATTCCGTCACAGCCCGCACGTCCATGAAGCCGTTACGCACCTTTCGATGCTTTCGGTTCGCGACCACGTCGTCCGGATTGGCGGGACGCACGTCGTATCGAAGGGTTTTTGTAAATTTTAATATTTTAAAAACAGTTTTTCGGTAAACTTCGTAATCGAATAACTTCCTACATACCTTACGAAATCAGAGTCTATCAAATGGGTTGTGATCATGTATATGTTGTCTAAAAAGTTATTCAATTAGAATTTTGAAACTCTTTATGAATCGACAGGAATCTTCCTTCCAAATCGAGGTTTTGGGACTGAATAACCGTTCTGTTTTAGTAGTTTTTCGTCGATCTTGTGTTCGATTTCTAGTGCAATCTAGGGCATCTACAAGTAAAGCAGTTAAAGAAACTTAAAGATGTATATGTTGACTTCGTACCCGAGGAGAAAGATCGCGAAACGATTAATCGATCGTTGCGTAATCGTGCTGCGAAGTGGGTCTCTTGGCAGCCGCTGCTGCTGTGCTCTCCGCTCAGTCTACCGTGCGCGGCCAGCCGCCGGCGGTCCTCCGGCGACGCACGGCCATCGGGGTGGCCGCCCATGGTAGGGGGGTGCGCCGTGTGTTCGTTCGATCCCGAGGCTTAGTGTTTTGGTGAATTTTTGATCTCTTCCTCTTTGTTATTTGTATGCGGCCGATCAAGAATCGAAGGAGGTTTCCTACTCGGGCTCGGGCCTGGCTCCCTAGCTGGGCTCGGGTTGGGGGTATTTGTCTGCTGAATGTTGCGGCCTGAGCTGATTGGGGGGTTATTAGTTACTAATTATTGTTTTATTCTTATTTATTTTTCTTTTGTTTTCTTCCATTTCTATATTAGCAAATACTTATGTATGTATATATAAATATTTTTTTTTTTTTATGTATGTATATATATATATATATATATATATATATATATATATATATATATATATATATATATATATATATATATATATATATATATATATTTATATATTTATATATTTATATATACAAATATATGTATACCTATATACATATATATATATATATATATATATATATATATATATATATATATATATATATATATATATATATATATATATATATACACCTACATACATATATTTATACATATATTTATATACATTTATACATACATACACACATATATTTATATACTTGTATACATACACCCATGTATAATGTATAATATATAGCTTTATATATACATACACATGCACATATACCTATGTATATACATATACATATATATAAATTCCTATATATGTACATACATATATTCACAAACATATAACAAAATAATATCTATATACGCACATATATATATCTATATATATACATATACATATATATATTCACACACATATAATCAAATAATAATAATATTTAATAATAACCTCAATAATATAATAATGATAATAATAATAATAACGAAATTCGACAACCAATAATGGTGTATATACCATTATGCACCGTCCAATAATCCCAAAAATGTACAAGGACCTATTTATACAAATATTATTGAATATCCGCTAATAACGATATCTATAATATTTAATTAAAAAATATTTAGAAAATATTCAATAGATCATTAGAACGAAATACAACACAATCCTACCAAAATACACCGACACGAATGTCGTTGGACGTACCGTATGACTACATGGGCTTGGGCTTGTTTTGGGTTAATCTGGACTAGTTCGGTGCAACCGGGTTCCCTAAAACTCAATAATATAAATAATAAATAAATAATCTTCGGTGAGGGTTAAGTTGCAACTTGGCCTGGTTTTCCTAGTTAGGACACACTTAAGGCTCGGTCTTCCCTACCAGGGCTAATACACTGGTCAAAGCACGCTACTGTACTATCCGTGCCATGATTCCTAGTCGTCTTATACTTCAAAACTCAACCATGGCTAAAATCATATACCGTAATAATTAACTAAATAATCATTTACAAAATTCTAAAAAAAAAACCCTTTGAATTCAAAAAAAAAGATATTCCGAAAATTTTTGGGAAGGGAGGCTACACGTCGCCCCGACGATCATGAGATGCTAGCAATGTCCTGATGAGACCCACCAAGGTGCCATCATCAGGCTCCGCAGGCTGGACTGGCTGAACTGGTGGGTCTTGTCCCCCAGTAGGCATGACTCTGGAGGCTACTCCTGAATGCTGGATTTGATCTCCAGGTTGCTGCTGGCCCACGGGAGGTGCTCCGCCTTGCCAATCGGTAGGACCAGGAACAAGGCCGCTGAAGAAGACGACACATGGAACAATAAGGAAGGACCAGGAAAGATCAAAGATACAAGCATGTGATCAGGTCAAGAATTCAGGAATTCAGAGGATACGAGCAGAGATCAAGGGCGAGTGCTGATTAAGACATCTATTCGGTCAACCCTCACATATCTTGATTCACAAGACCTGCATGGGCCACCACTTAAACCCTGTAACGCCCCAGAACCAGAATACTGGAGAGCGGGGGCATACATAGCCAGCTACGTATATTGAAATAGAATCTACCTCGCTATACGGTCACGGCTGTCTAGGTACATAAGGGTTTAACTACAAGCCATCAGTCTCTTATCGTTATGTACAAGCCTATTGTCTCAATCTCGTGCAAGAAATAGCAGTTACAAGATGTTAGAGCATCAAATATACAATAGTAAGGCGTCCCGTACATTACATATTTGGATGATCATGAAGCTAGTCGTACAAAATGTGAAGACTAGCAAGAGTTTTAGTCATACATGATCAACCCTAGGATTCGTCAATCATGTTACAGCCCATAGGTAGACAGTAATTAAAGTGCAATCGAGCTAACACGTGCTCGTCGGCTAAACACCTCAAAAGAATATTTTTACGATAGAGTGGTAGAGCAAAATAAAACCCACTCGTTGCCTTAGTTACGCCTGGTGGTCACCATCTGGCTGGAAGGTAGAAAGATCCTCTGGAGCTGCTCCGGTATCTAGCCACGCAAAACCAGCTGGGTCAGATCCCAGAAAGAGCAAGTGCCACAAAGGAGACTTCACTTAAGAACTAAAACCAGCAATTAGCACAAGAACATAATTATATAATAAAGGACTGGAAATATAGAAAATCATGATGATATACGATAAGATAACCATGGAACTATTCAGATAACCAAGTTACAATCCGTAAACCAAATAAGGACCGGGGTCGTAACCCTTCATCTGAACGGAACTTTGTTTCCCACCATTTATCGATAAAGTAAAGCACAAGCATTCAGGTCATGTAACAATCTTGTACAGAATCAGGACAAGACTAGACTGGGTTAGACACCATCCAATCAAATCACGGCCAAGCAATAAGTACGGCTTGATATTTTAACTAACTAGGGTTATTACAGGCCTAATTACTAGCAAGATGTAATGAGATTATTCCAACAACCACAAGCCCTGCAGTCCATCCAGGTTATCCAGGTCGAATATCCGTTCATGAAGAGTGAAACACATGACAGTGTGCTGGAAATGTGCCATATTCGTCGGCAGGCTACAAGTCCACTTGCTCGCCCAGATAACGAGATTGCCTGTAGCTGGGAAATCTCTTCATGACTACTGAATTATTCTAGTTATTAGCCGTAGTCAATTTCAGTAGGTATCCCTGACCGTGGTACTCAGGAGTCCCCGTCCTAGACATGATGCAAGACAATACTGGTTCATATGTACAAACACAATCGCCCACGGTGTCTAGGCCATTTATTCTTATCATGCCGTGCTAGCTGTCGCAACAGCATATCGAGGTATATCATGTCAGGTTTAATTATCAAGAGTGCGCCACGACGGACCACTATCATGTCATGTTACTTGTCAAAAGTGCACCACTACGGGTCACTATCGTATTCATGGAACATGTACAGAATTTACAAGGTACAAGCATTCTATCAAGGAACCCAGGTTACACAGAGGGTCATGAAACATGAGCATAAAATACCAACCCAACACAATAAGAGGGGTACAAGAGCTATGGAAAGAGCCATGCGGCAAGGGAGGGGGTCTCATGTGGCTCGAGGAACAAGCTCAGGCGGCTCCGAGAATACAAGCTCATGCAGCAAGATGGATGAGGGTCATGCGGCAATAGATGAGGGTCTCATGCGGTGATGGGGGAAACAGGCATATGCGGCAGTGGGGGAACAAGATCATGCGGCTCGGGAAACCAACACCATGCGGCTGAGGGGAGTGGAAACGAGCTCATGCAGCAAGCACTGCCAAGAGCCATACGGCTCAAGGAGAACAGGGTCATGCGGCAAGGTCAAGCTAAGCCATGCGGCAATGGGGAAGCAGTGCTATACGGCTAAGGGGAAAGAGCTCATGCGGCCAGGTGGAAAAAGACTCATACGGCCAGGGAAAACGGGCATATGCGGCTCGGGGAACCAAAGCCATGCGGCTAAGGCCCACCGAAGCCATGTGGCTAAGAGAGAACATACATATGCGGCAAGGGCCAACCCAAGCCATGCGGCTAAGGCTGCCAGAACCATGCGACTAAGGGGAGCCGTAGGGGACTTGCCGCATGAAAAGCCATGCGGTCAAGCACTGTTCTTCTTCTCCATCTTTTTCGAGAAGAAGAACCATGAAAGCTATAGCTTCCAAGCTCCAATAATCCTTCATCTAAGGTCAGAATTCGGACTTTCATAGGTCTAAATGGGGCAGAATAAAATTCTCTACAACATGGAACAATTAAAACTTGAAAATAACAAGGTTTAATAGATCAAAATCCAAGAAATCCGAAAATACAACAAGCTTAGATCTACATGAAATAAACCATGGAAATTAAAAATGCTAAGTACTAAAGTGTCTTAGAATCTCGTGAGGAAGAAAATGGAACAACAAAATCTGAGTTCCTCCATGAAGCAAGTTGCACTTGCCTAAGCCTCTCCTGGTAGGTGGAGAGAGTAATGGTGAGGAAGAAGAAGAGTTATGAGGATTAATGGAAGAGAAAGAGTGGTTAGGTGGCTTATAAAGGAAGAGAGTGGGTGGGGGTTGGTCCACATGCAAAAACCCGAACCAAGCCGAACCAAACAAACTGAACCGAACCAAGAAATAAAATGCCAAAATAAACCATGCAAGGGGACATGCAATATGAGTCAAAAATACGTACACGTATACCAAAATACGTAATACGAACTACGGGCGTTACAACTATCTCTATGAAGCAATCGGGGTTCGTCAGAGGCCGCAGCATTCATGAGAATATTAGCCTGGCACACGAAGTTATTGGGACCATTGACAACAACATCACAGGTGGTAATGTGGCGATTAAGCTGGACATGTCGAAAGCTTACAACAGGGTCAACTGGAGGTTCCTTATCCGGGTTTTGCGCCAGTTCGACTTCAGCCAGAAATGGATCGACCTCATATTCAGAAATATCTCTAATTGCTGGTATTCGATCTCCATCAACCGAAAGACGGAAGGCTTCTTCCACTCGGCTATAGGCCTAAGACAGAAGGATCCGATCTCTCCCGCCTTATTTATCATAGCCCACGACGCCCTCAGCAGAAAATTTTCAAAACTATGTCTCCACGGCCACATTAAGTACTTCTCTGGCCGTAAAAATAGCCTTCCCATATCACACCTCTTCTATGCGAACGATAGCCTCATATTCCTCAACGGGGGTAATAATAGTGTGGACAACCTTCTGAAGATGCTGTAGGACTACTCTGAGACATCGGGACAGGTGATCAATTTGGGTAAATCTGCTTTGATTGTCTCCCAAAAGGATCACATCTCCCTTCGGGCTGAGGAGATTGTTACGAGTATTGATTTTACGATCACGCATCTCCCCATCCAATATTTGGGGGTGCCACTGTTCAAAGGAAGGGCAAAACCTGAATACTTCTTTGAGATGGCTGAGAAATTTGAGAAAAGAATCTCGGGATGGAGAGGGAGACTTCTTTCCTTTGGGGGCAAGATTACCCTCCTCAAGAGCGTGCTTACTGCCCTCCCTATCCACTCTCTGTCAGTGATTAAAGCCCCTAAAAAACTTTACCAGAAATTAGAGAAATTGATGGCCGCCTTCCTCTGAAACTCTAAAGATCAACACCGGACTAGATGGATCTCTTGGAGTAATGTGTGTCAACCGATGGATGAAGGAAGTCTGGGCATAAGATCCCTCGACTAGGTGATGACTGCTCTCCATGCGAAAAGGTACTGGGCGTTAATTAATGGTGAGTCGGTGTGGGCCCAGTACATGGTCCAGAAGTATAGGGACCCAACCACTCCCAGTTATTCCCTCACATACTCTTCCTCCCCGCTATGGCGATCTATGATGAAGATATTTTACACTGTCTACTGCAACTGCCAGTGGGTTCTGGGCCATGGCAATATCCCTATTTAGGGCCAGAACTGGTGTGGGACCCCTCTCCCCAAACCTCCCGAGTTCATCTATACCCCCTCCGTCCGTCAGGTGGTGGCCTCCCCGATGGTCCGCATATCCCTGGATGAGGAGGTCAACATTCGTAATTTTCTACCTGTGGAAGCTAATGTCGTGCTGGACGACATTACCCTTAACAATGAGAAGGACAAGATAGTCTGGATTATTGACTAACACGGAGAATTCTTTACTAAATGCATCATCGTAGGAGACACCCAATCGACACCTGGAGCAGCTTCTGCTGGAACAAGTATATCCAGCCTCGCATTGGCGCCTTCCTCTGGCGTCTTCGAAGGAACGCCATTCCGGTTGAGGCCAGACTTCTTTTCATGGGAATCAACCTTGCTTCAAGATGCGTGTGCTGCACTAACCCATACACTGAAACAAATGACCATCTCTTCATTTTGGGCGAGACGGCTCAAAAGATATGGCTCCACTTCGCTACCAATTTCCACCTCCCCATCTACTACTCCACTGTCGATCAACTTGCGCAGGTATGGCTTCATAACTCCTCTCTCTCCTCTCTCCCCTCCTCGGCGGACATCAGTAGGAACATTATCTTTGCTTTCTGCTTATGGGAAATCTAGAAGGAAAGGAACTCCATTAAGTTTGGCGACGGGACTGGGAACTACCGGGAGATCATCCGCCGAGTTACCTCACATCTGCAACATACCTTCTCTCCTCATAATCTAGGGACGAACGTGTTGGGGCGTATCAGCACTAATACGAGAGACGTCCACTTGGGGATCTTTGCTCGATGGGTGGCACCGGGGGTGGGTAAGAAGTTGAATATTGCGGCAAAGATAGGGGAAGACCCAGGTCTGATGTGTGGGGGTGTCACAACCTCAGCAACCTAATCTATGCCTTCTCCATGTTCAAAGCGGATACTACTAGCCCTCTACCAGAACTTGACGTCCTTCTCCTGGCGTTACATTGGTGTCACTCTCAGAATATCCAATACAGTGAAATTGAAAGCTCGTCCATCCACCTTACCAACATCATTGCCAAAAAAGTTGAACCTCCCTGGACTCTCAGATACAAGACCCACAAAATCCAACAAATTCTCAACCCGGGTATCGACATTAACTGCATCTCTTCTAGTGCAAATGGTGTGGCAAAAGCTCTGGAGTCTCTAGCTCGGGATTCCAGATGTGACCAAATCTTCTTCCACACCTCCGAACTTCCAATGGCGAACAGCAACACACTGCTTAAGGACCTCTCGGGTCCTTAGGGGGCCCTTTTTCTTCTATTTTCTTTCTCACTTTTGTATACCCCCGATACCTCCGGGGTGGATAGTTTGAAATTTTCTTTGTTTACCCCCGGTCTTCCTGGGGAGGATAGTTTTATTTTGGTATGCCAGGACTAAGGTCTGGCACGTATACTTTTGTAGGTCGTTGGACAATCTCACGACGCCATCTTTGAGCTTAGGCTCCCCTGTATAGCAATAAAGTCCCATGTTTTCAAAAACAAAAACAAAAAAAATGTACAGGTTCGAGGAACCTCTTCCAATTGATGGTCTGAAAAACTAAGGATGGGGAGAAGAATCAAGACTGGTAGTGCGTGCACTCACTCATAAGACGCATGGTGAACCTCGCTCATTGAATAATTTTGTTGGGAACGAAACACGAAAACAGTTCCCCGGCCCAAATCAAGAAGCTACAAAAAAACCGAAGTATAAAACATAGAAATCAAATAGCCAAAAATCACATGAGAGCCAAACAATGCAAATACAACGATTTTGACATGGAAAACCATTGCGAAAAAAATCTACGGGATGATCGAAGTGCAACCCTGAAAAGTCTCCACCAATAGAATAAAAAGTACACCAACTTATCTACTTCCAAAATTCGAAGACGCCCACAAGATTCATGGACTTTAGATTCTGGATGTTTCTATCATACGTGTCCGAATCAGGAATGGTATGATCGATCCACATGAAGTTACAAAGGACAAAGTAAACACTGTTGCCGAGACTACTTGTAAAGTTGTTGGAATATGGAATATCAAGATTAGAATACATGATCGAGTCGTTAGGACGCTAACATGAGTTTGTCATGTACCGAACTTGAAGCAAAATCTTCTTCTTCTTCGAAGTTTGGATTCTAAGGGTTACATAACTACTGTAGAAAGTGCAACAATAAAACATGGAAAAGGAGATCGTGTGCATGATGATCAAAGAAATGAGAATTAGAAACTTGAATGTGCAAGAAGGGTGTACGTCGGCAAAGATACAAGAAACTTTGGATTGATTCGTATGTTTAAATATGGAAGAAATCACTATAAAAATATTGTCATATAGCAACGGATCTCAGCAACGAAAATGGATTCGACGTTGTATTAGAGATAGATAGGCGACTGGTAAGTGACATATTAGAGTATGTGAAACAAATGACCATATTTTCGTCGCTAGTCTATCGCTGAAACGTCAGTATATATGTAGCGACAGACTAGCGACGGAACGTCGGTATATATGTAGCCCCTGCTACGACCAACTCTCCCCTTACGCCTAGCCCGCTCCTCGAATGCCCTCCTCCGACAGCCCTTCTCCCTCGACGGCCCCTCCGACCGCCTCCGCGCCTCCGTCAGACCCCCTCCCCCTCCGTCGAAGGTAAATCCTAACCCTCATTGTTATTTTATTTAATTATTGCATTTGTAATTTTGGTGTTGAACACGTACAAACACGATACACTGGACATGGACACGAGCACATGACATGGACACGGTTCGATTCTGTATCCAAATTTTTGGATACTTTTCAAAATTTTAGATACTGGATTCTGATATCCGATTTTCTTCAAATATTATGGAACATTGATACGAATTCCGATATTAAGATATTCGGATACGAATTCTAAGTAGCCCATAGAAATTTTGGATTTTCAGATTATTCAAAATTCGTGATATTGAATTCGAATATCTGAATATTTTTCGGATATTATCATTTTTAGGATACAATTTTGGATATTAAAATATTCAGATGCGAACTTCGATATTAAGATACGAATTCGAAATTTTGAATATTGGAATTGGATATTCGAATATTTTCGGATATTATCCAATTTAGGATACGAATTCAGATATTAGAATCATAATTCGAATCCGTTAATATATATATATATATATATATATATATATATATATATATATTTATATTCGAATCCGTTAATATATATATATATATATATATATATATATATATATATATATATATATATATATATATATAAATAAATATATATATATATATATATATATATATATAGGAAGCGGATCAAAAGCCCCCCTTAGAAAACCCCCTAAAACCCCCCTCACTCTAATCCGTAATTTAATGTTAATATTAATGTTAATGTTAATATTAATGTTAATGTTAATATTAATGTTAATATTAACATTAAATACTAAAATTAACATTAAAATTAATATTAACATTAACATTAACATTAACATTAACATTAACATTAATATAAAAAAATAAAAAATTAATATTAATATTAGCATTAAAATTAACATTAAAATTAACATTAACATTAATATTAACATTAATATTACGAATTAGAGTGAGGGTTTTTTTTAGGGGGTTTTCTAAGGGGGGCTTTTGATCTGCTCATATATATATATATATATATATATATATATATATATATATATATATATGGGAGCGGATCAAAAGTCCCCCTTAGAAAACCCCCTAAAAACCCACCCTCACTCTCAGCCGTCCATTTAATTTAATATTAATATTAATGTTAATATTAATGTTAATATTAATGTTAATATTAATGTTAATATTAATAATAATTTTTATTTTTATTTTTATTTTCATATTAATGTTAATGTTAATGTTAATGTTAATATTAATTTTAATGTTAAGTTTACTGTTAATTTTAGTATTTAACATTAATATTAACATTAACATTAATATTAACATTAAATGGACGGCTGAGAGTGAGGGTAATTTTAGGAGATTTTCTAAGGGGGGCTTTTGATCCGCTTCCTATATATATATATATATATATATATATATATATATATATATATATATATATATATATATATATATATATATATATATATATATATATATATATAGAGGAAAATGTACCTAAGGTCGACCTTAGGTAAGTCACCTAAGGTCGACCTTATTTTCCTCACTTTACAACATTTTTTTCTTGAATTTTTTTTATGGGATTCATCTACACCTTATTGATTGACAACATACCAAATTTCAAGAAAAAATAATATTGTTTAGCCCCCTATCAATAAGGTGCAAAATCGACGGTGTAGCAGCAAAGTTTTAGACCGTCGATTTTGCAAGGGATAGATAGGGGGCTAAACAATATTATTTTTTCTTGAAATTTGGTATGTTGCCAATCAATAAGGTGTAGATGAATCCCATAAAAAAAATTCAAGAAAAAAATGTTGTAAAGTGAGGAAAATGAGGTCGACCTTAGGTAACTTACCTAAGGTCGACCTTAGGTACATTTTCCTCATATATATATATATATATATATATATATATATATATATATATATATATATATATATATATATATATATATATATATATATATATATATTGAAGAAAGGGTAATTCTTATATATTGAAATAATTACACATTACACAAAATACTGTTGACCAAGCCTCCTTGTCTTAATGACTAAATCCCAAGCATCTAATATCACAGTTTATGTTATTTATAATACCCGAAGTAGTTGTTGTTCTCCCTTCATATATCCTCATGTTCCTCTCGCGCTAAACGTGCCATATCGCGGATAACAGCTTGATTCTCCCTTTCTCAAACGCCTCTATGCCGTTAGCTTTTAGTGCCCGCACCTCATCGAATACCTCGAGTAGCCCGACTCTGCGGCTATGACTTGATGTGCTCCCTCCTAGTTGAGACTTGATGTGCTGCCAAATAAATCCTGTAGTTTGGCATCGAAAAAATAGATGGTCTCTCGTCTCGATCTCCTCCTCACATAGCACGCAAGTGTTGCTAGGTAGCTGGACTCCAAACCTGACCAACCGTTCCTTAGTGAGGAGCCTATCCCGAACTGCCTTGTATAAGCAGAGTTGCATCTTGACGGCCGTGCCCTTTGCCCACACCACATCTGCCCAAGCCGCCTTCGGTAGACGTGGGCGTTCCATGTCGAATACCCTGCTGAAGCTGAACTCCCCGTCCAAAGTGTCCTTCCATATCCAATGATCTGCTCCGGTCTCATTGTCAATTCTGACCTTGGCGATCTCCTCCTTGTACCAGATGGCAACCTGCCTGTCTTCCGCCCTCCACGCACTATTATGAATAATGACATTTACCTTCTCATAGTTGCCGATAAGTTCGAACGTTGGCCAGCCTAATTTGTCTACTAAGCTCTCATGCATCAGCCATGGATCAGGCCATAAACTGGTAGCTCTCCCATCATGTATGACTCTCAGAATATATTTCTTTAGTTTGTCCCGGAGACGTAGTATGTTTTTGAACGTCACTGAGAAATTATTATCAATACCTTGAACCCAGAAATTATTGGTTCGAAGGTATCTATTCCTCGTCCATTGCGCCCATATGGATTTTCCTTCTATGCACTTCCATGCCAGTTTGAGCATGGCTACTTCACGCAAGACACTAAGGGAGCGCAAACTGACTCCTCATTCTTCCTTTGGCAGACACAGCTCTTTCCATGATATGGCGTGTAACCTTCCTCTCCAAACGAAATTGGCGCATAGATTTTCTATCCTTTTTATGGTCTTATTTGGAATATACAACGCTTGCATCCAATAAGACGTGATAGCTATTATCACCGCCCTTACCAACTCAATCCTGCCTCCGAACGAAAGTATTTGAGCCTGCTATCCTTCCAGTCGAGAACTGACGTATTGCACCAGGCCATTGCAGTCCACGTCCTTCACATATGTAACTGATAATGGTAACCCAAGATATTTCACTGGAAGTTCACCCAGTTCAATGTGCAATTTCTCCGACCACCTCTCATTTTACGGGCAATCTTTGTTGACATATAGTCGACTCTTCTTCCTGTTGAGTTGTAATCCTGACACTTGCTTGAAGTCTGCCATAATGGATAGTAATGCATTGATTCCACTATCTGATGGTTCAATAAAAACCAATAGATCATCAGCGTATATTAAATGCGATACACTGGGAGAGACACGATAATATAAAGGTCGGATAAGCCCCTGCATCACTGCCAAGTCCATCATGCACGTAAAGTGCTCCATCACCGTCGTGAACAGATACGGGGAGAGTGGGTCTCCCTGTCGTAGCCCTCGGTTGCTATGGAAGTAGCCTGTTGGTTGCCCATTGATGATGATCGAGAAGGAGGGCGTCGATATGCACTCTCTGATCCTGTCGACCCACCAACGTGCAAATCCCATGCTCTGCAGTACCTCGCAGATGAACTCCCTATTAACCATGTCATAGGCTTTCTGCAAGTCCAGTTTGATACACCCCTTGTTTCCTCCTGGCTTGTTAAACTCGCGAACCAACTCATGGGCTAGTAGACAGTTTTCGGCAATCGATCTCCCCTTTATAAAAGCCGATTGATTCATCGAGATGAGTTCCTGCATGAGACTTTGCATTGTAGACACCATAATATTAGCAATAATTTTATATAGGAAATTACAGCAAGCTATTGGACGAAAATCACCCAGAGAAATTGCCCCCTCCTTCTTCGGAATAAGCGTCAAAAAAGTATGATTAATCTCCTTTAGTAGTCGCCCTGTGAGAAAGAAATCTCGAACCATCTATAGAATAAGATGCTTAAGCAGGTCCCAGTGCTGCTTGTAGAATCCCGCACTGAACCCATCAGGCCCCGGAGCTTTGTTGGAGTCAGCATTTTTAACAATGAGTTCAACTTCCTCCATCGTAACTTCTATGTTTAGTATTGCATTTCCTTCCTCAGTAATAATTCTTTTACTAATGATCTCAGGGAAGGAATAACTATAATCAAATTGATTATATAAATTAGTGTAGAAATTGATAGCTTCTTCTCCCACTTTGGAATCCTCGAAAATTGCCTGACCATTAGCATCCATGAGCAACCCGATATGATTCCTGTTCTGCCGAGCTCGAATGGTGGAGTGGAAGAATTTTGAACAATGATCGCCCTCCTTAAGCCATAAACACTTAGCTTGTTGTTGCAGTTTTAGTTACTCTTGGTATCGGAGTAATCGAAGTTCCTCCTGTAGCCTACTCTCCTTCACTGCTGGAGTAGCATCCAACAGACCGACTTGAAGTTGATTCTAAATTATGCACAGTTCAGCCTCCTTGGTAGTCAGCTCGCTACTTGGTCGGCTCCTGTTCCAGTTCTTCAATTCTTTCTTAGTCTGCTTCAATTTTTGCATTAACTGAAATTGTATGTTGCCCATGCATTCGTGCTGTAGCCCGCTGTCACGCCCCAGAACCAAAATACTGGAGAGCGAGGGAATGACTCAGCCAGCTACGTATTATGGGTAGATGAATACCGTATAATACGATCAATGCTGTCTACAAGACGAGGGGGTGCATACTACATGAAAGTCTCCCTATGGTCACTTTACTTCTATTGTCTCAATCATTCAAATAAGAAACATAAATAGAGAACATGTGAGATAAAGCAGTAAGGCATCCCAAACGCTCAGTCAAAATGTTCTTGATATCTGGCTTTACAAAATACAGCCAGATGATGTAGTAAGTATACACAATTGTTAGCAGCTGCAGCCTGACTTAGTTACAATTATGCAAAAGTAGGTACAAGACAATCCGACTAACATGTCGGTGCCAAACGGCAAAGTATAAAGTAGATAACAAAACGGGCGGGGAAGTAGAAACCCACTCGAGTCCTCCTGCGATCATCCCTCTAGTGTTGACCATCTTGGAGGTAGAAGTAAGCTGGATCCTCAGGGACCGGCTCTAAATCTGGCCATACAAAACCAGAGAGGTTAGACCTCTAATAGCAAGTACCGCAAGGGAGCACGATATGAGGAATGAAGCCAGTAATAAGAGAATATGATAATAGATCTCTGCTATCTACTAGGACTCACACAACATCACGACACTTCGAACCGACCTCCCAACCAAACAAGGACAGAAGTTGGCCCGTCATGTCCTGACATTCTGATCATCTCAGTTAAGTAACAGAGTAGGTATAGTACACAAACAAATCAATTTAAACGGCCAGACAACTACTACGGCTTGCTATTGTGAGTCCCAAGTTATCCTAGAATTATGCAATAAAGGATTTCTCAGTTCTTACTATGCGCAAGCAAGGCTAGTTTACCCAGTCAATCAATTACGCCAATCATGAATTAGACGAGTCCCAGCGGGACGCCCGTCATTAATATATAATATTCAATAGATAATATAACCAGATACCGCTCCCTGCCCGTATGGCAGATTTGCAGTATCTGTGGGGACCAACCGGCCTGTCGGGCACTACTAGTCCCAAGAGGGCTGCTATGTAAGAACTCGGGAATCCATTCTCTCCATGCAATCATTATTTTATTTAACTTAATAGTCTCTACGTTGAGTGAAGTACCATGCCATGGATTATGGTCATTCAGAATGAGTACTTTCGTACGGGGTACGATATGCACAACTCTACAATGATACCAGTGCGGTTAGGTTGTAGGTCTTACATAGCGTAATGCAATAATCAAAACTAACCACGGAGTAATCATGCCTTGACCATAAAGTACACATGCTTCTTTGGTAAGATAAATAAATAATAAATGAATTGAAGTCTGTATGTGCCTGTATGCCAATATTCGGGATTAGCCAGTCGATTTCAATAGTTCATAATTAATATGAATATGTCTCATTCATTCAATTCAAAAAGACGACTAGCCAGTCTCTTAGTTCCAACTAGGAACGCATGATCAATTATTAGTCAAGGTCACAATCATTATCAATGGTGACAAGGCATGAAAGTCAACTAGTATTCAGTGGGGTAGAGTCTACAACTCTCAGGGTTTAATTCCAGTCAATCGGGGTATCTATAACTCAATTCACGACACATGGTACATCCCACGTAACAATCTATATTTAACAAAAATATTAACATATCATGATTATATCAAGTTTATGCCAAAAGGCGTAAGGATATTTTAAGAGTGTCATGCATGCCAAAGGGATACGCTCAAATAAAGTTGTGCGCGTAAAAAAAACTCGTTTTACGCCGAGCCAAGAAGTACGCGTAAAAGAATATATTTTTACGCAAGAAACACTGTGCGCATAAAATATTGCATGCATAAAGGTAGCTCGTGTAAAGGGTCAAGTTACGCCCGAAATGCTGTGCGCGTAAAAGAATACGCTAGGTCAAGTAGACTAGCGTAAAACGGTTTTACGCTGCCACGAGCGATCTCTCTAATTGAATTCCTACATTCTCCGTCTCTACGCGGACACGTATAACGTGAGCGTAAAAACTCAATATTACGCTGGCATGTACAACATGAGCGTAAAACTCAATACTACGCTGACACGTACAACGTGAACGTAAAGTTAATACTACGCTGGCACGTACAACGTGAGCGTAAAGTTAATACTACGCTGGCACGTACAACATGAGCGTAAAGTTAATACTACGCTGGCACGTACAACGTGAGCGTAAAGTTAATACTATGCTGGCACGTACAACGTGAGCGTAAAGTTAATACTACGCTGGCACGTACAACGTGAGCGTAAAGTTAATACTACGCTGGCACGTACAACGTGAGCGTAAAGTTTACCCTGAACTCCAATTCTCATGGAGCCTTCGTTCCAAGCCAGAAATGGGGTTCCCATGGGTCAAATGGCATAAACACAACCTCAACAATCTAGTATGAACAAAACTTGGAAATAAGGAAGTTTTGACAGATCCAAACTACTGAAAACCGAAAAAAACATAAATTTTTAGATCTTCTAAAAATAAAACTTCAAAACGAAAAATGCCAAGTTCTAAACTCTCTTAGAATCACAAGGGAAAGAGAATAGAACCATAAAATGGGTTTTCATGTGGAAGCAAGATGTACTTGCCTACGAGTTGGTAGGTAGAGAGAGTTATGAAGAAGAAGAAGAGTAAATGAGAAGGAGAAGTAATAAAGAGAGAGAGAAAGGATTGGGGCTTTAAATGGTGATGGTGGGTTCGGTTCATGATGAACCACCATAACCCAAAAATAAACCAACCTAGGCCAAACCTAAAGTAAGCTAAAGCAGAGAATAAAAGCAGAAAGTAAAATGCAGAAAATTAATTACAGGAAATTAATTAACATGAATTTAAAGAGATTTAAATACAAAATAATACATGATAAATATTTAAATAAATATATGAAAGCAGTACATGTATTAAAAATACGTATTCTGGGAACGGGGAGTGACACCCGCGCTCAACCGCTTGGCTGTATCCCTCAACTAGCGGCCACACGTTGTAAAATCGAAACGGACGTCTCCGTCTAGCCTCATCTTCGTATAACCGAACCAGGATAGGGGAATGGTCACTTGTGCCGCTATGAAGACCTTCAGCTCGAGTGTTCGGGAATGTCGACAACCAGTTATGGTTGCACAATGATCTGTCTAGTTGACAAACAACCCGAGCCGTTGATGAATTGTTGTTCCATGACCATATGTGCCCCGTGCGACTGAGGCAGTGCAGCCCCGAGTTGAGTATGCAAGATTGGAAGTCATCAAGAATGGCCGCTGGAACCTGTTGGCCGCCTAACTTTTCACCATCATACATGATAGCGTTAAAATCTCCACTCATGATGAATGGTAGATTATCACCAACGTCAGTAGCAAGCCTGATAATATCCTTTTATAACTCGAAATGACGTCTACGGTCATTATGCCCATAGACAGCTCCAACGACAAGATTGAGACCGCCTTTATTAGTGAAATTGACAATAATAAGTTACTCGGATAGGAATCTTACCTGCCCTGTCCACTCCGAGGTGTTCCACATCACCTATATTCGTGCCATGTTGCAGCTGGCTAGATCGTGTACAGAGGACCACCGATGTGGCGTTCTTCTCGTGAGCAGTGACTCCAATTTGATCTTGCTTTCGAGAATAGAGACAATCGAACACCTATGCTTCTTCACCAAGTTCTGTACTTCTTTCCACCTTCCTATGGAATTTGTCCCTCGGATATTCCATATAAGTATTGTCATCTAATGATTAGGGGGTATATTGTCCTTTTTAAGTCTCTGACTTTCCCTCGGACGAGGTGGGAAAGTCCCCATGCTCTGTGTCTGAGACATCTGCTCCTGACCTGACCCCGGCGTCTTCCCCTTTATCAACATAACCCACTTGGGGTTTTCTTTGGTAAGAGGTCTGCTCCCCTCTAGTCGAGTCCGTGCATTGACGTCACTCTCCCTTGTCTCGTCTGGCTCTGCAGGCGCCACACTTGTGCCTTCTGTTCGATTGTTCCCATTCTCCCATGGTTGCCCGTCGCCAATACTCTCGGAGCCATGTTGCGTCGTCATGGGCGATCTGGCCATGTTCTGTGCGTTGTCTCCTGCGTTCTAGACGACCAGTTCTTGGGACATGGCTTCATTGTTGTGGGACTCTTCCTCTAGCCCAGGTCGCTTGCCCAGTAGAGAATGTCGCAGCGGTATCTCGCTCATCTCTATGGCAACTCCAATGTTGTCTTGGTCCATTTGCACCGCCATCTCACTAAGGGTTTCTACATTCTCCGCCCTTCTGCTCTCTGTTTCCCGTTGAGTCTCTTCCTGTCGAGCTTCCTTTGACATGGCTAAGTCCGTCTCCTTACATTGAGTCCTCGTATGTCCGAAATAATGACAGAGTTTGCATGACGGAGGCACCTACTTGTATGCGATTTCTTGTTCTAACCGCTCGCCGTTAGGAAGAATGAGATCGGCCTTCCTATGGAGTGGTTCTCCAGCAGCGATTTCTACGAAGACCCTCGTGTAGGATAACCGTTGTCGTCGGCTGTAGGGATATCCGTGCGAATAGGTTTGCCCACGATACTAGCCAGTTTCATGATGGCAGGGTTGCTCCATAATTGAGGGGATAGCCAGGGGAACCAGATCCATATGGGGATGGTGTTCAAGCGGTCTTTCTCAAAATTCGTCTCGGGGTGCCATTTTTTTAGCACCACCAGTCTCCCATCGAAGGTCCAGGGCCCCCCTTGTATAACTCTCTCCAGATCCTCAGCCAGGTCGAATTTTATAAAATAAAATCCATTTTCTCTTGAGTAAATTTCCATCCCTCCTTTAGGTCTCCATAGTCGGAGGGCGAATCCTCTCAGCTGCCCGTAGTATGGTCGGTTTTCCATTACGTATAGGACAATAGTATTTTTCCAGAACTCCGTGGTTTCTTGAATGTCGTCACACGTGATCTCGACCACCTTCTCCCCGTTGATGATCCTTGGTTCAATATATTGTAGATCGACCTCCTCCTGTACCGCCATTGGTTTACATAAATCCGCCCAGGACACTGGTTTGGATCGTCCCCCTGCACTTCCTTCCATCTGGCTCCCCATAGTCGCTTTAGCCGGAGTATTGATCTCCTTATTCATCTGTGCTGACCTATTATTTCCGGTCCTATCACCACCCCTTAGGGGCGTAATAGTCGTCCTGGTGCCTGCGTATCCCTTCCTTTGTTCCCCTCCAAACTCCGGCCTCCGCGTTAACGAACGCTGGCACCCGCGCTGCCTGTTGGTGTTCCCTCCCCAATAGTTCGTCGCACCCTTCTCCCTTTGATTACCCAGATTTCTCCTCCGCCTACGCTCCACTGTTGACCATCCTCCATTAACATCCCTGATTCCGTCATCCTCCTCTCCAGGGAGAAGTCGGGAAGCAGCCGTCGTTGCCTCCTTAGGTTTCCCGCCGCGATCAAGGGGGAACCCTAAATCGCCTGGAGAGCTCATATATATATATATATATATATATATATATATATATATATATATATATATATATATATATATATATATATATAATATATATATATATATATACAAAGTACATTTTATTTATACAAAGTACATAATGATAACACAATACAACAAATATAACAATCCAAAAAATCCAAGCTATCAACTCGATGATGGAGGAGGTAGCGGAGGTAGCTGTCGTCTCGTCAAGTACTGGTCAAGTACTGCATCATCACTGTAGTAAGGATCTGTTGTAGGTCCATAGGAACAATGGCTGGAGCAGTCGCCCGAGAGACACCAGGAGCTAGAACACTAGACAGAGTGGCATCAGGAGCTGTAAACCCCCTAAAAATCTAAAAGGTATTTATTTAATTATTTTAATTATTTCTATATTTCTTTTAATTTATTTAATCATATTTGGTCATAAAATTTCTCATTATGATTTATGGTGAAATATTTTATTGGTTTAAAATATTAACTGTAGGTTATTGTTATACGAAATAAATATATTTTAAAGGTAACAAATATTTTAGAATTTTTTTAGAATTGTTTTGGTATGAATTAAAATACAATTTATACATAAGTAGTATTTTATTTTAGAATTTTATTGATAAATGAGTAAATGTATAAAATATTGTTGTATAAATAAAAAATGTTATTTTTATCATACTAATATTTTATTTAGAAATATTATAGTAATTTTGTTGAAAGTATTAGGAATTTTAGATATGTATAAATATATTTTACAAACTAGTATATGTTGTATATATAACTATATATAAATATATTGGTATATATATTATATATTAATATTTTATATTATTTTTAGACATTTTATATTTATCTTTTATAGATATATTAAGATATTTTTATTATCTTTGTAAGGGTTTTTTTATAAAATATATACGTATATATGTTGTATATATAAAAATATATATGCATATAATGGAGCATATATATTGTTATAATTTATATATATCAAGAATTTATATATTCTCTTATTATATATTTTATATATCTTAGGCTTTATTATACTATATAAAGGTTTAGAAAAAAATAGAACATCGTACTGTTCCAGAAGGGAACAGTACCCTCAACCAAGCAACTCGCGCCCCTTTTTTTTGAATGGTAGTAGCTTTATTCATCAGGAAGGAGGAGCAAAATTATTACAGAAGGCATACTCGGTCTCAAGGGCCTGGGTAATACAATCAGGGGGGGTTTGGAGAATAATGGAGCAACTGTTAAGAAGAGCAAATTGGGCTAGTTTATGGGCAACCTCATTGCCTGTCCTCCTGACAAAGAGAAAGGAAGGCAGGTGAGGGGCAGAATCTACTTCGACACTGAGGTTGTTGCACAAGTCGATAAGCTTCCATGGAATCAACTGCGAGTCACCTTGGAGAATTCTGAGCGTCGTCAAGGAGTCGCCTTCAATGAGGATGTCCGATGAGGTGAGTCGGCTAGCGAGACGGATTCCAAGTCTAATGGCTAGTAGTTCAGCCTGGAATCTACAGTCAGTAGACATCAAGGATGTCTGGTGCCAAGTTGAAGCGGCAACGAACCTACCCATGGAATCCCTGGCTATGACCGCGGCCGCAATAGCAGCGGAGGAAGTGGCCCCATCCACGTTGATCTTGATGGCTCCCGGTGGTGGGGGGTACCATTGGCCCGGCATGGAGAGATCCTTGCGTTGTTTGGAAATCTCTTCCAATTGTGTGAAGCTTCCCTTCATATATGCATTAAAAGTGAGACTGCCTAGATTGTTGATACGATGTATATTTGGTGCCTTATTGCGGAAAATGCAATCACCTATTGACTTCCAAATAGCCCACAAAAGCGAAGCCCCCCTTCGGAACGCTTCATGGGATTCGACGTTCTGCAACCAACTCTGAAGTAGGGTGGAGATGTCGGGCACTTGGTCCACCCGCAGCCCCAGAGGGCTAGTAAACCAGACAGCGCGTGCAATGTTGCAGTAAAGAAAAAGATGGTTTGCGTCTTCTTCATGAATGAGGCAGAATGGGCACATCGGGTTTATATGAGGCAATCGTTTGTTAATCGAAGATAGGAGGGGGAGACCATTATTCATGAGTCTCCAAATAAATATTTGAATCCGAGGTAAAATATTAGGCATATCCCAAAGGTGCCTCCACAGGCGGTTCATCGGTGGCAATGATGACGTGGAAGCTGACTGGCGACGAATGAGCTCGTATAGTGACTTGGAGGAGAAGCTCCCATTTTTCGAGCAGGTCCAAAGCAAGAAGTCTGGACTATCGATCTCAGAAATATTAATGGAGGCAATTGCCATGGCTTCCATATCAGTGAAGAGGGACTTGATTAAAGGAATATTCCAAGTTTTGGTTTGCAGATTCATGAGTTCTCGTACCAACTTTGGTCCATTTTGGTCTTGTGGTTGGTTGATGATTCTAAAGCCTGGCAGGGACGGAATCCAAGGGTCTGCATATATGTCAACCCATCCACCACAGATCTTCCAGCATACATTGTTTGCCATAGTTTGACGAAGGTCGAGAATACCCGACCAGGTGGGGGAAGCTCGCCGGCTTTTAGGTTCCTTCCAGAACGATCTGTTCTTGAGATAGACACCCTTAAGTAATTTGGCCCAGAGATGATGCGGTTGAGTGAGAAATCGCCATAGGAGCTTCCCGATGAGAGATTCGTTAACCCAAGCAGGGTTCCGAAATCCAAGTCCTCCCTCCTTCTTTGGAATAGTGAATTTGTTCCAATCTAGAAAGTGCATTCTCCTCTCGGATGGGTCATGCCTCCACCAGAAAGAGCACTGTTGTTGCCTCATCTTGTTAGTGATTATTTTGGGCACTTTGTACGTTGACATATAGTAAACTGGGAGAGAGCCGAGTGTTGACTTGATAAGGACGGATCGCCCAACATGGGATAATAGTTTAGACTTCCACCCATGAAGACGCACGTTGCACTTGTTGATGAGAGCATCATACGTAGATATTCTGCCTTTAGGGAGAAGCAAGGAGTGTCCCAAATATTTGTCCGTGCTAGCCATAGAAGCAACATGGAGAATGCTCGCCAAGCTTTGTTGTAACACTGGTGGAACTTTTTTACTAAAATGGATGCTTGATTTCTCGAAATTAATCTTCTGACCCGACTAGGAAGAGAAAGTTTGGAGGATTGAGTGTGTCATCTCCAAACATTCAGTAGATGCCTGGCCAAAAATGAATAAATTATCAGCAAATAAGAGATGTGTGATGGAGGGGCAATACCGATTGATGCGAATGCCTCGAAAGAGATCTTGTTGCTCGTAGCAATATATGTCTTGAGAGAACTTCTGAGCATAGGATAAAGATATATGGCGATAGGGGGCAGCCCTGTCGGATGCCGCGCTTGGGGCTGAAGTATCCTTCTGGTGTACCATTGATTAAGATAGAAAAGGATGAGGAGGTGATACAACTCATGATGATCTTATTAGTATGGTTCCGGATTCCCAGTCCATGTAATACGTTTCTAATAAATGGCCAAGCAAGGCGATCGTAGGCTTTCGCCATATCGATTTTGAGAGCGAAGGAATTCTTACTTGCTGGGAATGATTTCATGGCATGTAGTAACTCCTGAGCAATGATGTAGTTGTCGGTGATTTGTCTCCCTGGGACGAAGGCGTTTTAGGATGGCGAGATGAGTTTGTCCATCATTGGCCTGAGATGGTTGGTCAGGATTTTGGTGACGGTTTTGTAAGCAACGTTGCACAGGAAGATGGGTCGGAAGTCCACTGGTGACGCTGGATTGTCACGTTTGGGGATGAGCACGAGATACGTGTGATTAATATCTGGGTCGATGTGGCCAGTAGAAAAGATATGCTGGACGGTTGAGACAAGCTTCTTACCGACAATATCCTAGAATTTTTGGTAGAAGATGGCCGAAATTCCGTCCGGACCCGGCGCTTTAAGGGGGGCCATGCTCTTAACAACGTGCTCGATTTCATCCATGTCGGGAGACTTCCCAAGGTCGCGGTTCTCATCTTCAGTGATCGAACATGAGGAGATGATGAAGACGGGATCCATCGAAATTGAATCATCAGCACAGAAGAGTGCCTTGAAATGCTCCAAAATTGTATCAACGATGAGGCCATGATCCGAAGTCCAATTGCCAGTTGGAAGTAACAAGGAGCGAATCTCGTTCTTACGCTTCCTGATAGACGCTTTGATATGGAAGTACTTGGTGTTCTTGTTGCCGTCCTTGATCCACCGACAGTTAGTACGTTGCATCCAGTAGATATCCTCGATCATAAGTAGATCATTGAGTTCACCACTAATCTCTCTTTCTTCTTGTAGTGATTGGCGTGAAGTGGAATTCCCAGCTTGGATTGTGAGTAGCTTTGAATGTAGGTGAGAGATACGGTCCTTCACATTGCCAAAAGTAGCCCGCCCCCAGCTATGAAGCCTCCTTAGAGTTGAATGAAGGTTCTGCATGAGCGATGAGTCAGGATTAGAGTTGGAAGTGAGCCAAGTTTTAGAGAGAACTTCCTTAAAGGAGGGGTTGGACATCCAGAACGTCTCGAAACGGATTGGCCGTTTCCCATATTGAATTTTGTTATTGGTGTTCAGGAGTATCGACGCATGATCGCTATTGTAGCGAGGCAATGTAGAAACGGTGGCATGAGGATGTGCGCTGCACCAATCAGTATCGGCGAAGGCTCGATCAAGACGCTCTTTGATGTGGTGGTAAGGATTCCTGCCGTTGGTCCATGTGTACACCGGCCCCACGCATCCCAGATCGAGGAGTCCGCAGTGATTAATCATATACAGGAATGGGGCGGCCGAGGTAGAATCAAATCCCCGCCCCCCTCGCTTCTCTCCTGGTTTTGTAATTGAGTTGAAGTCCCCAATACAACACCAGGGCACGGTGAAAGAGTCAGAGAGTGCTTTGATGGTATCCCAAACTTTAGGTCTGTCCTTCTTCTTCGGGCTGCCATACACGCATAGGAGATTCCAGGCATGATCTGTGTGATTGTTGTTAATGGATAGGAGTATTAGGTTATTAGAGGAAAAGGAGACGGATGTATTGATGGAGCTATCCCATCCCAGCCATAGGCCACTGGTACGTCCTATGGGTGGGACGGTAAAGGTGTTTGGGTAGCCAAGGCTAGGAAGGA
>JANAVB010033012.1:5723931-5833931 GCA_029216955.1 Iris pallida | reverse complement strand
ATGAGAAGTCCAAAAGTCAAGAAAACGGAAGCCTCTACGCACAGGGGACGAAGCTGGCTGGTAGGATATCAAAAGAGGAGAATGATTAGATTCTGCCCGATTCAGATGCTCGCAAGAGACCTGGACTCCATCCAGCCAACTACCCGTCACGAGTACCCTATCAAGGTGGGATCCCTGACGATCAACCCCCGACTGGCCGTTCACCCAAGTGTAGATGCTATCTCTGAAACCAACATCGGAGAGCCCAGCAGCCAACTGAAAGTCGAGGAAGTCCGCAATAGCCCTCGTGTCAGGAGGTCGACCCCCAAATTTCTCATCCGGAGAAGCAATAATATTGAAGTCCCCGCCCACCGCCCAGGGCAAGCCAATATCCCTGGCTTGGACGTCCAGAAGGTGCCTCCACAAATTCCTCCTCCCCTGTCATGTCCCTGTACCATGAACAATCGACATCCGCACCGAAATCGAAAAATAGCTCAGAGAAAGCTGCACTGTGATAGCCTGATCACAAGAGTCAATACAATTTATCCCAAGACCCGACTTGCAGAAAAAACCAAATATTGCCCTTATTATTGCAAAAACTAGCATCAAAATCCAACCTCAATTGATAAGAAAGAAGCTTGGAGGATATCACCTTGGGTTCAATAATAGCAAGAACCTGGATAGAGTTGGTCCGAAATAAGGACCTGAGACGGGACAAAGTAGCTCTGTTCGCCGTCCCTCGAACATTCCAAATATGGAATTTAACCATGGACCCTCAGGGGGTCCCGCCTAACCCGGGAAGCATGTGATCGAAGAAGTCGATCCGACTGAGGTGCCATCGACTTCCTCCGCCTACCAGCCGCCTTCTTGAAAGGGACCATCTGCCAGTCTTCTTCTTGCCCCTCGGAAAATGAGGTGGAAGGTCTAAACTCAGGCAATGAGACCATATCATCTTCCGGAGGTGGGTCATCACCCCAGACGGATAAAGAATCGTGACCAGCCTCCTCCCATACTACCAAGCTGCGATCTTCAATGTCAGAATCAGCCGCTATAACTCCCTGTCCCAGCTGGCTATGGATAATGATAGGAAGATCCGATAAAGCAATAGGCCCAATACCCCGCTCCGGGCCCATATGCCCATCCAAGCTAGAGCCCAAAATGCTGCGTCCCTCCTGCATGGGCCGTCCGTCATCCGACCATAAAGCCAGCTGGCCCATAGATGACTCCCCCACGTGCCAGGATGGCGGAATGGATCTCGTACGATTATCTCCACTCCCACGCATTCCGGGCCGCGTGGTCCCCGTGCTATCATCATGCCCCTCAACGTGCCTCCACACCTGCCGTGTCCCCTTCCCTTTCTCACTCCTTGAACGTCTCCGTCGACGACCCCTGCTAATCCCACGTCCACCCACCGGGCCGTCCTTCTCATGCACTGTACCTGGAGAGGTACCGTCAGGGATGGGTGATCTATCAGCTACCCCCACGGAAGAAGGCTCCACCTGGGGTCGACCACAAGCACTCTCAGCGTGACCATGATGGCCACAAGAAATACAGTAGAGAGGCCTCCGCTCATATACAATCGGCTGTGAGCGAACACCATCAGGCAGTTTGAAGAAAACTTCGTGTTGAAGTGGTTTGCTGACGTCCACTTCAACCAATACCCTGGCTACCCCCGGCCTAGAAAATGAAGCCGTAGCCCGGTCCGTACTGAGCGGAGTGCCGAGACCAGATACGATGGAAAGAACCGCATTGGTATTAAACATGCAGTGGGGAAGCCCGGGGAAGGCAACCCAGATGGGAATCCTAGGGTCCTCTCTCAACGGCAAAAAGTCCACCGACGACCTGAATATCACCATATGAACTCGGCCAACAAACCAACAGTCCTTAGACTGCAGCTGGAGAAAGTCACTCTCAGCATGAGGCCGAATAAGAACGTGTCGATCATCGATAGCCTTCACTTCAATCAACCCCCTGAAACCCCGCGAATCAAAAGCCTTTCTAATAGCCTCAACCGGAAGTCTCCGTCGGGCAAACTTGCCAATAAGGTCCAGGCCACACGGCGCCGTGAGGGCCTCCATATCCGACTGAGAGAAAACTACCACCTTTCGACCACTAGCAACAATGGCTGGTCGAAAATCCACCCTAGGCGAACCACCCGTCGACGTCGATGCGGGTCCACCCACCACCGCAGCGAATGACCTCGCCGGGCCATCCGTCCCTTCACCTACCCCCTTCGACGGGGCCACCGCCGCTGCTGCCATAGGGTCCACCCGTCGTGCCACCTCGCCTCGAACCGGAGACCCCCTCGAGGCAGGAACGACTCCCCCCACCGCAACCGATACGTCCCCATTGCCGCCCCCTGGAAGTCCAGTAGGGCCAGAACCCCCCACCGTCGGACCAGAGCCATGGGGGGCGGAGCCGACGACTCCCGCCGCTCGACGGCCCAGATGGCCGGAGCCTACCGCATCACCCGGGGGTGCAGAACTCCCCGTCGTAACCTCCAGCCGATCCTTGCCGACGCCGCCAACCACGGTCGGGTCGCCACCAGGGACGACGCCACCAGCCAAGCACCGGCCAGGGTGGCCGGATGCCCCCGACAGTGAACCATCCGGGGGGGCGGAGCCCCCCGCCGGATCGAGCATCACGAACGCCTATACGAGAGAATCGCCTGCGGGAGCCCTAACGAGAGAGGATTTTTTTCATATATATATATATATATATATATATATATATATATATTATCACGTCTATCTGACAAAAATAATATGACCAATAAAATAATAATATTAAATAACAATCCCAATAAAATAATACTAATAATAATAACAAAATTTAATAAACCAATAACGGGTGTACATACAATTATATTTACAGTCTAATAATCCAAAAACATACAAGGACACATTATATACAATTACCATTGAATATCAACTAATTTTGATATCCATAATATTTATTAATAAAATACTTAAAAACCTGCAATAGATCATTAAAATGGAATACGGCATTATCCTACCAGAAATATATCAACATGAATGTCTTTGGACGGGTCGCACGACTACATGGACTTGGATTTGACTTAAGTCCAATCTGGACAGGTTCGGTACAATCGAGTTCCCGAAAACTCAATAATATAATTAAATAATAATTAAAATCTTCAGTACTGGTTAAGTTGCAACTTGGCCTAGTTTTCCTAGTTAGGACGTCACTATGGCTTGATCTTCCCTACCATGGCTAATACACTAGTCAAGGCACACTACTGCACTATCCGTACCATGATTTCTAGCCATCTTGTACTCCAATTCTCAACCATGATTAAAATCATTTACCGTGACAATTAACTAAGCAATTATTTATAAAAATCCTAAAATCACCATTTAAATCAAAAATAATAAAAAATAATAATTCAAAAAATTTCGGAAATGGGAGCTACACGTAATATAAGCATCCATCAGTATGTCCTCAAAGGTCGCCGTGCGACGCCCATACGTGTGAAATCTGACGCTGTAGTTCAGGCCCCTCCTGAACTTTCGGGCATTCTCCCCCTCATCCTAAACCATGCCCTTGGCGAACCGGCTTGGACGAAAGAACTCCGCCGCATACTCGTCCATCGACGAGTTCTCCTGTATCAGTCCTACAAACTGGCCCTCCAGCACACTAAGAGCCACATCAGGGAATAATTTCTCCTTGAAGAGCCTCTTGAAGTTCTTCCATGTCAGGCCTCTCACTGACGCATGAGGGTCCGTGCAGTACCAAGTCAAAGCGATGTCAAAGAACTGATTTGCTGCTGCTGCCACCCACAGTCCCTCCAGAATCTCTGCTAGCTCCAAGCTCCGCTCAACATCCTCTAGTCATTCATCGGCATACAGGATCCCCTCTGTTCCCTTGAACTCCCGAGGGTACATCTTCTTGAAGTCTAACACCGAGTCAGGCCTTGCCTGCTGCTGCTGCGGTTACTGGGCGGGAGCGCCCTGAACCGGAACTTCAACCACCTTTTCAATAACTGTGAGTGCCAACTGGTGCATACTCTCAATACTCTGCCTCAGAACCTCTGTCTTTCGCTGTGATGCCTCAGTATGTGCTCGCTGTGCGTCCATCATTTGCTGGAGGAGCGCGAACATCTGTGTGGCGTCGGTCGGTAGCGTAGATGGAGGTGGAAGAGTCTCTGGCTGAACGAGTGTAGGCCTCCGGACCGGCAGAGGAAGACCTCCTGGTGCTACTACCACTCCCTCCTGAATGGCAGGTCCCTCAATCGGAGAAACACGTTTCGAAGTATCGAACCTCTCCGATGTTGCACTGGGTCCAGCAGTTTGAGCTCGAGTCTTCGTCATCATGAAGATAGATTCAGGCAAGGAGATCAATATGGCACAAGATAAGATATTATCAAAGAAGGACAATTAAATTTGAAATGCAAGAAGAGTTATCATGATAATCAAAAGATCAAAAAAATTTCCTAATATGTGAGTAACTCATATCATAACCTATAACCTATATCCTAACATCAGGCTCGTAATTAGTACTCTAAGTCGAGTACCATTACGAATTCGCACTAGTTGCGACTCAGACCTGTATGGGCCACCATAAAAATGTGTCACGATACGCACCCTATTTAGGGGTTTAGGGGCACGAACACGTAGGTACGTCCAGCCTACATCGCAGATTCGGCGGTAGAATGCTATATAGGTTAACTAGAACATTTATCATCTAGACACAATGTATATAACCTGTCATCTTCGCACGGAGGAATAAAATCACAACTCAATCACATGAAATCTAAAGAAGATGAGCAAGAATATGATAGAGAATAGATGGAAATAGATAGACTGAAATAAATATAAAGTCACAAACAGAAGTTCAGAATTTAAGACATAACACAAATCCAAAATAAATACTACAAGTCCAAAGTATCAAGCTGGAATGCAATCAAATCAAACCTAGCTAATCTAAGTCACTACAGGCGGTGCATCTTCTACGTGCATCGGCTCCACAGGCAAGTCATGGTCGTAGTCACCATCAATGCTAAATCCATAGAAGGTCGAGCAGTCCGCATCTAAGTTCTCTGAAAAATAATGTAGGGTTATCCTGTCAGGATATGAGCAAGTACAAACACCAACAACATTTCCATGTGAATTAAAAAATACTACAAGAGACAATTATAATGGAATACAAGATAAAATATCAAGACTGAAAGTAAAATAATACAAGTGAATCTGAATATCATGTCAGGGTACGAAATACTAGAAAGTAAAGCAGTACAGGAATATCTGATGTACAATATAAATATAAACAGTGCCTTGATATATTAGAGCGTTATGTGATCGGCTTGGGTCTGGATCAGGTTGTTCCATTTGACCGGCTATACACAAGTAGTATATATAGGATCAGGCTGGCCAAAATGGAAAGCTATGCACATGAAGTATCAGGTCAGGCTACACCCTTCATGTGGTGAGGGTGGAGCTATGCACAAGAAGTAACAAGAGGGGGTATTGATCACATAACCTCTAATAACTCCCCATCCTCGAGTAGTATAATGGATCCAAATATGACACATCATGACACGGGATTCAAAGAACAGGGGGCCAATCCACTCCCAAATCGGTGTCTATACAAGTACGGGAAATAAGATCGAACAATGTACCCATATGCCAGGTAATCCAAGAATAACATCTCATGACAGGATCCGACGTATACTAGTCCGTATATCCTCATGTCGAGAATCAAGTAAAATACTGCAACTGAATCGGATACAGTAGACATCAAAGCAATAAAAACTATCAGAGAATGTACTCGCCTGCGGTCCTGAACTGTCAATGTGAATCGAGGCTCAGAGTGGAGTCACAGACCTAAAGATGAGATATAAATGTGTTAAATAGGGCTTTAACAGTGTTAGGAATAATTTTCTAGTGCATGATATGCATTTTGGGTCAAACTAGGTCAAGGGTTGACCTATAGTTGACTTTTGGTCAATTAGTCAACTTTGGTCAACTTTGGTCAACTTCTTGTCCAATTTGTTGGCCCATTGGTCATATGGTCAAACTGATTTTAATAACTGATCAAACTCTGTCTCGATATATAGAGCTAGTCAGGATATCTTGGACTCTTGGACATGATCAAGAACAGCTATCTGCTCAGTTCAAGACCGAAGCGTTGTTTGCCTGTTCGAGTGTGTATTTCTTTGAGCAATATAATCTTTTATTTTATTGAGTCTAGAAATACAATGTACACCGAGTCGTACTGGCAAATAGGCTATTCTAAAATGATTTTAAAATGTTTTTAAAATATCCTTAGTTTTGAAAAACATTTATATTTACAAAAGCTCCAAAAAGGTTTTCAAAATTCTCCAAAATCTATTTTGAAAAACCCTAACCTAACCCTGACAGAACTCGGCCAGAGTTCGTCCAGAGTTCGGTTAGTGGCTGTTTTGATTTTTGAATTCTTTTGAACTTGGTCCTCCTGCAGTTGCGGATTTGACCGAGATTTGCTCATCGAGTTCTGCCCGAATTATGTCCGAATTCTGCCAAAATTCTGTCTTTGAAACTCCTATAAATAGAGATGGATTTCGATCATTTTAACTCACTGATTCACTTTCAATCTTCTCTCTACTTAAAGCTTTCAGTCTTCCAAAGAGTTTTTCTCGAGCTTTAATTTTCAGATTCCAAGCCAGTTACAATCCTCTAGTCGATTTACCAGTGCGGTGCGGTCTAGAAGTTTCTGAGTGATTATAATCAGAAGGCTTGATAGAAGAATACCTCTTCACAATTGAAGTCGGACGAGTTCTTCGTATCAAAGCTCGTGTTGTAGAAGTTGCAAGGACTTCGTAAGAAAACTTACGATTTTGCCAATAGTGGATTCAACTGGTAGCAAGAGTTCTACCGACTGGACTAGTCCTCAACAGAGGAAAACCAGTATACATCGCTGTCTTTGCGTTTGCTTTCTTATCTCTGCCTTTACATTATTTAGTTGTGATTATTATTTTGTGATCTTGCTGCTAACATTTTTTAATTAGCATTGTTCTGCTGCCAACTCTATTCATCCCCCCCTCTAGAGTATTCTGCTTTACGATTTCGTTCCTACAATTGGTATCAGAGCGGGTGTTACAGGTAAAGCAAGGTAACATTATAATTATTTATTTATTTAGCTAATTGTTATATAGATCACAGCACAACACATGGCAACTGTGATATTCACAAGTGAAGGCCAGGCCACAAACAGACCTCCACTGTTTGATGGTATGAATTATACCTATTAGAAAACACGGATGAGTTTCTTCTTGAAATCACTTGACTTTGATTTATGGTCTATTATTATTGATGGCTATCAAAAGCCACCTCGTATAAATATTGATAGAGTTTTAATTGAAAAACCCCATAATAGATATATAGAGAAAAAAAAGAAAAAGGCCAGTCTTGACGCACGTGCTATTAACGCTTTATTTTGTGCTTTAGACAGAACTGAATTTAACAGGGTGTCTATCTGCACAACTGCTAATGAAGTGTGGAAGCTTCTTGAAGTCACACATGAAGGCACGACTCAAGTCAAATAATCAAAAGTCAGCAGACTTACTCAGGAGTACGAGGCATTCAAGATGAAGCCCAACGAAACAGTTACTCAGATGTTCGAAAGATTCTTAGATATTGTAAATCCTTTGTCCTCCCTAGGCAAAGATTATAGTAACCATGAAAAGATTCGCAAACTCCTGCGAGCACTTACCAAGAACTGGATTCCAAAGGCTACTGCAATCATTGAAGGGAACGACCTCACAACTATGTCTCTCGAAGTACTCGTGGGTAAGCTACTCACTCATGAACTGGAGCTATAAGATTTTAAAGAGCCTGCACCAAAGGAGAAGACGATCGCTTTCAAGGCTCAGCACAGAAAAGCTGCTGAAGGTGATTCAGACAGCAGTAAATCTGATGCTGAAGATCAAGCACTCCTAGCAAGGAAATTCAAAAGATTCATGAGATATGAGAAGAAAGCCAAAGAAAACAATAGCAGCAACAACTGGTATCAAGATGATGCTGTCTGCTATGGCTGCAAGAAGAAGGGACACATGAAGAAGGATTGTCCTACAAACTCATCATCAAGCAAGAAGAGCAACAGGTATGAGAAAGGGAACCTAAAGAGATCAACATCTCGAAAGTATGCCAACACCAGCATATGGCATAAAAGTGAAGCCAGCGACTCAGAAGACGAACAATCAGAAGACGCTGCAAATGTATGCTTTATGGCATCCGATCAGGTACTCTCTGAACCTGTAGTTGATACATATGATGACTTCACCTTTGAGCAATTAGAAGATGCCTTCAGTGAACTGATAAGTGACTACAGAAAACTGCGTAGCAAATATCGGACCTCTAAGAAGGTACTCAAAGAGTACAAAGGTTGAATAGGAAGACTTACCGACCAACTAGCTGAGGTTAGAAATAATGTTAGTGAGTCTGGTGAGCTTTCATCTGTCAAGCTCTTATTACACGAGACTACCAAGTCATCCGAAAAAAAGACAAGGTTATTGACCAACTGAAAGAAGAACTTTCTAAAGAGAAGAAAAGTCTTCAAAGTGCACAAGTCAGAATGGAAGCACTCACTTCTGACTATACTAAGTTGTATGACACTTCCAAAAGATTGGAAATTAGGTTAGGAAAACAGCCTGAGACTGCTGCTTCCTACCCTAATACGTGTCACTTACCGAATAATCAAAACATTTCTAAACCAAACACGGTCAGACCTAACCATATCAAACCTTTTCCCCAAAAGGTTAAGCCCAAACAGGATTATAGGTATGCTTTCTTCTATACTAGAAAACCTAAACCTACCAACCATGTACATCACTCAGCTTTCAACACTCAACATGCACAATGTCATTATTGTGGCCACACTGGTCATATTTCTCCTGCATGTAGAATCAGAAATCTTGTTGATTTAAATATTTATGCATGGATACCAAAAACTAACATTTCAGGACCCTACAAGAAATGGAAACCAAAAGTTTCATCTGTAAATTGTTTTGTCGGTGGAACACCTTTCACATGCTAAAAGCAAATGGATACTCGACAGCGGTTGTTCACGGCATATGACCGATGATGCTACATTATTTGTAACACTGTCGAAGAAGAAGAAGGAAGGTTATATCTCCTTCGGTAATAACTTGAAAGGGTATATCATTGGTATCGGTGATGTTGGTAAGTCTTCCTATCCTGTGATTAAGGATGTCTGTCTGGTTACCGAGTTGAAACATAATCTACTCAGCATAAGTCATTTAGCTGATCATGGTTAGGGCATCAACTTTGGTAAAGACAAATGTACTATAGTTGATAGCTCAACTGGTAGTACTATCTTTGAAGGTATCAGGGAAGACAACATATATGTTTTCTATTTGTTGGAAGAAACTAACATTTCAGGTAGATGCTTAATGGCTAAAAGTGATGAGAGTCATCTGTGGCATATGAGATTCGGTCACGCAAACATGGACACAATCTCAAGATTATCCACGAAGAAGATAATACGCGATTTACCGAACATAATTTTCAAGAAGGATTCGGTATGTTGCCAATGTGAAAAGAACAAAGCTACCAGATCCACATTCAAGTCAGTAAACGTAGTATGTACTACTAGACCTCTACAATTGCTACATATGGACTTATTTGGTCCTAGCAGAGTTGCTAGCCTCGGAGGTAAGTTATATGCTTTTGTAATTGTAGATGATTACTCTAGATACACGTAGGTATACTTTTTGACACGCAAGAATGATACATTATCCGAATTTGTCACCTTTTGCAAGAAAGTACAGAATGAAAAAGGTTACATGATCACTCATATTAGAAGCGATCATGGTGGCAAATTCGAGAATGCAGAGTTTGAGCAATTTTGTGACACACACGGTTTTGTACACGAGTTCTCCTGTCCTAAGACTCCACAACAAAATGGAGTTGTGGAACGTAAGAACAGAACTCTATCCGAAATGGCCAGAGTAATGTTAAACCAGTTTAGTCTACCCAAATATTTCTGGGCTGAAGCTGTCAATACAGCTTTTTTGTTCTCAATAGAGTTCTAATTCGACCCAAATCGAAGAAGACTCCATTTGAGTGATGGTTTGATAGAATTCCATCTGTTTCATATTTTAGAATATTTGGTTGTAAATGCTTTATTCTTAATACAAAAGACAATTTGGAAAAGTTTAACGAAAAGGCCGATGAAGGTATATTTTTAGGTTATGCGGCCAAGAGCAAAGGATACAGAGTCTTCAACAAACGAACTATGATCATCGAAGAATCAATCAACGTCACCTTTGATGAATTGAATCAAATGACTATCGATGACAATGACGAAGATCTAACTGTACCAAGCTCAGCACCAGCTGATTCTCCAAGAAAAGAACCCGGAAGCAGCTACCTTCGGAGTCTGCCAAAAAGATTGAAATTTATGGCTGATCATCCAAAGGATTTGGTAATTGGTGATATTACCAAAGGTGTAAGTACTCGTACAACCAGTAGAGATATTGTTTCTAGTGTTGTATTCATTTCACAGCTAGAACCCAAAACCATTGATGAAGCATATAGTGATAATTTTTGGATAGATGCTATGCAAGAGGAATTAAACCAATTTGAACGGAATCAAGTTTGGGAACTTGTTCCCAAGCCTATTGATCATCCGATCATTGGCACCCGTTGGGTATTCCGAAATAAACTTAATGAGAATGGTTTAGTGACTCGTAATAAGGTCCGACTCGTAGCTCAAGGATACAATCAGGAAGAAGGTATCGACTACGATGAGACTTATGCCCCAGTTGCGAGATTAGAATCCATTCGCATGTTATGTGCATTTGCATGTTTTTATAATTTCAAATTATTTTAAATGGATGTCAAGAGTGCATTTTTAAATAGTTTTATAAAAGAAAAAGTTTTTGTTGCACAACCTCCAGGTTTCACAGATTTTAAAAATCCTGATCGTGTTTTCAAGTTGAAGAAAGCTTTATACGGTTTAAAACAAGCCCCTCGTGCTTGGTATGATCATCTAAGCTCTTTCCTACTTGACAACGATTTTTCAAAGGGCAAGGTTGGTACTACTTTGTTTATTAAGTCTTTTAATGGCAAGCTTCTTTTAATACAAGTCTATGTTGATGATATTATATTTGGATCTACTGATGAATCTCTTTGTCAAGAATTCTCTAAGAGCATGCAGAATGAGTTCGAGATGAGCATGATGGGAGAGCTGAAATTCTTTCTCGAACTGCAAATCAAACAAACTGACAATGGGACATTCATAAATCAAGCCAAGTACACAAAAGATTTGCTAAAGAAGTTTGATCTGGACAATGTCAAACCTATTGGCACTCCGATGGCACTTCAACAAAGCTTGATATTGATGAACAAGGCAAGCCGGTCGACACACGTAAGTATCGCGGTATGATCGGTAGTTTACTTTATTTAACTGCTAGTCGTCCAGATATTATGTTTAGTGTTTGCCTGTGTGCAAGTTTTCAAGCTAATCCAAAGGAATCACATCTGTGCGCAGTTAAGTGTATCTTTCGATACCTTAAGGGCACTTATTCTGTTGGCTTATGGTATCCCAAAACCAAGTCCTTTGACCTTATTGGTTACTCGGATGCAGATTTTGCTGGATGCAAAGTTGATAGAAAAAGTACCAGCGGCACATGTCATTTCTTAGGCAAGGCTTTAGTCTCATGGTTTAGTAAAAAGCAAAATTTTGTAGCTCTATCAACAACAGAGGCTGAGTATATCGCCGCAGGATGTTGTTGTGCTCAGATTTTGTGGATGAAACAAACCTTAAAAGACTATGATTTATTTTTCACACACATTTCCATTTTCTGTGACAACCCGAGCACAATTAATTTGACTAAGAATCCAGTATGTCACTCTCGTACTAAGCATATTGAGATCCGACATCATTTTCTTAGAGATCATCATCAAAATGGAGATATTGACCTTGTATACATAGACACTGAGAATCAATTAGCTGACATCTTCACAAAACTTCTATCAGAAGATCGTTTCAATTATTTACGTCAAAATTAGGAATTTTGGACGTCAATAATGTTAATTAATTTTGTTTTGTTATTATATTTCAATACGCAAAAATTGTGTTAGAAACAAGCCAATAAAGAGTCTGTCTGTCACCACAACTACGGTTGAAGCGAAGCGGTAATTAAGAGTTCCCCGGTGAACCTCCGCCAGCTGGGACAGTACTCCTACAGCTAATCTAAGACAATCGCTGTGTAACGATATTTAATCTATAAAATAATATTAATTATATTAATTGAAGGTTGAAATTACTAATATTTGAATTAAATTTTTGATATGAGTCAATAAAAAAGAAAGTGGCCCAAACCAACTAACAGAACCCCCAGGCGAATTCGGCCAGAGTTCGGACCGAATTTGGCCCGAGTTCAGTTAGTGGTATCTGGTTATATAACCAGAACCCGAGAGCCTCTTCTTCTTCATTGCTTCTAAAACTACCTCCACAGCAACAGCAGCCGCGCGAAGCTCTCCAAACCCTAGTTCTTCACCACTTCGTTTCTCCCTATCTACGTGGTAAAATCCATCCAAATTTTAGATTCGTGCGGAGATCGTTGTCCTCTACAACATACTTGAATCTCGGGAGGTATAACTCTGTATTTTTCCTCCTTTCAATTTCGTGCATATTTACTTTATTTGTACAATGCCGCCTAAGGGATTCAACCCCTTCAAGAGGAAAAAGACGACCAATCCTAGTGAGGAAGGATCATCTTCAAATCCACCCACGGATTTCCTCTTTCTGCCAGTTCAATCGAGCAATGGCACGTTCGATGGGTTTTATTTTCAAACCCTAGATCAAGCCCTTCTGTGGTATAGAGACTTTTCTATGAGATCCATATGCACAGGCGCTCCTATCAAATGGACTGTGTTTCCAGAACACTGCCCTTATTTTGAGGCATTAGGGTTACAATACTTTGTTAAACTTTGTTTCCCGGTAGCTACTAATTCCATTAGACTTTTCTATTGCAATATCGTACTAAACACGTTCGACGTAAGTACTCGTGTTGGCGGAATAGATATCGAGTTCAATGATGTCCTCTTAGCGAAAATTCTTGGTATTTCTAACGAAGGTGCACCGCTTGATGATATCACTGAATTTGATTTCCCCGACGGCACGACACTTGCTAGTTTCAAAGCTGAACTATGTGCCCCTGATCGAGTTCGCTCTGGAAAGTTCAAGGAAAATAACTTGAACTTGTTTAGTTATGAATTGCATCGCATCATCTACTCCACTCTCCTTCCGAAGTCTACTTTAAAGGATGATGTCACATCATTTGAGCTGTCTGCTATGTATCATATTCTTAAGGGGATTCCTTTTTCTGCCCCTAAGACTATTATCCAGATGATGGGACGTTGTCGTGCAAGAGATAGAAATCTCTCTTATGCGACGATTCTCCCACACATCTTCCAGCATTTTGATATTGATCTGTCAACTTGTACTCAAGACCCTGAGCCCAAGTTTCTTAAGCTATCTCGTTGTAGTATGACTGCTGCTGCTCCTCCTACTGCTCCTCCTACTGCTCCACCTACTCAGCAGTATCCCATGACCTTTGAAGGCATACACCAGCATCTTTCTAAATTGCACGTCTCGATGATGGATATGGCCCGCGAACGTGAGTTCCGCGATGTCACTCGTTATCAGGTGATAGCAAATTCTCTAGCTGATCTCCGATTTGCTCAGACTGGACATTCTGTCGGTTCTATTCCTAGAGATCCAGCCTTCTCTGGTTACCGCTGTAAGGATGAGGCTGTTCATGCCTACTTTTAGCCCGGTAACGCATATGATTGGTATCGTTCTGATCGTGCCCCTAATCGAGACTTTGTCGGTGAGTTTTATGCTGGCGCCCCTCCTAACCCTTCTGGCGCTGGTACTTCTGGAGCTGGTCTTTCTGGACATGCCGGTCATGCTGATGATGATGAGGAGGAGGAGGAGGAGATGTGATGATGATATATTAGCTGATTTTGAGACTTAGTTATTGTCTACTGTACACTTGGAAATGTTCCGACATTCCAAGTTTCTTTCTTTCTGGCTTTTATGTTCATTTTTTTTAGGACTTGTACTGGTTATTTCTTGATGTCTCTTGAACATCATTTTATTTTTATGGGATGCGTAGTTTATCTTTCATATCAGTTTATTTATTCTTTATAAGCATCTTTATCTGCTTCTATATTATAAACTGCCTGTGAACTACTTCTCTGTTATGTCTTGTATATTCTCACTGCATTAGATATTTTTTTCTTGTGTTTCTTCATTATTGTAGCTTATATATTAATTGCGGGGGAGCCTATTTTTTGCGATTATTTTGCTAAGTGACAACGGGGGAGAAATAGGATCTAACATTTTGTTTTTGAGAATAATACAGGGACTGAACAATTTTGAACAATTTTTTTGGTATCTTATCTCAAAAGATGTTATATCATTCATAGTTTGTCAATTATCAAAATGGAGGAGATTGTTGGCCCATTGGTCATATGGTCAAACTAATTTTAATAATTGATCAAACTCTGTCTCGATATATGGAGCTAGTCAGGATATCTCAGACTCTTTGACATGATCAAGAACAGCTATCTACTCAGTTTAAGACCGAAGCGTTGTTTGCCTGTTCGAGTCTGTATTTCTTTGAGCAATGTAATCTTTTATTTTATTGAGTCTAGAAATACAATATACACCGAGTCGTACTGGCAAATAGGCTATTCCAAAATAATTTCAAAATGTTTTTAAAATGTCCTTAGTTTTGAAAAATATTCGTATTTACAAAAGCGCCAAAAAGGTTTTCAAAATTCTCCAAAATCTATTTTGAAAAACCCTAACCTAACCCTGACAGAACTCGACCAGAGTTCGGCTAGAGTTCGGTTAGTGGCCGTTTTGATTTCTGAATTCTTTTGAACTTGGTCTTCCTGCAGTTGCGAATTTGACCGAGATTTGCTCATCGAGTTCTGCCCGAATTCTTCCCGAATTTTGCCAGAATTTTGTCTTTGAAACTCCTATAAATAGAGATGGATTTCGATCATTTTAACTCACTCATTCACTTTCAATCTTCTCTCTACTTAAAGCTTTTAGTCTTCCAAAGAGTTTTTCTCGAGCTTTAATTTTCAGATCCCAAGCCAGTTACAATCCTCTAGTCGATTTGCCAGTGCGGTATGGTCTAGAAGTTTCTAAGTGATTGTAATCAGAAGGCTTGATAGAAGAATACCTCTTCACAATTGAAGTTGGACGAGTTCTTCGTATCAAAGCTCACGTTGTAGAAGTTGCAAGGATTTCGTAAGAAAACTTGCGGTTTTGCCAATAGTGGATTCAACTGGTAGCAAGAGTTCTACCGACTGGACTAGTCCTCAACAGAGGGAAACCAGTATACATCGCTGTCTTTGTGTTTGCTTTCTTATCTCTGCCTTTACATTATTTAGTTATGATTATTATTCTGTGATCTTGCTGCTAATATTTTTTAATTAGCATTATTCCGCTGCCAACTCTATTCACCCCCCCTCTAGAGTATTCTGCTTTACGATTTCGTTCCTACACAATTTAGGTTTAATTTTGACTCAACGTTGACTTCTAGTCAAAATAGTCAACCTTGGTCAAACAAGGTCAAATCTAGGTCAAGTATCCTATTTTTAGTCATTACCTACCAAGATACCCTTTACATTATCTCTATCGGTATCCCAATACCATACCTAGGGGTGCAACTTGGGTGGGCTAAACCGAACCCGATCGGGTAAACCCGTTAATGGGTTGGGTTAGGGTTGAAGATACTCGGATTTGGGCTCGAGTATGGGTTAAAATATTTGAACCCGATCAAAAATTGGGTTGGGCTCGGGTTCATGTGTTGGATTACCCGAAGAACCCGAAACCCGACTTATATATATATATATATATATATATATATATATATATATATATATATATATTATATATATATATATATATATTTTTTTTTTATATTATATATATATATATATATATATATATATTCATATTTTTTAAATAAAAAGTTTAAATCCTAAATTTCTCTACCCAAACTCTTCAACTCCTTATCATAAATCTTATTTTAGTTTGTAATTTTCAATGATTAAGATTTTATTGCTATTTGGTTATGTGTTTAATATTACTTTTGTTTAAATTTATTACAAATATTAAATTAGAGCCTGATAAACTCTATCGACCCGATCCAACCCGAGTTTAACCCAAGCCAAATCCGATCCTTCGGACTTTGTCTTGGGCTTCATATGTTTAAACCGAGGTCAGGCCGGGCTTGGGCTTGGGCTAGACTTATGATTCATCGGGTTGGTCTTGGGTTGACCTCAAGCCCAACCCAACCCGCCCGAGTTGTACCCCTAACCATACCCTAAGTTAGGAATCCTAATACCTTAAGTTAATAGATCATACCATCTACCTTAGACTAGTATCTAACTATCTACCTTAACATCATACTCATTACCTTAGCCATCTAGGTAACCCTCTTTATCCTAGTCTAGGTAATCCTCATTACCCTAGGCTAATGTCTTATCCTTAGGCTATAGGTAACTCTCATTTACCTTACGAATATAGGTAATATCGTATACACTAGCTATTAGGTAATATATATATATATATATATATATATATATATATATATATGGAGCGGATCAAAAGCCCCCCTTAGAAAACCCCCTAAAAAAACCCCTCACTCTAATTCGTAATATTAATGTTAATATTAATGTTAATGTTAATATTAATGTTAATATTAATGTTAATGTTAATATTATTTTTATTTTTATTTTTTTAATATTAATGTTAATGTTAATGTTAATATTAATGTTAATGTTAATGTTAATATTAATTTTAATGTTAAGTTTAATGTTAATTTTAGTATTTAATGTTAATATTAACATTAATATTAACATTAACATTAATATTAACATTAAATTACGGATTAGAGTGAGGGGGGTTTTTAGAAGGTTTTCTAAGGGGGGCTTTTGATCCGCTTCCATATATATATATATATATATATATATATATATATATATATATATATATATATATATATATATATATATATATATATATATATATATATATATTCTTTTTTCTTTTTTTTAACCATGGCTAAAGCCTTCATTAAACTGAGAAAAACGAGGGGTTGGAACCGGGAGATAGCCCAAATTCCTACAAACTGTGGGGGGTAGCCCTAACAAAAGATCCTACAAACTGTGGGGGGTAGCCCTGACAAAAGTCCTGATTAAAAACGACATTACACCAGGTTTTTTTTGGCAGAAATAAAAACCGAAATTCAAAAAATGAATTTCGAATTTCAAAAAAAACCAAAAAATGGCGGGGGCGTTGGGCCCGATGGGGCATGCGTCGCTGTGTACTGCCCGAGGAGGGGATTATGCGGCCCGAGGGGGCGTGCAACACGAGGGGGCGCGCAGTCCAGTGGGGGGGCGCGCAGCCCGGGGTTGAGCGCGGCGCGCGAGCGGCTGAACACCGGCGGCGGACCTCGGCTGGTGGCGCTCGCCCGGAGGGAGGATGGATGGGCGGAGGAGGGGCTCTACCTCCGGGGGAGGGAGCGGAGGTCGTTCTGCGGGCGGAGAGGGCGCGCAACGGAGGGGTTGGGGGGTGGGTACGCCGAGAGATGGGCGCCGGCGGGGAGGGAGGGGAGAAGAGGGCCGGCGCCGGGGAGCTCGATCGGGGTGACGTCGGGGAAGGAGGCGGCCGCTCCAACAACAGGAGCGCTGGACGGTGGGCTCAGGGACCGAGGTGGAAGAAGGGGAGGGAGAAGGCGAGAGGGGGTTGGGCTCCGGCGGGCGGCCTGCACAGAGCAGATAGGGTGGGCCGCCGACAGGAGGGCGCAGGACGGGGGAAACGCCGGGGAGGGGAGAGGAGCAGGGGAGCGGGAAGGGAGGGTGGGAGGCGGGGGGGGGAGGGATCGGGGAGCGCGTCCTCCGCGGAGCGCCGGTCAACGGAGGGGACCGTCCGACAGGAGGCGGGAAGAACGCCGGATGCCGGAGAGGTGGAGGAGCGTCTCGAAGAGGGGGAGACGGGGGAGACAAACCCACCGGACGCCCGGCTACGACCGCCCACGAAGCGGGCTCGGTGCTCGAGGGAGGGGGAAGAGGGCTGGCGCCGGGGGAGGGACGCCAAGGCACGTCGGAAGGAGGGACCGGGGCAGAAGCGGGAGGAGGAGCAGTCGGCGTGCTCGATGAGAGGGCCGACTGGCCGAAGGGGGCGGAGGGCCTCAAAGTGGGCACGGCCGGGGGAGTCACGCCCAACTGGGAGTGGACGGAGTTGGGCCACGAGGGAGCGGCCGGGGGAGCGCACGCCGCGCCGGAGGCGGAGGCAGTAGAGGGGGAGGAGGAGCCTCCACGCCCAGAGGGGGCTGAGGGCCTCGCGGAGAGCGCGGCCGGGGAAGGCGAGCTGAGCAGGGAAGCGGCCGCCACGGGGCCGGGGCGGAGCGGGGCAACGCCGGCCGCGGGAGCGGGCGGCCACGCTAAGGGGGCGGCCAAGGGTGCCGGTGAAGGCGCAGGGGGAGGGGCGGCGGGGGAAAAGGGCTCCGGAGCGGGGGGGTCAGGCGAAAGATCCGTCGATCAAGGGTCGGGCCTGGCTCGACGGCGCTGGGGTCTCCGACGCGGGCGACGCCGCCGAGGGGGGAGGAGAGGGAGGAGGGAGGGGAGAAACTCGCACGGTGGGAAGCCGACGAGTCGGCAGGCGGAGCACGGCCAAAATAGGCCGGGGGAGGGCCCGCCGAGAAGGAAAAACACGCCAAGGGTGACGGCCTGGCCGAGGGGGCCGACCGACCACCCGAGCCAACCGAGCGCCGGGGTCGGAGAGGCGAGCAGCGGAGCTCCCGTGTTCTTCCACATCATATATATATATATATATATATATATATATATATATATATATATATATATATATATATATATACATTATCTATGGGATAATATCCTATACTCTAGGATACACATCTTAACCTTCTTGATACTCTCAAGATACTAACATATCTAACTATCCTAGGATACTAACTTCTAGTCATTTCTAACTTGAAACTAACATCCTAACTCGCATATCTAACTCTCTCTCACACACACACAAAGGGACGGCCCAAGACAAGCCTTCACTCTGCAATGTGCTGCTCCTGCTGCTGCTAGCTGTTGCTGCTGTTAACTGCTGCTGCTGCTACATTTTGTTGTTGCTGCTGCTGCAATTGGCAGCATGTGCTGCTGCTGCTGTTACAATTGGCAGCAAGCATACTGCTGCTGCTACCTCAATGCTGCACACTCCCCTCCCTCACTTACACACTCACAAACACATACTCACAACCAATCTAAATCCCTCCTCTCACTCAAGCACACACACTATATAATCACACACACATTCTAACACAAATCCAATTCCCTCTCTCACTCAACACATACACAAGCACTAACACCATCCAAGCCACAAACCAAAGGCCAAGTGGATGGCCAATTGCTTGCCATGTTTCCCCCTCACACTCACACACAAGACATATAACCACACACACAATATATACATATATCATCCTATATTACTCACAAAATAGTGCACATACATATATATACCATTATTACATATAGTTACATATATACATGACATGTAGGCCAAAATACATACATATACATATAAGAATTCATATAAAAATCAATTGGGACACCTTAACCATGGATAACCTATCCTCATTTATGTTCAAAACTAAAATTAGAGTTCAAAATGACCTATTGGGCATTTCTACAAACACTTGGTATGTCACCCTCGAATTTCCTCCATGGGTGGCACAAAACCTATCCCAACATACCAATGAGAACTCAATAGAGCATCTAAACCATTCCTAAGGGCTGTCCTTACATGTGGGTGGCTTCTTATGGGTTCAAAACCAATTATATGAATTGAAATGGTGAGTTTAGAGAGAGTTTTACCTATTGGGAGTTGTTTCCCAATGATCTATCCAATAGATACGAATTCGACATGAAAATACCTTGCAAATGGACTCTCCTCCTTGCTCCTAGCTTCCTACTCCTTGTAGGCACCTTCTTCTTGATGGATTGAGAGGAATGGTGGAGGAATGAGTGGATTTGAGAGAGAAATTAATGGTGGTTGCTCTCAAGTTGGGAAGAACACCAAATTTGGGGGGGGGGGGTGGAGGCTATTGTGAAATGAAATGATGGAGAGGACCCCCATAGGTGGCCAGCCTTACATGCTAGGTTAGGGTCAAGTTGAAATGCCAAATTAGCCCCTAATGGTTTCCCCTTTGGTTAATTAAGTGCAAGCAAGAAATTAGGGTCAATTTGGTCAAAGGTCTAATCTCTAAATGAGTTAATATGTCATGAGGGATTAGTCTAATTGCACTAGCCTAATGAGTTGGATTTATGGGCCATGCCTAGCTAATCCTAGGGCTCCGGCTAGTGTCTAAGCTAACTAGTCCACTAACACAAGTCAAAACTAGACGAGTCTTTAACTCGACTCAATAATCCCCCAAAATACAATATTCCTAAATAAATATTCACAAAATATAGGAATTTAGAAAATAACAAATTTATCCTTATTTTGAAAACTGGTAGTGACAAAATAAAAGTTATCAATAGAAATAGAAAAAAGAAAAAAAAGAAAAAGAAAAAAAAAACCAACCCAGCCCGAGCATAGGAAATCGAACCCCCTCAACCCCAAACAGAACCGATACCTAGTCGACCCCCAAAGCCAAATAGCATCAGTACATTATATATCAAAAAAGATAGGGCGAGTAGTGGAACAAAACCCTAACCCTAGTTGGCAAACATAAATCATCTCCAGCACGAGGTCGGGGCGCCACCGGAGCGCCGCCGCGAGGCTGCCGCCGGTGACCAGGGCCGCCGCAAACCGTGCCGGCAGCAGCATCAATCGTAGCAGTTTCAACAACGGGCTTCACTACTTCGCGGTAACTTTTCTTCCTATCCGATTAAAAAAAACTTGATCCATAAATTTTTACATGTAGGCTAATTAACCCTCTTCTAACCTATTCAAATAGATTTAGTTAGTTTGGTCTGTGCGGTGAGTGATAATTCCTGAATGTTTGGGAAAAACCACTGTCGAACAACATATTTTTAAGACGTGAACGCCCCTGTTTCTCGCCAAATTGCAACCAGCATGTTGCGAGTTTTAAAAAATTTTCTTAAGAGACTTATAGACAACATATAGGGCTTCATAGCTTTTTTTTAGATTCTGATTTCATCAACCACGCATCATGAAAATCGACTTCCAAAATCAGAAAAAACCTATGAAAATTGTTTTAAAAAAATCTAAGAAAAACTTCTATACGGCGTGTGCCCTAACAAAATGGACGACGTGGTCGTAACCCATGAGCATCAAAAGATGCGTATGAATGTTGTAGACATATGGGATTCGACGGAACTCGATTTCGTTGTGCGTACGTGACAAAATTGAGACGTATCCGCCGAGATACCCCGTATCGGCCTCTTTGCAAACAAGCTCATAACTTTGTGTACGTTCATCATCTCAAGGCAAAACGTATGCCAATAGGACCGTATCATTTTTTTGGTCATGTATGCCAAGTTTGGTACGATTCTAAGAAGGTCGACTAGAACGCTATTTTGGCGGGTGCGCAACCCGATCAAACAGGCAAATTTGTGTATGGCCCATCAGAATCCAACTTTGGACGTACCGTTGGATTCGTATTATCAAACCGGACCCATAGACATATAGTTTGATGACTTTAGAGACCGTAGATATTGTAAGCCCCCTGAATTTAGGGCTTATTTTTTTTAATTTTATAAATCAATTATTTGCAATATATATTATTAATTGATTATTATTTGATTTAATGCTCTTTACCATGACTTTGACTTCTGGAGCGTCAGGGATGCCAATCTCTGGAAACTTTCTTAATCAATGTGTAGTAGACAATACTACCTTCATATTGATATATCATGTCCCATCCAAACTTGCTCCCTTATACTCTTTTTGTTTCACATAACTTCGGGTCAATCTAGACCATCTGATCATTAAATAATTATTAATTGATTTTTCCACTTTTATCTTTGATCATCATATGCACGTTACTGTGACTTTTAATTTAGGAGCACAAGGTTAGTCATTTTCTTGAAACCAACTCCTCATGCATGATCTACTCGAGACGCCCTACACCCATGACCTTTGTGTCCAACTCAGACACACCATCTTGTGCTTTATTTGCTTCGCACAACTTTTGGGTCAATTTAGGCCAATTAATTATCCACCGTAAAATGTGACCTGACTTCCAGTTTAATTTCGGGACCCGACATCGATCCAACCAAGTCGACCCAAAATATGGACATGGCCCACATGAAGCCTACTACCCGCATGACACTTGTGTCCCATTTATTTGATCCTCCACATGCTACTTATTTACCAATGATCATAAATACCTATTTAAATTCAATTATTGCACCATGTCCGATTTTGACCCGACCGGCTCAACCGAACCCAACCCAAGCTCCATGTTACCCCCTCATGAATATCCACACACATATTTTCCTACAAATATTAAATACCTGGTCTACCCATTTTTTCATATATAATAGACAAACCCTGTCACTCCCGTTTCCCATTATACGTATTTTTAGGATACGTATACGGATTTCTGACAATTGTCAGGTGGCCGTATTTTTACTTATCTTGCTTAGCTTAGCCTTGGTTTAAATCTTGACTTGATTGGTTCAACTTGGTTCAACATGGCTTGGCTTGGTTTGGTTTATATTGGGTTGAGATGAGAGGGGTTGCTATATAAGTCAACTTCTTCTCTCTCCTCCATTATTTGTATTTACTTCTTCATCTTCTTCATTTACTCCTCCCACCTACCAACCCTAGGCAAGTGCAACTAGCTTCATGATGGATCTCAAGTTTTATTGTTCCATTCCCTTCCTTACTTCATTCTAAGCCTCTTTAGAACTTGACATTTTTGGATTTAATGGATGGTTTCTTGTAGATCTAAGTTTGTAACTTTTTGGTTTTTCTTAGTTTTGATCTCTAAAACTTGGTTATTTTCAAAATATAATAGTTCCATGTTGTAGGAAATTCAATTCTACCCAATTTTGGCTTTTGAACCACTTGATTTCGACTTCGTATGAGAAAGTTATGCCATTTTCATGTTCATGGGTTCCCTACACCTTTTGGTGCTGTTGGGACGATGAACAGTTCCGCACGCAGTGTATTCGCTGCCATGCGCCGTGCTTGAGCGCAAGGTGCGCCGTGGGCGATTTTGCCCGAGCGCAATGCGTGACTTGCGTGCCGCGTGCCCGCGCACTTCTCTGCCACGCGCCCGTGCGCCGTGCTTGCGCGCAACATGCGCCGTGGGCAATTTTGCCCGCACGCAATGCGTGACTTGCACGTCGCGCGCCCGTGCACTTCTCTGCCGCGCGCCCGCGCACCGTGCTTGTGCGCAACGTGCGCCGTGGGCGATTTTACCCGCACGTAATGCGCAGCTTGCGCGCAGGTCACTCCAAATGACTATTTTTGCTTCTTTGAGCTGTTTTGTTGCTAAAATCTTGAAAAACTCAAAACATTAAAGTTGTAGATCTTTTCCTTGGCTTCAAGAATATGTCATTAGTTATTTTATGCAATTTTTTCTCATTCATGATAATGTAAGAAGAGAACACGATAGTGGCCCGCTGTGGCGCACTTTGACAAGTAAACTGACATGATATATCATGACATGCTGTTACGACAGCTAGCCTGACATGACAAGTATAAATGACCTGGACATCGTGGGCGATTGCGTTTGTACAAATAAACCAGTACTGTCTTGCATCATGTCTAGGATAGGGACCCCTGAGTCCACGGTCAGGGATACCTACAGTAATTGACTAAGGCAAATAAACTAGAATAATTCAGTAGACATGAAGAGATTCCCAGCTACAGGCAATCCTGTTATCTGGGCGCATTAAGTGGACTTGTAGCCTACCGACGAGTAGGGCACATTTCCAGCACACATTTACGTGTTGCATTCTTCATAAACGGACATTCGACCTGGATAACCGGATGGTCTGCAGGGCTTGTGGTTATTGGGATAATCTCATTGCATCTTGATAGTAACTAGGCCAGTGATAACCCTAGTTAGTTAAAAGTATCGAGTCGTACTCTTGATTGGCCGTGATTGATTGGATGGATTTTATTCCAGCTTAGTCTTATCCTGATCCTGTGCAAGATTGTGACTTGACATGATTATTGATGCTTGCCTTAACAATAACGATCGAGGGTCCAGTTCTGTTCAGGCGAAGGGTTACAACCCCGGTCCTTGTTTGGTTTAAGGGTTGTAACCTGGCTCCCGGAGCAGTTCTGTGTCCTCTTTTTGTTTATTGTCTTATTGTAACCCCAGGCCATGCTCGTCATGTTTTATCTTACTTTAATATCATGATTATTTATACTGGCCTTAACAATAAAGATCAGAGGTCCAGTTCGGTTCAGGCGAAGGGTTACAACCTCCGTCCTTGTTTGGTTTAAGGGTTGTAACCTGGCTCCCGGAGCAGTTCTGTGTCCTCTCTTCGTTTATTGTCTTGTTACCTTACCAATAGTATTTGAGACGGGTTTCTATTCAGGTGAAGGGTAACAACCCCGGTCCTTGTTTGGTTTAAGGGTTGTGACCTGGCTACTTGAATGGTTTTCTCGTACTCAGTTTACTGTTGTTATCTCTATTATTATCAGTTCTTTATTTATTATTTATCTTTAATATTCTATTGTGATATGCTGGTTTTAGTTCCTAAGTGAAGCCTCTTTTGTGGCACTTGCTCTTTTTGGGGTCTGACCCAGCTGATTTTGTGTGGCCAGATATTGGAGCAGCACCAGAGGATCCACTTGTCTTCCAGCCAGATGGTGACCACCAGAGTAACCCTGGCAACGAGTGGGTTTCTTTTGTCCTCCCACTTATTTGTAAAATTATTCATTTGAGGCATTTAGCCGACGAGCACGTGTTAGCTCGTATTGCATCTTTATTTACTGTCTGTCTACGGGCTGTAACATGATTGATAGATCCTAGGGTTGATCATGTATGACTAAACTCTTGCTAGTTCTCATATTTTGTACGACTAGCTTCATGATCAGCAGAATATATAATGTTTGGGACGCCTTACGATTGTATATTTGGTGATCTTACATCTTGTAACTTTTACTTACTTGCTTGTGATTTAGACAATAGGCTTGTTCTTGACCATAGGAGACTGATAGCTTGTAGTTAAACCCTTATATACCTAGACAACCGTGACCGTATAGCGAGGTGGGTTGCACTTCAATATACGGAGCTGGCTATGTCCGCCCCCGCTCTCCAGTATTCTGGTTTTGGGGCGTGACATGGTTTAAGTGGTGGCCCATGCAGGTCTTGTAAATCAAAATATGTGAGGGTTTACCGAATAGATGTCTCAATCAGTACTCGCCCTTGATCTCTACTCGTATCTTCTGAATTCCTGTAATCTTGACCTGATCACATGCTTGTATCGTTGATCTGTCCTGGTCCTTCCTTATTGTTCCCTATGTCGTCTTCTTCAGCGGCATTGTTCCTGGACCTGCCGATCAGCAAGACGGAGCACCTCTCGTAGACTAGCCGCAACCTGGAGATCAAGCCCAGCATTCAGGAGTTGCTTCCAGAGTCATGCCTACTGGAGGAGAGCAACCAGTTCAGCCCGTCCAGCCTGCAGAGCCTAATGATGGCACTTTGGTGGGTCTCATCAGGTCACTATTAGCCTTCCAGGATCGTCGGGGAGATGCCTTGCACCAGGCGGTGGCAGACGCTTTAACCAGAGGAGGTCATCAGGGTAATAGCGCAGCCAATAGCTTCAAGCGCTTAAACCCTCCTTTCTTCGACGGCAGTAAAGATGCGATCGCTGCAGATACATGGCTTCAGGACACAGAGGTGATTCTAGAAGCAACCAGGACTCCAGAGAACGAGAAGGTGGCCGTGGTGCGCTTACAGCTACTGGATCTTGCCTGCAGTTGGTGGGTGGCGCAGGCCGTTGGATTAGTGGACCTATTGCCTGGGCCGTATTCAGGGAGAGATTCCAGACCAAGTATTTCGATGCTGTAGCTCGATACGACCTACAGATGAGGTTCACCAATCTGAAGATGGACAGGACGGTCGATGGGTATGCGAACGAGTTTTCTAGACTCAGTCGGTTTGCTCCCACCTTGGTTGCGACCGAGTTCGATAGAGCCCAGCGGTTCCAGCAGGGGCTCCATTTAGAGATCTTGTTGGCAGTGGAGCAGTTTAAGTATCAGACCTTTAATACAGTATTGAGGGCAGCCCGGAGGCATGAATATACCTCCCAAAGGATCGTGGATAGGACCGGCAGTCGGAAGCGATCCCATAGCCAGATGAATCAGTCATCAGCACCAGCCCCGGCAGCCAGGGCTTTGACCATTGGAGCTCCGAGGCGGGCGGCCTCAGTGACGTCGGTTCAACATTCCACCCCAACGTACCCACTGCAGCAGAAGCAGAAGCAGACTTTTGTAGTGGGATGTTCACACTGCGGGAAGCCAGGGCATGTGGTATCAGAGTATCGCAGAGCACAGGGTTTGTGCTTGGTTTATGGTGCCTCGGACCACAGGGTTAGGAACTGCCCGAACAGGGGGAGTTCATCGGCGTTCTCTAGTCCTTCAGTTAGAGGACCAGCACCAGTCCAGCAGCAGCAGCTGTAGTACCCGTTTCCGAGGCCATTGCCGATGCAGGCCCAGGCATTCCAGTAGCAGAGATCGCAGCAGTATGCCCAAGCCCAAGCCCTGATCCAAAGAAGGCAGAGGAATTTTTAGCAGAGGGGACCCGCACCCAGAGGACATGGTCAAGTGCAGGCTTTGACCATGAGAGAGGAAGGATTAGCACCAGGAGAGGTAGTGGCAGGTACTACTCTCGTTAACACCTTTCCTGCTTCAGTATTATTCTGGTGCCTCGTATTCATTTATGTCTGCACGATTCGCGACACGGATAGGATTGGAGCCCGAGTTATTATCAGTGAGGCTCAATATACTTACTGGTAATGGACTTGTGGGAGTAGATAGAATGTTTTCTTCGTGTCGGACCGTAGTTAGCGGTAGAGAATTCTCCACTAGATTGATAGAGTTCCCGATGGCCGATTATGATGTGGTCTTAAGGATGGATTGGTTCAGGGACCAGTATGCTAGGATAGACTGCCATATTGGCAGGGTTATTTTTAGCATTCCAGGCGAGCCGGAGTTTTCTTTCTCCCGAGGCGAACTTGAACCATCTCCACCAGTATTGAGGATGGCAGTAGCAGAAGCAGTTCAATTTCCCAGAGTAGTCGAGGAGTTTCCAGATGTTTTTCCAGAAGAGCTTTATGGGATGCCGCCAGAACGGGAGATCGAGTTTACCACTGACTTGATTCCAGGGACGGCACCAGTGTCAGAGAGAGTCTACAGAATGGCACCATCAGAGTTGGAGGTCCTGTACAAGATGATTGAAGAACTTAGAACCAAGGGATTCATTCGTGCTAGTGGATCGCCTTGGGGAGCCCCGATGCTTCTTGTAAAAAAGAAGGATGGTACATCCAGATTATGTATAGATTATCGTACCTTGAACTCAGTGACAAGCAAGAACAGATACCCTCTCCCGAGGATAGATGACTTGTTTGATCAACTCAAGGGGGCAGCAGTATTCTTGAAGATCGACTTGCGGTCAGGATACCATCAGATCAAAGTCAGAGAGCAGGATATCCCGAAGACAGCTTTCAGATCCCGGTATAGGAATTGGGAGTTCCTTGTTATGCCCTTTGGAGCAACCAATGCGCCGGCAGTATTCATGGACCTCATGAATCGTATCTTTATGCCTTATTTAGATTAGTTCATAATTGTGTTCCTAGACGACATCCTAGTCTACAGCAAGAGTGAGATGGAGCATGAGCAGCATCTCCGTATGGTTCTTCAGATTCTCAGAGAGCACCAATTGTATGCCAAGTTTAGTAAATACGAGTTCTGGCTCGATCGCATTTCGTACTTGGGTCATATCATCACCAGAGGAGGAGTTGAAGTGGATCCCCAGAAGATATTGGCCATATAGACGTGGCCAGCACCTAGCACGGTTGCAGAAGTTCGCAGTTTTCTTTGATTGGCCGGCTACTACCGGCGATTTGTTTCGGACTTTGTTCGGATCTCAGCGCCATTGACCCAGTTGACCCGCAAGGATGTGCAGTTTGCTTGCACAGCAGAGTGCCAGGATTCTTTTGAGAAGTTAAAGCGAGGCTTGATGACGGCACCCATTCTCACGCTTCTAGATGGGACCAGAGGATTCTCAGTATATTGTGATGCTTCAGGCAGAGGCTTAGGATGTGTTCTGATGTAGCATAGGAAGGTAATAGCTTATGCCTCACGTCAACTTCGTGATCATGAGAGGAATTACCCAACCCATGACTTGGAGCTGGCAGCAGTAGTGTTTGTACTTAAGTTGTGGAGGCACTACCTATATGGAGATAGGGTGGAGATTTTCACCGACCACAAGAGCCTGAAGTATGTTTTCATCCAGAAGGATCTTAACATGCGTCAGAGGAGGTGGCTGGAGCTACTTGTGGATTATGATGTCAACCTGCAATATCATCCTGGGAAGGCCAACGTTGTTGCAGATGCATTGAGCAAGAGAGACGGAGTTTATTTTCTAACAGCACAACCAGAGCTGTTAGCAGATCTTCAGAAGATGGGTGTAGAAGTTGTCCTCCCTGCCAGTGTGGCATTGATGGCCAGCATGCAAGTTCAGTCCACTATAGTCGAGAGGATCCGGATGGCGCAGTCAGCAGATTCCAAGCTTCAGCGACTCAGAGCAGAGTGTGAGGTAGGACAAAGACCAAAGTTATATATGCATCCATGAAGACGGTACACTTCGATAAGGGAAGCATCTTTGTGTACCCAGTGGAGATATCAGACAAGAGATCATGACAGAGGCTCACAGTTCACAGTATTCCATTCATTCCAGCGGTACGAAGATGTACCGTGATATCCGTCAGCACTTTTGGTGGAATGGCATGAAGAGGGAGATAGCCCGGTTTGTCTTTCGATGTTTGGTTTGCCAACAAGTTAAAGCTGAACATCAGAGACCAGCTGGACTTCTTCAGCCCTTGCCAATTCTAGAATAGAAGTGGGAGCATATAACCCTGGATTTCGTGACTGGATTACCTAGATCCCCGGCTGGCAGAGATGCTATTTGGGTTATTATAGACAGGCTCACGAAGGTAGCTCATTTTCTCTCCTTCAGAATTGGTCAGTCGACGGATCAGCTTGCAGAGATGTACCTCAGGCAGATAGTTAGATTGCACGGAGTGCCAGTCAGTATCGTATCCGACAGAGATTCAAGATTTACGTCGCACTTTTGGCAGAGCCTTCAGAAGAGTTTGGGGACTCGTCTCAAGTTCAGTTCAGCTTATCATCCGCAGACAGATGGTCAGTCAGAACGCACGATCCATACTCTTGAAGATATGTTGCGGTCATGTACACTCAACTTCAGTGGTTCGTGGGAAGATCACCTGCATCTCGTGGAGTTCTCCTATAACAAAAGTTTTCAGGCCAGTATCCAGATGGCACCCTTTGAAGCACTGTATGGCAGGAAGTGCAGATCACCTTTAGCTTGGGATGATGTCGGCGAAAGAAAGATGCTTGGTCCAGAGATGATTACGCAGACAATCGAGGTGGTCAGACAAGTCAGAGATCATCTTCGATTTGCCCAAGACCGTCAGCGCCATTGGGCCGATTTTCATCGGTGTCCCTTTGAGTTTTCTGTCGGTAACCATGTGTTCCTTAGGATCTCGCCTACCCGTGGCGTTATTCGATTCGGCGTACGAAGAAAGCTTAGTCCTAGGTATATAGGGCCGTTCGATATTCTAGAGAGAGTAGGTGATGTGTTCTATCGCCTCGCTCTTCCGTCGTCGTTATGTGAGGTGCATGATGTCTTCCATGTATCCCAATTACGAAAGTATATTTCGAATCCGAGCCATATCCTTGATCATTCGGAATTGGTTGTTGGTACCAACCTTTCGTATGAGGAAAGGCCCGTATCCATATTGGACCAAAGAGAGAAGATACTCAAGAACAAGACTATTAATTTAGTCCGTGTTGCTTGGGGTCATCACTCCTTGGGTGAGTCAACGTGGGAGCGTGAGGATGATATCCGCTCGCGATATCCACACCTGTTTGACTCATAAGGTATAATGTCTTCCTTATGCCTTATGCTTTTACTTTTACTTCCTTGCTTGCATGAATGATTGCTTGATTGACTGCTAGTCGTAGCATGCTTATGATTAATATAGCTGGTCCTGACACCTCTAGCCTCTTGATTAAATTCGGAGGACGAAATTCTTTTAAGGTGGGTAGAGTTGTCACTCTCGTTTCCCGTTATACGTATTTTCAGGATACGTATACGGATTTCTGACAATTATCAGGTGGCCGTATTTTTACTTATCTTGCTTAGCTTAGCCTTAGTTTAAATCTTGACTTGATTGGTTCAACTTGGTTCAACATGACTTGGCTTGGCTTGGTTTGGTTTATATTGGGTTGAGATGAGAGGGGTTGCTATATAAGTCAACTTCTTCTCTCTCCTCTATTATTTGCATTTACTTCTTCATATTCTTCATTTACTCCTCCACCTACCAAGCCTAGGCAAGTGCAACTTGCTTCATTATGGATCTCAAGCTTCATTGTTCCATTCCCTTCCTTACTTCATTCTAAGCCTCTTTAGAACTTGACATTTTTAGATTTGATGGATGATTTCTTGTAGATCTAAGTTTGTAACTTTTTGGTTTTTCTTGGTTTTAATCTCTAAAACTTGGTTATTTTCAAAATCTAATAGTTCCATGTTGTAGAAAATTTAATTCTACCCAATTTTGGCTTTTGAACCACTTGATTTCGACTTCGTATGAGAAAGTTATGCCATTTTCATGTTCTTGGGTTCCCCACACCTTTTGGTGCTGTTGGGACGATGAACAGTGTCGCGCGCAGTGTATTCGTAGTCACGCGCCGCGTGCCGTGCATGCATGCAACGTGCGCCGTGGACGATTTTGCCCGCGTGCAATGCGTGACTTGCGCGCCGCGCGCCCGCGCACTTCTCTGTCGCGCGCCCCGCGCACCGTGCTTACGCGCAACGTGCGCCGTAGGTGAATTTGCCCGCACGCAATGCGTGACTTGCGCGCCGCGCACATGCGTACTTCTCTGCCGCACGCCCGTGCTCCTTGCTTGCGCGCAATGTACGCCGTGGGCGATTTTGCCCGCGCGCAATGCGCAGCTTGCGCGCAAGTCACTCCAAATGACTGTTTTTGCTTCTTTGAGCTATTTTGTTGCTAAAATCTTGAAAAACTCAAAACATGAAAGTTGTAGATCTTTTCCTTGGCTTTAAGAATATGTCATTAGTTATTTTATGCAAGTTTTCCTCATTCATGATAATATAAGAATAGAACACGATAGTGGCCCGCTGTGGCACACTTTGACAAGTAAACTGACATGATATATCATGACATGCTGTTACGACAGCTAGCCTGACATGACAAGTATAAATAACCTGGACACCGTGGACGATTGCGTTTGTACAAATAAACCAGTACTGTCTTGCATCATGTATAGGATAGGGACCCCTGAGTACCACGGTCAGGGATACCTACAGTAATTGACTAAGACAAATAAACTAGAATAATTCAGTAGACATGAAGAGATTCCCAGCTACAGGCAATCCCGTTATCTGGGCGCATTAAGTGGACTTGTAGCCTACCGACGAGTAGGGCACATTTCCAGCACACAGTCACGTGTTGCATTATTCATAAACGGACATTCGACCTGGATAAGCGGATGGTCTGCAAGGCTTGTGGCTGTTGGGATAATCTTATTACATCTTGCCAGTAACTAGGCCAGTGATAACCCTAGTTAGTTAAAAGTATCAAGCCATACTCTTGATTGGCCGTGATTGATTGGATGGAGTTTATTCCAGCTTAGTCTTATCCTGATCCTGTGCAAGATTGTGACATGACATGATTATTGATGCTTGCCTTAACAATAACGATCGGGGGTCCAGTTCTGTTCAGGCGAAGGGTTACAACCCCGGTCCTTGTTTGGTTTAAGGGTTGTAACCTGGCTCCCAGAGCAGTTCTGTGTCCTCTCTTCGTTTATTGTCTTATTGTAACCCCAGGCCATGTTCGTCATGTTTTATCTTACTTTAATATCATGATTATTTATACTGGCCTTAACAATAAAGATCAGGAGTCCAGTTCGGTTCAGACGAAGGGTTACAACCCCGGTCCTTGTTTGGTTTAAGGGTTGTAACCTGGCTCCCGGAGCAGTTCTGTGTCCTCTCTTCGTTTATTGTCTTGTTACCTTACCAATAATATTTGAGACGGGTTTCTATTCAGGTGAAGGGTAACAACCCCGGTCCTTGTTTGGTTTAAGGGTTGTGACCTGGCTACTTGAATGGTTTTCTCGTACTCAGTTTACTGTTGTTATCTCTATTATTATCAGTTCTTTATTTATTATTTATCTTTAATATTCTATTGTGATATGCTGGTTTTAGTTCCTAAGTGAAGCCTCATTTGTGGCACTTGCTCTTTCTGGGGTCTGACCCAGCTGGTTTTGTGTGGCCAGATATCGGAGTAGCACCAGAGGATCCACCTGTCTTCCAGCCAGATGGTGACCACCAGACGTAACCCTGGCAACGAGTGGGTTTCTTTTGTCCTCCTACTTATTTGTAAAATTATTATTTTGAGGCATTTAACCGACGAGCACGTGTTAGCTCGTATTGCATCTTTATTTACTGTCTGCCTACGGGCTGTAACATGATTGACAGATCCTAGGGTTGATCATGTATGACTAAACTCTTGTTAGTCCTCACATTTTGTACGACTAGCTTCATGATCAGCTGAATATGTAATGTTTGGGACGCCTTACGATTGTATATTTGGTGATCTTACATCTTGTAACTTTTACTTGCTTGCTTGTGATTGAGACAATAGGCTTGTTCTTGACCATAGGAGACTAATGGCTTGTAGTTAAACCCTCATGTACCTAGACAGCCGTGACCGTATAGCAAGGTGGGTTGCACTTCAATATACGTAGCTGGCTATGTCCGCCCCCGCTCTCCAGTATTCTAGTTTTGGGGCGTGACATACCCCATTTAATTAAATCCCTATAAAATGACATAATCCCTATTTAAATCCTAGCCATGGATTTTCTCTCCATCAATCCACTCCACTTATTCCCACATGACACTCAAACTCACACACCCCCTCATTCATGGCCGACCCTAGAAAATCCCCCCTATTTTCTCTCTCCACTTTCCCTCTCTCTCTATCTTTCATTAATACACAACTCATTCTCTCTCCCTCTCTCATTTTAATATACACACACTCACCATCAGCAAGCTCCTCCCCCACATCTCCCATGGCCGACCCCCTCTCCCTTCCATGGTCGAGCCCCCTTTCTCATCTTTTTCTTCTTCTTCTTCAACATCTCCTCCACCATCATCATCCTCAACATCAATACTACACCACAACCACCATCAACACCACTCCACCACCATCTCTCCATCACCATCACCATCAACCGCTACCACCACCTCCGTGAGCACCACCACTTCGCTACCGCTCCACCAACACTGTCGTCGTGGCCGTGCCGCCGTGCCAGCCCTAGCGTAGCCACCCGCAGCTGACAGCAGCAGCAGCAAACAGCGCCAACAGCACGCACAACAGCAGCGACGCAGCAGCCGCGCGCGCACGTGCCACCGTGTACCGCCGTGCGCCGCGTGGCCGGCTGCACCCCCTCCGACGAACCCCCGAGAAGGCCCCCGTGGCCACCGCCCTCTTTCCTGATGCACCGCATAGGCGATTCCAGCATTTTTTTTGGAATCCCGTCGACGCGTGCGAGGAACGCCAACTCAGAATCGTATTTCGGGACAACAACTTCGTGCACATTTTCTGGGAAATCCGACCGTTGGATCGGCAAACGCTTTGCTCCGTCACAATCTTGGTATATAGATCTTCACTTTCCTTAATTTTCTTCCGTTAATTTTGTCGTTTGATACATCAAAATCGGCCACCAAGTTGACGCTTTAAATTGTGTAATTTTTGGACAGTTTTGTGGAGCCAACTTCGTCGGTTCGTATCTCCTCCATCACAGCTCCGTTTGGTATGCCACTGGTTCCTATGTGCAGATGGTATAACCCTTTTCCTATCCCTTAAGTTTTTTTCATTGTGAGCACGTTTGATTGGTTGAATTCGACGCCAAAGTTGGTCGTCCGAATTCGTTGTTTCTAACTTATAAATTTTCATTTTTGAACCCGGGACTTCGGATTCAATTTTTGACACCACCAGTAGACTCGTCGCGTCGTTCTGGCACGTTTTCATATAAAGTTTGTTATATTTGGAGGACGTGGGCCCTGGCACGTATTTTGGTACAAAGCGGGCCCCATAGTCCGGGTCAACTGGACTTTTTGACGCCGGCTCATCGGAATCCAATTTTGGATATACCGTTAAGTTCATATCGTCATTCTGGACTCGTTGACATATAATTTGCTAGGTTTTAGAGGATATTGGTTCCGGCACGTATTTCGGTACAAGTCGGATACCAATATTCGGGTCAACGGGTCATTTTGAGATCGACTCATCGAAATCCAATTCTGGACATACGGTTGAGTTGGTATCGTCATTCTGGACTCGTTGACATATAATTTGTTGAGTTTTAAGGACATTGGCTCCAATACGCTTTTTCGTGCAAATCAGAATTTCAATGTCCTGGTCAACGGACCAATTTGAGATCAGGTTAACGGAATCTAATTCTGGATATACCGTTGGGTTCGTATCGTCATTTTGGATTCGTGGACATATAATTTGTCAGGTTTAGTGAACTAGTATTCTTGCACATTTTTTGGTGCAAAGTGGGTCCGACACGGATACCATTTTGATCCGAAATTATCTTTTTGCCCCTCTGTCTAAATTGGACTTATGGATAGGCTATCCTAGCTGATTTGACCATTCTGGACACGTTGGTGATGTTTGCTTCATCATCTGACAATGTTTGTAGATATTTCTCTGTGTATTACCGTTTATTATAATTAATTCTTAATAAGTTCGTATTTCGGAATTAGTATAACGAAATTGAGATCAGTCGATTCCAGTGATCTCACATCAGTGAAATTGGCAAGATGATCATGTGGATCACTGTGATAATATTATTAACTTTACGTTGATTATCTTATCTCGATTTGCGTATTGTAGGTTTTGATGTACGAATAACGAGGTACAACTTGATATTTAATTCTTAAATTAGAGTTGATCCTGATTGACCAAGATAAATGGTATCTTGGTAGGTAAATATTAGGAATAGTATGCTTAGGCTAGTTTTGACCTCGGTTGACCAAGTTTGACTGCTTGACCAAAAGTCAACTATCAGTCAACACTTGACCTAGAAATGTCTAGAACTTGACCAGAGTTGACCAGTTGACCAAGTCAACCGTTAGTCAACCTTTGACCTAGTTTGACTTGGTTTGACTTCCTGTGACCTAGTGTGACTCAGTGTGACCTAGTTTGACTTAGTTGGACTGAGATTTGACCTAGATTACATAGCTTATACTATATAATCCTGCCTAACACTGTTGAACCCTAATTAGCTTATATATATCTCATCTTTAGGTTTGTGGCATCACTCTGAGCATCGACCCCATTTGACAGCTCAGGACCGCAGGCGAGTACATTTACTGATAGTTTTCATTGTCTTGATATCTGCTATATCCGATCAGTTGTAGTGTCTTGCTTGATTTCCAGACATGATGGTTCACGGACTAGTATATGTTGGATCATGACATAAGATGTTGTTCCTGAATTTTCTTGGTATATTGGTACATTTCTTGTCTTCTTCCCTGTACTTGTATAGACACCGATTCCTGAGAGGGAGTAGCTACCCTCTTAGGGAATCCCGTGTCATGACGTGTCATATCTGGATCTATTATACTATTCGGGGATGGGGAATTATTAGGGGCTATGTGATCAAAGCCACCATGTCACTATATTCTTGTGCTTGCGCCACTCTCACCTCACGTAGGGTGTAGCGAGATCCTATTTCCTGTGCTTGTTATCCAGGTTGGCCGGCATAACCCTTTCCAGAAATTTTCTTGTGATTGTCGAGCCAAGTGGATAGCCTGTCCTGTAACTTTCCCAAGCCGATCACATAACGCTCTAATAATTTAAGGCATATTTTATATTTATTTTATCACATCATATATCCTGCTCAGTTCTACATTCAGTACTTTCTCACCATGCTATGATATTCTTTACTCACATGTTCTACATGCTCTTATGCTAAACCTTGATTGGAGGCTAGGTTCTGTTCGGGAGAAGGGTTACAATTCCGATCCTTGTTTGGTTTAAGGGTTGTACCTCGACTTCTGAATAGCTCCCAAGTCATCCTATATCTTTGTCTTGTATTTCATTATAATTATCTCTTATAGAATTTGTCAATTCATATGGAACTGCTGTTAGTGTTTGTACTTGTTCATTTTCCTGACAGGATAACCGTTGATGTTTACAGAGTACATGTTAGCTGATTGCTCTACCATTTACGGGTATGGCCAGGATAGAGTTTGATGAGACATTACCCGTGGAACCCGTAGATGATTATAGCCCCTGTTTAGACGGTTAGATAGGCTTGCCTGGACTGCGATCCAGCTAGTATTTTCAGACTATAGTTTTTATATTATATTTTGGTTTCTGTGATGTGTTTATATCTCTGAGCTTATGTTGTCACTACCACATTTCTAGTGTGAGGGTATTTTTGTCATTTTTGGGGTAATTTAAATTTATTATAATTTATTAGAATTTTTAGGAATTATTTTGGAATTGATTGGTGCTAGTTTTAGACTTCGACTCATGTTGACTTAGGAGGCTGTCCTATAGGCTAACCTAGGTCAGGACTACTTGGTTAGGTTAAGAAACCCTAGTATGACCTAAGTTAGTGAATTCAAGTTCATTAGAATTACTTTGAGGGAATTTGGAGTTAGTTTGGTCTAAGAATGACTTGTGAAATCACAAGTCATGATCATGACTTGAAACCTTAGAGGCTCAACCTAACCTAGTGAAACCTTGGTCCAACCTCACTTGGCCGGCCACCTTGGTCTAACCTAGGGATTCCCTTCACTATAAAGTCTCTCCTAAAATCTAGGGTTGCCTCTTTCTTAGGAAAAGCCCTAATTTCAAGGAGGTTAGTTTCTATTGCTTTTTAATTCCTAGAACTCCTTTCCTCTTCCTTTTTCTTTCTAATTTATTCCATTAGGTCCTGATATGACTATTCTTGCTGTTGCTAATGTCCAATCTCAGTTTGAGGTTGTTTTGATTTGATTGGGATATCAAGAGAGGAGCTCACAAAGAGGGGTTTTTCTTGAAGGTTCAAGAATAGGTAACTTTCTCGTTTCTCTATGAAATTTTGTTTTGCCTTCATCATTAGGAAGCCCTAGGGGTCCTCTAAGTGTCTGCATTAGTGTCGTGTCGGGTCTCATGGGTTTCGTGTCCATTTGGACACGTATCAGTAGCAGAGTCTAGGTGTTCGTCGAAATGCCCAAGAGGGGATTTCGATCTGGTTTTTGGAAAACCTTTGAATAGAAAATTAGGTTTTTGTATTGTTTATTGGTTTCTGGTGGACTGAGTTGATGATTGTATTGTGTCGGGTCGTTTTGGACACGCGACACACATGTTTCTGCACGCACAGCAGTCCCCTGCTACTCGGCGGCAAATACTCCTCGGACACGACACTTGGACACGAGATTTTCGACACACACATTGGGGAAGTGTCTGACACGACACTCCCCAAGTGGCATGACCTCTCGTGTCGTGTCGTGGGAACACGAGACACTGTACTGTTTTTTTAACAAAGACTGTGCAGTCGTGTGATCGGGTTCTGATACGTGTGTGTGGACACGTCTGTGCGACACGACACGGGGGTGCAGGGTGACATATGGGTAGCCCTATAAGTGGCGAACCTATTGTTGTGGACACGTGTCTTGGTTTGGTCTATGTTGTGCACATGACACGCGCGCACACACGCACGAGGCAGTGCACTGTTGTGCAGTAACCAGTGTGCTATTTTAGTTTTATTGTTGTGGACACGTCGTGTCTCGATATGGTGGACACGAGACACTTTCTATGTCATGTACACACCCTATATTAGTATTACCAACCTCTGTTTTTGTATTTTACATTGTCTTGACTTGTGAATTCTCGAAATGCCCAATTTTCTGATACTTTGAAACCTGAGAATTCCAGTTTATATATGTTGAACTTGCCATAAATTTTAGACCTATTTAATACTGTTACATATTGGTTTTAACTCCTTAATCATGTTCTCCTATATGTAAACTAAATTGGTTTCGATTTTGGTGTGATTTGGTTGAAAATTGGGATCAAAATGAGGTTGTGAATGTTGGGACCAAACTGTCAACAACAGAACTATTTCCTGCATTTCCAATTTTTTTGGGATGAACTTTGGCAACTGTTTAAACCATAATTTATACTGTTAGTTACATGTTTTAGTCTCTAAATCAGTTCTCCTATTTGTAGACTAACTGTGTGTCAATTTTTGGGTGGTTTTGGTGGTTAATTGGTTTTGAAATGGATGTTCAAAACCTGAGAATGTTAGGGCTGATCTGTGGTGTTCTCAGTTTACTGAGAATTCCTGAGAACATTTCACTGTTTGAACAAAACTGGGAAACCTGAGATTGAGTGGTTAAATGAAATATTGATGTTCATGATAAATAGGATTAGTTAACTGTAATAGAAATTGTATATGTATACCTATATGCTTAAATGGAAATGGTGATTGCTTTAAACAACTGATTTTGAGTTATGAACTTGATTGATTGACAGTAATGTTCTGAAACCTGAGATTTAGTTGTAATAGGAAAACTGAGTTTATATCGCAGTCCACTTTTCATATCACACACATACCCTATATGCTTTGACACACACACACAGAGTTTCACTCACATTACACACACTTTGATTCCAGATTTTTCCTTACACCTAACACTCTCACAAATCCTATGACACACACACATCTCTCTACACACATTGTCTTAACACTCACACACACTGTCCTCTCTCTCTTTATATATAAATTCCCTAGTCTCTTATAATTAAGTTTATGTGTATAATATGTATACATATATAATATAGGTAATGTTACCTATACATATGTGGGTTGAGCTATATATATGTGTATAATATATGTGATGTCCTATTAATTGCCTATAACCTATGTATGAACTTGTATAGGTATTATGTGGGTTGCCATATAACTTGTATAATTGGTCTAGATAGCCTAGTAGTGTTGTGTGCTAGCTAGTGTAGGTTGAGTGACCTAGTATAGACTAATGTAGTCTAGTGTAGACTAGTTTGACCTAAATTAGACTTGGTTGACCTAGTTTGACTTCTAGGGTTGACCAGAGTTGACCAAGAGTTGACTTTGGCCTAGTTTGACCTAGAATCATGTAGAATGCATAGTAGGACTTCTTTATACTATTCTGGACTTGTTGTGACTTGTGCTATTCTGATTAGGAGCCAGACACCACTCCTCGGACAGTACTTTCATATTTAACACTCAGATACCAGGCGAGTACATTCTCTGATCATTTCATATCCTACTTAGAATTATTTTCTGCATTAAATTACTTTACTTGTACTGTCGCGTTGGTCACACGGATTGGTACTATACGGATCCCCACTTGAGATGTTATCCTTAGGGAGCATCGGGTACTACATGTTCTGTGCGTTTCACTTACATATCGTATCACTATGCTTCACAGGTTCTTTGATCACTTGTGACATATACTCTTATGATCACAGAGTCTCCTAGAATCCCCATTTTTGGGACTACTATGTACCACCCTTCGCGGGCTACCACCCTTCGGGGGCTTATTACCTTTCGGTGGCTTACCACCCTTCGGGGGCTGTACATAGTATCATAACATAACCTGTTTGGATCCTTGTGTACTGATTGGGGGTACGGGGGAGTAGAAGTAGACATGTGAATAATACCCAAGTAGTATCTTATCAGAATCTCTTCCATAGTGTCTTATCAGAATCTCCTATGCCATTTACATGTCTATATTGTACTTGACTCACTAGCCACTGTTAGTCTTTATTTATAGTAGATATTTCTATTACAGCTTCCTCTCTCTGTTTACATACTGCACTCTTTCAGTACTTGGATTTTACTTTACTGCATGATTATATCTTCTAACCTGCTATGAACTGTTGAGATGTACTGTACTCGCTCCTGTCCTGACTGGACCTGTTGAAAATATTACAGAGGACGAGGAGGAGGCTTGCCTGGATACTTACTACGGGGCAGCCTTAGATGACACCTGCGAGCTGGACCCTCAGGAGGACCCAGCTCTAGCTGAGGATATCACCCCGGTTGCCTAGACTAGATTAGTTAGGCTTATCTATCTTTTATGTAGTCATGGGACATGTTTAGCTAGACTTTATTTGGAGTTCAGAGTTGTATATATTCTTTCATTCTGTATCTGAGACCATGTACTTCTGGATATTGCTGGGATTATCTTAGACTACTTTTCATCTATTTATTTCCTTGAGTTCTATTTCATATCGTGCTACCTTTTTCTTAGTTGTGATTGAGTTATTACTGCTATGTTACCCCCATTCGGGGAGTATAAACTGTTTAGATATATATTGCTAGTTGATTGTTGACCTAGGACAGCGTTCTACTGCCGACACTGCGGCGTAGGCTGGGCGTTGTTACGTTCTCGTACCCTCACAGTGGGTGCGGGTCGTGACACATTTTTAGTGGTGGCCCATGCAGGTCTAGACTAGAAGTGTAGTGGAATTCGAACTAGAGTATCACTACAGCCTGCAGTAAGATATAGAACATTAATTTTAAGGTACTCAATCACTTTAGGAAATTCTTTTATGTTGCCATCTAAATCCTGATTGTCAGCTGATCCTTTGAATTTTAAACTGTCCGCCTTTGTTATTTCGCTTCTTTTTCAGAAATTGATACTCTTGTTTATCTATCTTCAGGATGGTAGAGACTAGATCGCAGCGTACCATCCATGGGGATGCTATGGAGGGGACTGCCACCTCCCAGCCAGTACGGCGAGGCCAGGGGACTGCAGCTCCTGCCCCCTCCGCTCGTATTGAGACCTCGGCAGTAGCAGCAGGGGATATGCATCCACCGACTAGGAGGCAGGACCCAGTTCTCCCAGAGGATCCTTACCAGCAGCCACCTGCAGGGACAGTGGATGCAGTACAGCTACTAGCCTTCTTTCGGCAGTACATGGAGGGTCAGCAGACCCAGCAGCAGAGGCAGACGACAGAGCTCACTCGATGCATTGAGCTGGCAGTGACAGCAGTGGAGAGAGTCGTGGCTCAGCCAGTAGCAGTCCAGCAGCCGCATCAGCCACGGGAAAAGGGCATCCAGGACTTCCAGAAGATGCATCCGAGAGACTTTCGAGGGACAGAGGGGATCCTGTATGCCGATGAGTGGATCGAGCATATGGAGGAGATCTTCAGGCTGGCGGAGATTCCGACGAGGCTCCAGATAGAGGCAGCGGCCAGTATGATGCACGATCTGGCCCGTACATGGTACCAGACCGACCCGAGGATCGGCACAGCAGGACAGACTTGGGCAGCATTCAAGAAGCTGTTCAAGGAAAAATTCTTCCCGGAGGCGGCACTGGGAGCCCTCGTGACTCAGTTCGAGGCCCTAGTCCAGGGGAGTCAGTCTGTGGAGGAGTATGCAGGAGAGTTCTGCTGCCTGGGCAGATTTGTAGAGGACTTGTCAGAGACGACGAAGGCCCGGAGGTTCTGGAAGGGCTTGGTAAAGGAGGTCAAGTCCTATACCAAGAACGCCCGCAGTGCTACATTTGAGGAGATTCTGGTGGATACACTAGCTGCAGAGGATGATCTTGAGCTTAGGCTCAAGAGGGGGGGAGACCCAGTTGGGGGCAGCAGCAGCAGCGGAGGCCAGGCCAAGAGGCCCCACTTTCAGTTCCAGCAGCCGAGGCAGTTCCAGTCGCAGCCGATTCAGCAGAGGCCAGTTCACCAGCAGCAGCAGCCGAGGCAGCACCAGCAGGGTCAAAGACAGGGTGGTACTTGTGCCTACTGCAAGAAGCCTGGGTACGTCTTCAATGAGTGCCGGAAGAGGCTGGGCCAGTGCCTAGTGTGTGGTTCATCAGACCACCAGATGAGGGAGTACCGCATAGCACGAGCAGCTCCTGGAGGTGGAGCCATGGCTCCAGCAGGCCAGCAGAGGGGACCAGCCCTACCGACGCAGCAGCAGAGGTTCGTTCAGCACCAGCAGCAGGCCAGGGGAGGCCAGCAGGGGCAAACTTTCGCCATGGCAGCTGGAGATGCAGAGGTGATAGGAGAGCTGATTGCAAGTTCGATTCTTCTCGACTCCAGTCCAGTATTTGTATTATTCGATTCCGGTGCTTCGCATAGCTTCATATCGGTATCTTTTGCGATTAGATACGATATCATAGCTGAATCGTTGCCTAGGACTTACAAGATCACGACCGGGGGTGACATTATCCTAGTGAGTGATGTTTATAAGGGTCGGAGAGTAGTTTTGGGAGGCTGTGAGTTGGAGGTGAGCCTGCTCGTAATGCCATTGCCGAACTATGATATAGTGCTAGGCATAGATTGGTTGAGCAGGCACCACACCAGCATTGATTGCAGAAGGGGTAGAGTTCTCTTCAGAGCACCGGGGGAGCCAGAGTTCGAGTATTCCAGACGCCAGGCAGAGCAGAGCAGCGGAGTCTTCTGTAGAGTCGCGGTCGAGGAGCAGACGATTCCACACCCCTTGATAGCAGAATATATGGATGTTTTCCCAGAAGAGTTGTCGGGATTGCCAATAGACAGGGACATAGAGTTCTCGCTAGACTTGGTTCCAGGAGCGGAACCCATCTCTCAGCATATCTATCGGGTGAACAACAGCGAGCTGGGGGAGCTGAAGAAGCAGGTGGATGAGCTACATGACAAGGGCTTCATCCGCTCGAGTTCGTCGCCATGGGGTGCACCAGTGTTGTTTGTGTCGAAGAAGGATGGGTCAGTACGCATGTGTATTGACTATAGGGCACTCAACAACCTCACGATCAAGAACAAATACCCACTGCCGCGGATCGACGATCTATTTGACCAGTTGAGCGGAGCTCGGCTATTTTCCAAGATTGATCTGAGGTCGAGATATCACCAGGTGAAGGTGAAGAGGGAGGATATTCCCAAGACCGCTTTCAGGACGCGGTACGGGCAGTTCGAGTTTTTGGTTATGCAGTTTGGGCTAACCAATGCACCAGCAGTGTTTATGAACCTTATGAACAAGGCGTTCCACCAGTATTTGGATCAGTTTGTGGTGGTGTTTATTGATGATATCTTGATATATTCCAAGACTGAGGAGGAGCATGAAGAGCATTTGAGGATAGTGCTGAAGATTCTCAGGAAGGAGCAGCTTTACGGGAAGCTCTCCAAATGTGAGTTCTTCTTGGATCGGGTGGACTTCTTGGGGCATGTGGTGACTGGAGATGGTATCTCAGTTGACCCCAAGAAGATTGTAGCAGTTGAGGCATGGACAGCGCCGACTTCAGTTGCAGAGATCAGGAGTTTCCTGGGGCTGGCAGGATACTATCGGAGATTCGTGCAGGATTTCTCCCGGGTTGCAGAGCTGTTGACTCGGTTGACCCGGAAGGATGCTGAGTATGTTTGGTCAGAGGAGTGTCAGGCAGCTTTTGATGAGTTGAAAAAGCTGCTTACGACAACTCCGATTCTGACATTGCCTTCGGGATCAGGTGGTTTTACTATTTATAGTGATGATTCAGGGAAGGGGCTGGGTTGCGTCTTACAGCAGCATGGAAAGGTGATTGCCTATGCTTCCAGGCAATTACGTCCCCATGAGAAGAACTACCCTACCCACGACCTGGAGCTGGCAGCAGTGATTTTTGCATTGAAGCTGTGGAAGCATTATCTGTATGGTGAGAGGGTGAAGATCTTCACAGATCACAAGAGCTTAAAGTATGTGTTCACTCAGAAGGAGTTGAACATGAGACAGCGTAGATGGCTGGAGTTGATGAAGGATTTTGATATCCTACTTCAGTACCACCCAGGGAAGGCCAACGTGGTTGCAGATGCCTTGAGTAGGTATCCGACAGCCATGTGTTTGACCACGGATCGGTATTTGCTTACCGACTTGGAGAGCCTTGGGATTGAGGTGATCGTGCCTGGAGTGCAGATGCAGCTATGGGGGATACAGATACAGTCGGGCTTGATAGACACGATCAAGGCGGCCCAGTTCGAGGATGTGGCTCTGCAGTGTATCAGAGAGCAGATCAGTATAGGAGTGGGGGATGCTGAGTTTTTACTTACAGAGGATGGTGCCCTGAGGTATGGTGCCAGGTTATGTGTGCCTAGCGGGGAGCTTAGAGAGCAGGTTATGCAGGAGGCCCACAGATCTCAGTACTCTATACACCCGGGTGCCAACAAGATGTACCGAGATCTGCGGAAGCATGTTTGGTGGTCAGGAATGAAACGGGAGGTGGCTCGCTTCATGGCTAGGTGTTTGGTCTGTCAGCAGGTCAAGGCAGAGAGACAGAGGCCCGGTGGATTGTTGCAGCCGCTGCCCATTCCCGAGTAGAAGTGGGAGTATATCACTATGGACTTCGTATCAGGATTGCCGCATACTCCAGGAGGGAAAGACGCGATTTGGGTCATCGTTGACATGTTGAATAAATCAGCCCACTTTTTGCCATTCAAGGTGGGTACGTCTACAGAAAGGCTGGCGGAGTTGTATATGCGACAGATAGTCAGGATCCACGGAGTTTCGGTCAGCATCGTCTCAGATCGGGATAGCCATTTTACTTTCTATTTCTGGAGGAGTCTGCAGACCAGCTTGGGCACTCAGCTCAAGTTTAGTACTGCATACCACCCCCAGACGGACGGACAGTCAGAGCGGACTATTCAGACCCTTGAGGATATGCTGCGGACGTGCGTCCTAGACTTTAAAGGTTCCTGGAAGGATCATCTTTATTTGGTAGAGTTTGCCTACAACAATAGTTTCCAGGCCAGCATTGAGATGTCACCTTATGAGGCTCTGTACGGGCATAGATGTCGTGCACCCTTATCCTGGGATGATGTTGGTGAGCGAGCTTTACTAGGGCCAGAGATGGTTGTTGATGCGTCCGAGAAGGTGAAGCTCATCAGGGACAGATTTCGCGTAGCACAGGACAGACATCGGCACTGGGCCGATAGCCACCGGAGGCCCTTGGAGTTTGAGGTACAGATTAGAGTAGGATTAGATTTAGGTTTGTTGTTTGTGATTTTGATCATGTTGTTTATTTTTTTTAATTGAGACCTTGCTTGTGATTAGGTCGGAGACCAAGTTTTCTTGAGGATATCTCCGACTCGTGGTACGATACGTTTTGGTGGAGGCGGGAAGCTTAGCCCGCGCTTCATCGGCCCTTTCGTTATCAGCGGGAGAGTCGGTGACGTTGTATACAGGCTAGACTTGCCGCCTGTGCTAGTGGGGGTCCACAACGTATTTCATGTATCACAGTTGAGACGGTACGTGGCTGATCCTAGCCATGTGCTCGATCATTCAGAGATAGAGGTTGGGCCTTCTCTCAGCTATCCAGAGCAGCCAGTGGAGATTCTGGATCGACGGAAGAAGGTTCTGAGGAACCAGGTGATACCCTTGGTGTGCGTCGCATAGAGGCATCATTCTCCAGGAGAGTCTACCTGGGAGCGGGAGGATGAGATGCGCGAGCGCTACCCTTATCTTTTTGGACCGTGAGGTATGCTTCTATCCTTCTCATCAGTTGTATTTCGCCTTTCAATTTCGAGGACGAAATTCTTTTAAGGAGGGTAGATTTGTCACTACCACATTTCTAGTGTGAGGGTATTTTTGTCATTTTTGGGGTAATTTAAATTTATTAGAATTTATTAGAATTTTTAGGAATTATTTTGGAATTGATTGGTGCTAGTTTTAGACTTTGACTCATGTTGACTTAGGAGGCTGTCCTATAGGCTAACCTAGGTCAGGACTACTTGGTTAGGTTAAGAAACCCTAGTATGACCTAAGTTAGTGAATTCAAGTTCATTAGAATTATTTTGAGGGAATTTGGAGTTAGTTTGGTCTAAGAATGACTTGTGAAATCACAAGTCATGATCATGACTTGAAACCTTAGAGGCTCAACCTAACCTAGTGAAACCTTAGTCCAACCTCACTTGGCCGGCCACCTTGGTCTAACCTAGGGATTCCTCCCACTATAAAGTCTCTCCTAAAATCTAGGGTTGCCTCTTTCTTAGGAAAAGTCCTAATTTCAAGGAGGTTAGTTTCTATTGCTTTTTAATTCCTAGAACTCCTTTCCTCTTCCTTTTTCTTTCTAATTTATTCCATTAGGTCCTGATATGACTATTCTTGCTGTTGCTAAGGTCCAATCTCAGTTTGAGGTTGTTTTAATTTGATTGGGATATCAAGAGAGGAGCTCACAAAGAGGGGTTTTTCTTGAAGGTTCAAGAATAGGTAACTTTCTCGTTTCTCCATGAAATTTAGTTTTGCCTTCATCATTAGGAAGCCCTAGGGGTCCTCTAAGTGTCTGCATTGGTGTCGTGTCGGGTCTCATGGGTTTCGTGTCCATTTGGACACGTATCAGTAGCAGAGTCTAGGTGTTCGTCGAAATGCCCAAGAGGGGATTTCGATCTGGTTTTTGGAAAACCTTTGAATAGAAAATTACGTTTTTGTATTGTTTATTGGTTTCTGGTGGACTGAGTTGATGATTGTATTGTGTCGGGTCGTTTTGGACACGCGACACACATGTTTCTGCACGTACAGCAGTCCCCTGCTACTCGGGGGCAAATACTCCTCGGACACGACACTTGGACACGAGATTTTCGACACACACGTTGGGAAAGTGTCTGACACGACACTCCCCAAGTGGCACGATCTCTTGTGTCGTGTCGTGGGAACACGAGACACTGTACTATTTTTTTTACACAGACTGTGCAGTCGTGTGATCGGGTTCTGATACGTGTGTGTGGACACGTCTGTGCGACACGACACGGCGGTGCAGGGTGACATATGGGTAGCCCTATAAGTGGCGAACCTATTGTTGTGGACACGTGTCTTGGTTTGGTCTATGTTGTGCACATGACACGCGCACACACACGCACGCGGCAGTACACTGTTGTGTAGCAACCAGTGTGCTGTTGTAGTTTTATTGTTGTGGACACGTCGTGTCTCGATGTGGTGGATACGAGACACTTCCTATGTCATGTACACACCCTATATTAGTATTACCAACCTCTGTTTTTGTATTTTACATTGTCTTGACTTGTGAATTCTCGAAATGCCCAATTTCCTGATACTTTGAAACCTGAGAATTCCAGTTTATATATGTTGAACTTGCCATAAATTTTAGACCTATTTAATACTGTTACATATTGGTTTTAACTCCTTAATCATGTTCTCCTATATGTAAACTAAATTGGTTTCGATTTTGGTGTGATTTGGCTGAAAATTGGGATCAAAATGAGGTTGTGAATGTTGGACCAAACTGTCAACAACAGAACTATTTCCTGCATTTCCAGTTTTTTTGGGATGAACTTTGGCAACTGTTTAAACCATAATTTATACTGTTAGTTACATGTTTTAGTCTCTAAATCAGTTCTCCTATTTGTAGACTAATTGTGTGTCGATTTTTGGGTGGTTTTGGTGGTTAATTGGTTTCGAAATGGATGTTCAAAACCTGAGAATGTTAGGGCTGATCTGTGGTGTTCTCAGTTTACTGAGAATTCCTGAGAATATTTTACTGTTTGAACAAAACTGGGAAACCTGAGATTGAGTGGTTAAATGAAATATTGATGTTCATGATAAATATGATTAGTTAACTGTAATACAAATTATATATGTATACCTATATGCTTAAATGGAAATGGTGATTGCTTTAAACAACTAATTTTGAGTTATGAACTTGATTGATTGACAGTAATGTTCTGAAACCTGAGATTTAGTTGTAATAGGAAAACTGATTTTATATCGCAGTCCACTTTTCATATCACACACATACCCTATATGCTTTGACACACACACAGAGTTTCACTTACGTTACACACACTTTGATTCCAGATTTTTCCTTACACCTAACACTCTCACAAATCCTATGACACACACATATCTCTCTACACACATTGTCTTAACACTCACACACACTGTCCTCTCTCTCTTTATATATAAATTCCCTAGTCTCTTATAATTAAGTTTATGTGTATAATATGTATACATATATAATATATGTAATGTTACCTATACATATATGGGTTGAGCTATATATATGTGTATAATATATGTGATGTCCTATTAATTGCCTATAACCTATGTATGAACTTGTATAGGTATTATGTGGGTTGCCATATAACTTGTGTAATTGGTCTAGATAGCCTAGTAGTGTTGTGTGCTAGCTAGTGTAGGTTGAGTGACCTAGTATAGACTAATGTAGTCTAGTGTAGACTAGTTTGACCTAAATTAGACTTGGTTGACCTAGTTTGACTTCTAGGGTTGACCAGAGTTGACCAAGAGTTAACTTTGGCCTAGTTTGACCTAGAATCATGTAGAATGCATAGTAGGACTTTTTTATACTATTCTGGACTTGTTGTGACTTGTGCTGTTCTGATTAGGAGCCAGACACCACTCCTCGGACAGTACTTTCATATTGGACACTCAGATACCAGGCGAGTACATTCTCTGATCATTTCATATCCTGCTTAGAATTATTTCCTGCATTGAATTACTTTACTTGTACTGTCACGTTGGTCACACGGATTGGTACTATACGGATCCCCACTTGAGATGTTATCCTTAGGGAGCATCGGGTACTACATGTTCTGTGCATTTTACTTACATGTCGTATCACTATGCTTCACAGGTTCTTCGATTACTTGTGACATATACTCTTATGATCACAGAGTCTCCTAGAATACCCATTTTTGGGACTACTATGTACCACCCTTCGGGGGCTACCACCCTTCGGGGGCTTATCACCTTTCGGAGGCTTACCACCCTTCGGGGGCTGTACATAGTATCATAACATAACTTGTTTGGATCCTTGTGTACTGATTGGGGGTACGGGAGAGTAGAAGTAGACATGTGAATAATACCCAAGTAGTATCTTATCAGAATCTCTTCCATAGTGTCTTATCAGAATCTCCTATGCCATTTACATGTCTATATTGTACTCTGACTCACTAGCCACTGTTAGTCTTTATTTATAGTAGATATTTCTATTACAGCTTCCTCTCTCTGTTTACATACTGCACTCTTTCAGTACTTGTATCTTACTTTACTGCATGATTATATCTTCTAACCTGCTATAAACTGTTGAGATGTACTGTACTCGCTCCTGTCCTGACTGGACCTGTTGAAAATATTACAGAGGACGAGGAGGAGGCTTGCCTGGATACTTACTACGGGGCAGCCTTAGATAACACCTGCGAGCTGGACCCTTAGGAGGACCCAGCTCTAGCTGAGGATATTACCCCGGTTGACTAGACTAGATTAGTTAGGCTTATCTATCTTTTATGTAGTCATGGGACATGTTTAGCTAGACTTTATTTGGAGTTCAGAGTTGTATATATTCTTTCATTCTGTATCTGAGACCATGTACTTCTGGATATTGCTGGGATTATCTTAGACTACTTTTCATCTATTTATTTCCTTGAGTTCTATTTCATATCGTGCTATCTCTTTCTTAGTTGTGATTGAGTTATTACTGCTATGTCACCCCCATTCGGGGAGTATAAACTGTTTAGATATATATTGCTAGTTGATTGTTGACCTAGGACAGCATTCTACCGCCGACACTGCGGCGTAGGCTCGGCGTTGTTATGTTCTCGTACCCTCACAGTGGGTGCGGGTCGTGACATATGTTGGATCTTGAACTCCTTTCCAGTTTTTCTTTCTATCATATTTCCATTTCGTGCTATCTATCCTAGTTTGTCTTGTGATTGAGTTATGCCATATTGTACCTCCGTGCGAAGATGACAGGTACCCTTATATACTGTTTAGTTGTAGTATTTATAGACGACCTATACAGCGTTCTACCACCGATTCTGTGGCGTAGGCTGGACGTAACCACGTACTCGTGTCCTAAATCAAGGTGCGGGTCGTGACACGTTTTTGTGGTGGCCGATGCAGGTCAGAGTCGTAATTAGTACGATTTCGTAGTGGTGCTTGACTTAGAGCGCTGCTACGAGCCTGCTATTAGGATATAGGTTCTAGGTTATGATAGGAGTTGCTCAATCGCAGTTAGGAACTCTGGATAGATTCCAGGGATAACCTCTGAGAATCTTATTTCAAAAACTCTCGAGTCTATTCCCACTTGCCTCCATTTACACTTCCGTAATTTGTTGTTGATTTTGATTCCTGATGTTCGTTGTTGACTTTGATCTTGCATCGAGATAAATTTTGTGGATTAAATTAAGGTATATCCAGATAAGGTAAATGTCTGCTTTATTTATGGAGTTTAAAATTTATCGCAGCCATACAAGCTAGCATGACAATGACATAGAGCCTGATTTTATATATGCTTATCCTAGTTATGGAATTTGGATTTTCTTGCAGCCATACCAGTTGGCGTGGTAAGAATTCCAGATGACATGATTTTAGGGTGTTTACCTTAGTTATGGACTCTATCGTTTATTGCAGCTATGCTTACTGGCGTGGCAAAAATTCTGGCAACATAATTTTAGAAAGACGTATATGGTTATCAGATTATATCTTAAATCGGATCATTTTGTTATGATCGGATAAGCAAGAACAAATTCTTATCATCATTCTTCCCCGTCTTGGTTAACTCTGTCTATCTACAGCCACGATTAGGATTTTCTCAACATGATTATTTGTGTTCCATCTTTTCTATGATTTGACTAAACTCTTCTTCGCTAATCTCTTGGATAATTCTTCTTGTCCTTCCCGATAATTGTTGAAAGTGCCTCATGGATTGATTCAAGAAAGGTTCGAAATGTATATTTATCCATGTATTACGGAATCGAGAGTTTGCATCCAGAGAAATACTGGCGAGGTATGACTTCGGATAACGGCATCATGGTTAAATATGTTTCTCGAATTCTACTTGGACCACTCCCTAAGCATTTTGACTAACATCTTCTCCTTTATTTTGCAAAAATTATTTGGAAATATTTTACGCATTTGGCCAAATTAAGTTCAGGAACCTATATTATCTGGCATGGCAGCTGTGTACTGCAGCCATCCGTCGTATTATGGAACAAAAAAGTTCATCGCAGCCAGATGCACACTAGCACGATAGTAACTTCATGTGACATAATTACGGAGGTATATGGTTCTTGAGTTTTACTTTGACTACGTCCTATGCATCTCGTTTAGACTCGTACTATTCTAGAAAATATTTTGACAATCTTTCATGTCTTGCTTAACCCTTACCTTGTCTGAATATTGATATGGATTGCTAGACCCAGTCTTAGACCTTTGTTACCTTCTATTTTTGATGATTGGATAGCCAAACCTTGTTAACAGATTTTGTAGTGTAACTATAATATGTTATTATGTGTGATTGTGATGAGTATATTTTCTTGGGGATTTATTGGGTTAAGCTTATAGGACAGATATGAGTGACTGACTATAGTGGACTTAGAAACCATTAAGAATGATTAGTCTGATAGTATAAATTGATTTTAAGGTATCTTAGATGGAGTAAAGAATATTATATTATTGTGACTATGGATTTAGGACTAGAATCTTGTGCTTAGGTTCGATGACGTAGTTTATGATAGAAGGACCTTTGTTGAACCTGAACCAAAATACCTGTAAAGAGAAACAACATAGATGATCACAAGGGTAGCAGATTGGGTATTGTAGCCATAGCAGTTGCATGTTTTAGCTTGACCTATTAGATGATTTTTAATTTCGAGGACGAAATTTTTATAAGGTGGGTAGGATGTAAGTCCCCTGAATTTAGGGCTTATTTTTTTCAATTTTATAAATCAATTATTTGCAATAGATATTATTAATTGATTATTATTTGATTTAATGTTCTTTACCGTAACTTTGACTTCTGGAGCGTCAGGGATGCCAATCTCTGGAAACTCTCTTTATCAATGTGTAGTAGACAAGACTACCTTCATATTGATATATCATGCCCTATCCAAACTTGTTCCCTTGTACTCTTTTTGCTTCACATAACTTCGGGTCAATCTAGACCATTTGATCATTAAATAATTATTAATTGATTTTTCTATTTTTATCTTTGATCATCATATGCACGTTACCGTGACTTTTAATTTAGGAGCACAAGGCTAGCCATTTTCCTGAAACCAACTCCTCATGCATGATCTACTCGAGATGCCCTACACCTATAACCTTAGTGTCTCACTCAGACACACCATCTTGTGTTTCATTTGCTTCGCACAACTTTCGGGTCAATTTAGGCCAATTAATTATCCATCGTAAAATGTGACCTGACTTCCAGTTTAATTTCGGGACCCGACATCGATCTAACCTAGTCGAACCAAAATATGGACATGGCTCACACGAAGCCTACTACCCGCATGACACTTGTGTCCCATTTATTTGAGCCCCCACATGCTACTTATTTATCCATGATCATAAATACCTATTTAAATTCAATTATTGTACCATGTCCGATTTTGACCCGATCCGGCTCAACCGAACCCAACCCAAGCTCCATGTTACCCCCACATGAATATCCACACACATATTTTCCTACAAATATTAAATACCTAGTCTACCCATTTTTTAATATTTAATAGACAAACCCCCTTTAATTAAATCCCTAGAAAATGACTTAATCCCTATTTAAATCCTAGCCATGGATTTTCTCTCCATCAATCCACTCCACTCATTCCCACATGACACTCAAACTCACACGCCCCCTCATTCATGGCCGGCCCTAGGAAATCCCCCCTATTTTTTTTTCTCCACTTTCCCTTTCTTTTTCTCTTTCATTAATACACAACTCATTCTCTCTCCCTCTCTCATTTTAATATACACACACTCACCAACAGCAGGCTCCTCCCCCACATCTTCCATGGCCGACCCCCTCTTTCTCCCATGGCCGAGCCCCCTTTCTCCTCCTCCTCTTCTTCTTCTTCTTCAACATCTCCTCCACCATCATCATCCTCAACATCAATACTACACCACCGCCACCATCAACACCACTCCACCACCATCTCTCCATCACCATCACCATCAACCGCCACCACCACCTTCGCGAGCACCACCACTTCGCCACCGCTCCACCGCCGTCGTAGTCGCACCACCGCTCTAGGCCAAGCGCAGCCCCCGTAGCTGACAGCAGCAGCAGCAAACAATGCCAGCAGCGCGTGCAACAGCAGCAACGCAGCAGTCGCGCGCGTGCACGGGCCACCGCGCGCTGTCGTGCGCCATCGTGTGCCACGTAGCCGGACGCACCCCCTCCGACGAACCCCCGGGCAGGCCCCCGTGGCCACCGCCCTCTTCCCCGACGCACTGCATAGGCGATTTCAGCGTTTTTCTCGGAATCCCGTCGACGCGCGCGAGGAACGCCAACTCAGAATCGTGTTTCGGGACAGCAACTTTGTGCGCATTTTCTGGGAAATCTGACCGTTAGATCGGCAAACTCTTTACTCCGTCACAATTTCGGTGTATAGCTCTTCATTCTCCTCAATTTTTGTCTGTTAATTTTGTCGTTTGATACATCAAAACCGGCCACCAAGTTGACGCTTTAAATTGTGTAATTTTTGTACAATTTTGTGGAGCCAACTCCGTCGGTTCGTGTCTCCTCTATCGTAGCTCCGTCTGGCGTGCCACTAGTTCCTATGCGCAGCATGTATAACCCTCTTCCTACCCCTTAAGTTTTGTTTTATTGTGAGCACGTTTGATTGGTTGAATTCGACGCCAAAATTGGCCGCCGAATTTGTAGTTTCCAACTTGTAAAATTTCATTTTTGAACCCGGGTCTCCGGATTCAATTTCTGACACCACCAGTAGACTCGTGGCTCATTCTGGCATGTTTTTATGTAAAGTTTGTTAGATTTGGAGGACGTAGGCCCTGTCACGCATTTCGGTGTAAAGCGGGTCCCACAGTCCGGGTCAATAGGACTTTTTGATGCCGGCTCATCGGAATCCAATTCTGGATATACCGTTGAGTTTGTATCGTCATTCTGGACTCGTTGACATATAATTTGCTAGATTTTAGAGGATATTAGTTCCGACACGTATTTCGGTGCAAGTCGGATACTAATATCCGGGTCAACGGGTCATTTTGAGATCGGCTTATCGGAATCCAATTTTGGACATACGGTTGAGTTCGTATCGTCATTCTGGACTCGTTGACATATAATTTGCTAAGTTTTGAGAACATTGGCTCCAACACGCTTTTTCGTGTAAATAAAAATTTTAATGTCCTGGTCAACGGACCAATTTGAGATCGGGTCAACGGAATCCAATTCTGGATATACCGTTGGGTTCGCATCCTCATTCTGGATTCGTGGACATATAATTTATTAGGTTTAGTGGACTAGTATTCTTGCACGTTTTTCGATGCAAAGCGGGTCCAACACGGAGTTTTGACCCGAAATTACCTTCTTGCCCTTGTATCTAAATTGGAGTTATGGATAGGCTATCCTAGCTGATTTAACCATTCTGGACACGTTGGTGATGTTTGCTTCATCATCCGACAATGTTTGTATATATTTCTCTGTGTATTACCTTTTATTATAATTAATTCTTTATAAGTTCGTATTTCGGAATTAGTATAACGAAACTGAGATCAGTTGATTCCAGTGATCTCACATCGGTAAAATTAGCAAGATGATCATGTGGATCACTGTGATAATATTATTAACTTTACCGTTGATTATCTTATCTCAATTTGCGTGTCGTAGGTTTCGATGTACGAATAATGAGGTACAACTTGATATTTAATTCTTAAATTAGAGTTGATCCTGTTTGACCAAGATATATGGTATCTTGGTAGATAAATATTAGGAATAGTATGCTTAGGCTAGTTTTGACCTCGGTTGACCAAGTTTGACTGCTTGACCAAAAGTCAACTATCAGTCAACACTTGGCCTAGAAATGTCTAGAACTTGACCAGAGTTGACCAGTTGACCAAAAGTCAGCTGTTAGTCAACCTTTGACCAAGTTTGACCTAGTTTGACTTGGTTTGACTTCATGTGACCTAGTGTGACTCAGTGTAACCTAGTTTGACTTAGTTGGACAGAGATTTGACCTAGATTACATAGTTTATACTATATAATCCTGCCTAACACTGTTGAACCCTAATTAGCTTATATATATATCATCTTTAGGTTTGTGGCATCACTCTAAGCATCGACCCCATTTAACAGCTCAGGATCGCAGGCGAGTACATTCACTGATAGTTTTTATTGTCTTGATATCTGCTATATCCAATTCAGTTGTAGTGTCTTACTTGATTTCCAGACACGATGGTTCACGGACTAGTATATGTTGGATCATGACATGAGATGTTGTTCCTGGATTTTCTTGGTATATTGGTACATTTTCTGTCTTGTTCCTTGTACTTGTATAGATACTGATTCCTGAGAGGGAGTAGCTACCCTCTTAGGGAATCCTGTGTCATGACGTGTCATATTTGGATCCATTATACTATTCGGGGATGGAGAATTATTAGGGGCTATGTGATCAAAGCCACCCTGTCACTATATTCTTGTGCTTGCGCCACTCTCACCTCACGTAGGGTGTAGCTATATCATATTCCTTGTGCTTGTTATCCAGGTTGGACGGTATAATCCTTTCCAGAGATTTTTTTGTGATTGTCGGGCCAAGTGGATAGCCTGTCCTGTAACTTTTCCAAGCCGATCACATAACGCTCTAATAATTTAAGACACATTTTATATTTATTTTATCACATCATATATCCTGCTCAGTTCTACATTTAGTACTTTTCTCACCATGCTATGATATTCTTTACTCACATGTTATGCATGCTCTTATGCTAAACCTTGATTGGAGGCTAAGTTCTGTTCGGGAGAAGGGTTACAACCCCAGTCCTTGTTTGGTTTAAGGGTTGTACCCCGGCTTTCGAATAGCTCCCAAGTCATCCTATATCTTTGTCTTATATTTCATTATAATTGTCTCTTATAGAATTTGTCAATTCATATGGAACTGCTGTTAGTGTTTGTACTTACTCATTTTTCTGACAGGATAACCGTTGATGTTTACAGAGTACATGTTAGCTGATTGCTCTACCTTTTACGGGTATGGCTAGGATAGAGTTTGATGAGACATTACCCCTGGAGCCCGTAGATGATTATAGCCCCTTGTTTAGACCGTTAGATAAGCTTGCCTAGACTGCGATCCAGCTAGTATTTTTAGACTGTAGTTTTTATATTATATTTGGGTTTATATGATGTATTTATATCTCTGAGCTTGTGTTGGATCTTGAACTCCTTTCCAGTTTTCCTTTCTATCATATTTCTATTTCGTGCTATCTATCATAGTTTGTCTTGTGATTGAGTTATGCCATATTATACCTCCGTGCGGAGATGACAGGTACCCTTATATACTGTTTAGTTGAAGTATTTATAGACGACCTATACAGCGTTCTACCGCCGATTCTGCGGCATAGGCTGGACGTAACCACGTACTCGTGTCCCAAATCAGGGTGCGGGTTATGACAGATGTTGGCACGCTTTTTGGTGCAAGGCGGGTCCAACAGCTGACATCATTTTAACCAAAAATTACTGTTTTACCCCTGTATCCAGAATTGGACTTATAGGTAGGCTATCCTAGGTAATTTGACTATTCTGAACATGTTGGTAATATCTGTTTCAGTCCCGGAGACTGTTGTGAGGGTTTGACTTTTGTGGCTCATCAATTGACTGGATAGTGTTGGTTTTACATACTACCACCAGGCAAGTATACCTTGTCTTTCTTTACAGTTATGTACATGCTTATTCTTTTTCCTTCGCTACATGCCATTACCTAGTTTTTCTCTTGTTGACTGTTGACATGTACTTTTTATATTATATATACTAGTTTAGTTGCCTTATTGATATATAGTCATTGTTCACAGTTAGCCTTGTAGTTCATATTGGATCTGTTTCTCACATGTACTTGATTGAGTCGTATCATAGAATGAGCACGTTATAAGTGAACTGCTATACCTTGTTTTTGATTTTCTCAACCTGTGAGTCCGCACTAGGGGCGAGGGTTAGTTATTTGTTCAAACCTGTGAGTCCACACTAAGGGAGAGGGTTTGAGTATCCGTTTGATTTCTTTTCATGTGTTCATGTTTCCTTTTCCGCAGTTCATTTATGCGTAGTTGTTCTCAAATTCAACTTTCATAGTTGCTTAGTCCTTTTCTATTTATATCTTGGTTTTTCTTATGCATGATATCATGTTAGATAGGCATGTTTTATGTATCTTGCTAGTCCCCTGAGGACCTGATGATCTCTTCAGGTAGTTGATTGCACGGAGTTAGTTAGCTGATCATGATAGTAGTTGATTACTTCAGACTCAGGTATCTTTCATGATTACATATTTACATCCATTATTTGCACTATGCTTGTTAGCCTAGTTTTATAGACTCATGTTATTTCTTTGGAGTCTAATCGGACATATAAGCTAGTGGGTTGCAGACCGTGAACCATAATATTCATTCTTATTTTATTTTGTTCTTATGGATTGAGATATAGTTTAACTTACCATATTAGACATGATACCCTATTCTGGATAGTGTATACGTATTCGAGTTTGGCTGGAGTCCACTTGATACGTAGCTAGCTTGCGCACGCACTCGCATCCCGAAAAGCGGATGTGGGCCGTGACACTTGTGCACAAGTTGTCCATAACCATGTCAATACATGAACAGTTTAATATCCGTGTTCTGCATGCAGTCAGCAGCCGTTGCCGGATATATCCTCCAGTAATACACCCATAACCAGGAAACTATGAGTCTAAAGGTGGCTATCTCATACTCCTAATAATAGTCTTCTCCGCCCATGTCTTGCACCAGTCATATCCTTGACTTGAATAATACATATCTCAATGCAAGTCACTAGCTAGACTCACACTAACTTTATGTGAACCGACACACAAACCGCCCGCACCGATAGCTAGTCGAATGCTTAAACTCGTGCCAACACAATGTATCTCACTCACAGTGTCGTGTAATGATACGTGACCGGTCATTGAAGAGCAACTTCAATACAAAAAATTCTACTAGCACGCTAGGTCACACACACACACCCCCACTATATGTCATCGATGGCTCCCAAGTCACACTTGGATGCTCTCCTAATACATCTAATCCTAACACACAATCACACCTGTAGTGTCCCGTTCCCAATAGACGGCGAACTATGTAATATGCTTACGACGAGTCAGACTATGTCAGAAATTTAGATGGCTAGTCTGACTTGGTCGCTGAGCTTGGTATACGATAACACTGTGGCATCAGATAAATCGATTTGGACAAATGTTACGAGAATCGATCCAACTAATAGAACGACTTCTGTTGGAATAAGTCCTAGATGCAGCATACTACGTCTCGACGAGTGAGCTCTATATAAGAGTATCTTCGACGGGACCGGGCTGCTGTATGGTTTTGTTGAAGTTTTCGATGGTTGGTTTTGATGAATGTATTTTCGTGTCAATTTCTGTATTCATTCTAAGAATTTCGAAATGAAGGATTAAAGAAGGGATTCTGATAAAATATTTTTGCCATTGGAATATCTCGCATAACTGAACCTTGAACGTTACAAAGTGCTCCGACTCTCGGCACGATCGAATACTTGGTGTGTGGTTTGGCCCCTTCTTTTCTACTCATTTTTGCAAATAAATTCTTATTGCCTTGAACTTATTCAAATTGACGATGCCAAGTTAAATGTATGCCAAATCATCAAAATCAAGATTGGGATAACTGTATCGATTTAAATTAATTTACTCTGAAAATATAAGTTTCACATCAAAAAGCAAAAAGTTAAGGTTCTAGAAAAGAGAGAGACTATTTCATGAACTGTAAAATAAAATAAAACTTTGGTTGTGGCATATGGTGCCTCGGGGAGTTTGTTGCCTACGGATCGCCAAATCAGAAGTACGGCTTTGGGAAAAATAAATCGTTGCATGAGTTAAAAAAATGATAATGCTACTTAATATTGTCCGTGCTATGCAATCTGTCGGGAGCTATGCTAGTATATACATAAGCCTCTAGCGGATGCTATGCTTTATTCCTTAACCTACTCATACGTACCAAAGTAGTCTTCAAGTGCATACACTTAGATGGTAATCTATCTTGTCAGTTATATTCATGTTCATGTATATTACTTTTACTATTTATATTTTAGCTAGTTGTTGTATCTTGTTACGTCTCTCTGAGGACCTGGTGATCTCTCCAAGTGTTATTTGGACTTCCGACATGAAGTTATCATGATGTGTTCTGCAGATTCAGGTACTGTTAGTAGTATTTCTTATTATCACTTTTGCGTCCTTTGTACTATTTATTTCTGTCTTTACTATCATAGACTAGTTTTACCAGACCTCTATTATTCTTCGGGTTCATTCCAAACATATATGCTAATGGGTTGCAGACCATGACATATATCGTTTGTTCTTGATTTTGTTCATTATTGTGGATTGAGACATAGTTGAGACATGGATTAGTTAGTATATGTTAGTTCACTTTACAACTTACTACGATTAGGATAAGTCCATTAAATTAGGATACTTATTCTAGTCGTATAGCTGGCATGCTCATGCCTTGGGTTACCAAAATATTTTTGGAACTGAGGCATGACATGTTTTTATGGTAGCCTATGCAGGTCCTGATTAAATTATTTCGGTTACGTTACTATACTGAACGAGGCTGTAATATGATAGTGTATTAGAATTTCAATACACAACTGCTATTGAATTCCCTTTGATATCTACTATCGTTCTTGAACCTCATGTTTGTAATCGAACATATCTCTCTTGAACTCCTTATATCGAATTCCCGTCTTTTTTAGTTTCGAAAAACCGAACATCTTTGCTTGATGAACTATTTTTTTTTGTATTGTGTGATAGAAGTAAGAGGGATAGAATATTATAGGGAGTGATTGTTCACAGACGAGTATGGTAGAGATAGACACCTATACTAGACGGACCAAGTAGGCAGGAGTAGCATTCTTCTGAGATAAAAATTTCTACGTAGAGGACATAGGAACCCATGCTTGATAGGAGTAGGCAAATAGCTAAGGTGGGTAGAATTTTATAGATATTCCCCTAAGATGGAAGTTAGAATAGAGTAAATTGTAGGATTTGACCCTAACGAGAGACCCTAAGATTAATAGACTAATCTATGCTACCCTTTGCCTAAGATATAACCTTGAATAGAAGTACTAGAGGTTTTTTTATTGAGTGCTAATATCATGATAGGTGACCTAGAAGTATTAGATAGAGTATGAAGGTTTGAGTTAGGCTAGACGACTATCTCTACATATGGTAAGACTAGTATTGAAACGATCTATAAAATACCATGACTAGAAGATTGACCAATATGTGCGTGTATCTCTTCAGCTCAGCCTCGACCCTTGTCTAGTAGATATGTGAAAAATTTTAGGTGTACTTGTAAGAATTGTATAGTTTGTTGACAGTCAGAATGAGTAGAATATTGTTTTTCTGCTATTTTATTAAAAACCTGGCCTATATAGGAATAGTGTTGAGTTAGTAATAATTTCTCCTTATAAAGTTGCTAACCAATATCACCATGACGGTACGTAGGAATCCTTAGAAAGCATTGATTTATACCGCAATACCTAAGCTTTGTATTCTTTATAGAAAGTTGTAACATTTCTGACCATAATTTTTGCGTTGTCATCATATTAGTTAGGAAGTATCTAGAATTGTGTAGTAGATCATGTAAACTTAGAATCCCATTGGTATATGGGTCCTCTAGAAATCATGTTTAAACAATTTTATTTATGCATGCTTTAAATGTAATTTCGAGGATAACATGAAGGATCGATCAAACATCCAGGAGAACATCTTTAGCAACAAGTCATCCTTTATCCAGCGAAGGAGCTCCCAACTTGTCATTATTGTGGTAAGAAGGGATACATTCAGCGAGATTGTCAGAGAATACTAGGACAATGCTTGCAGTTAGGATCTCACCAGCACCATGCCATGGAGTATCCTCATCAGAGCGACCGACCATAGTATCCACCTCCGAGACCAGCACTACTAGCACCACCAGCACCGAGACCGCCTGCTGAGGCAACTGCAGCACCAGTAGGACCACATAGAGGACCACCTTTACCACCACAGGAGGTCTAGTACAGGAGGGCTAGACAGCATAATGGAGAACAGAGAATTGGCCAGGCTTATGTTAAGGCACTAGTAGGGAAGGAGCCTAGGGTGCAGTTGTAGCAGGTATTATTTAGTTGCACCCATTGCTCATACTAAGGCCATATATTTTCTTTTATTTATGGTAGTTTCATAGCCAAGCCTTGAGTAGCCACTTCGCCTTACCTAAAAATTTAAAGATTCATATGGAAAGAAGTTAGGATTCCATGCTTAATAGGACTATCCGATCATAAGCTTGATTTATGGTGGTTGATGCTTCTTTTAGCAGTCTAGGGACATGGACTGTCATGGTGCATTGTTCACCCATTATCCTTGTTTGAAGGGTTGAGCTATTGTGCTATTGTCACGCCCCGCTCCCGTAGGAGCGATCGTCCTCGCTAAGGCGTGATGCCGTACGGGCCTAGGTTGCGCCCGTGCAAGGCTAATCCCAGAAACGGCCGATTTGAGCTAGGCCACAGAGTCGCACAGAGTGTCCACATTTACAGCGGAAAGTAAATGAACACAAGTTGAAGAGAATTCAAACTCTTTATTGATATTTAAGAAGTTTACAAGCGACGCTAGGCCGAGTTAACAAGTCTCACAAGCTTTCTCTCTCTGAAACATAAAAGGCGTGCCAAGTGGCTTACAAGATGGAATGATTCATGGCGATATTCCGATACATTATGTCATGTATATGGTGCTTCATCTCCTTCCAACGCTCCAAGTCTCCAGAGATAGCTCCGCGCCTTAGCACGTTCGAGGGAAGCTCTGCACCCGATGACGTCTCCTGCATCCTGCAAGCAGACTGTGGGGTTATCAGTACATTGTTATGCACTGGTGGTGAGGCTAGCTCGCCCACAATGCTATCATTACCAAACATGTTCCATTTGCTTTTGTGCACCGTCTATCATTCACTGTCTTTCTAATCTTGTCTTAGGATCAGTTTCATGGCATATTTCGTAACCTATCTCGTCTTGCCGAATTCAAGTGTCTGCATGGAAATGCATGCATGACTTACCCATACTTACCGTCCGGCCTTTCCTGTCCAATGTAAACCAAGTTAGTCAACAATTCATTATAAACTTTCAATGTCAAGTGCGTGTCCCTATCTCAGGTTCTAGCACGTCGTAGGCACGTTCTCTAACTCATTTGCATAAGGTACTCTTTATCCTTTGGTGTGTTACATTTCAAGCATGTTCAGAAGGCACTTCATTTAGTTAACTTGACAACTTGTTTCAATAAAAGGACTTGCACGTAGATTGCCACCAGTATAGCCCACTTAATCTACATGCACGGGTCGCTGGCATCACAAGCCAATTTGGACATATTATCTTTGGCATTCTTACCTATCGAAGCGTGATGGCTGGTACACCTTGATAGTCTCTTGAAATGCCTGGCCTTACGTCTCCTTGAGTGGCCGAGCCCCCACTCAAAGCAGCCCGTAAGCCCCATGTTTGATTCCGCCTAGGCCGGCCACGATATACCCCTCCCATCAATCGTGCCGTGGAATCCTTCTTCTTCACGGCCACGGTATTCCTCCCCCCCATCGCCCGTGCCGGTTGTCCACGACCATTTCGTATTGACATTGTCATTTAACTTAACGACTGTCTTTGAGCCATAAGCTGTCTCTGAGCCATAATGCGTTGTCGACCAGGTTGGCGTCCGTACAGCGCGGGTAGCAAGCCCCGTTGCACATGCCCATCATACCTGTCGCTAACCATTCTTTCCTTTTTTATCTTTTATTCACTCTTTCATTTCTTTCTTTCACTTATTCGTACATTCATTCATTCTTCACGTATTCATTCATTCATTCGTTGATTCATTCATTCACTTATTCATTCATGCATTCACCTTATTCGTTCATTCATTTATTCATTATGCAACTCCCCGTACGGGAGTCGCCTTGGCGATCCATCGGTCCCGAAGTCTTCCAATGTTGTTATGCTCTACTCGGAACGACTATGTCGATAGTCTTCCATTTCTTTGTTGTAAACCATTTATTGTTTCATTGTTGATCATGTAGGAAACTTGAATGTAAGCTTGTGCCTTAGCACGAGCGTAGAGCGCGGTGCGAGAGTTCTCACATTTTCCATATTCTTTTCCATATTCTATTCAAGCATACAAGATAGGATTATTCCCTTAGCTAGGTGCGTTGAGTCATTTATTAGCATGTGCGGTGTTATCGTCTAGCGATTCTAGCAACAGTGTCTGTATTGTTATGTGTCTAGGCTAAGCAAAGACGGGTTCATCGGAGCCACCCACCTTAGCGATGATCGCGTCGGCCGAGCGATACTCCGAGCGTGCCTTTGAAAGTCTAAGTCTGGATTCATCTTTGATAGGCCAATGTAAGTCTTGCGTTGATTCTTCGTCAGGTCGATGCCAACTCTTCGGGTCGATGGCTCGTTTGAGTCGTTGCACTTGCCGTTTGAATCGGCGTTCCGCTAGGGCGGAGTGGGTCATTACAACTATGTTAGCCTATGAACCAAGGTTGCGACATAGAATCCTTTAGTCTAAATCTGGCCATAGGATGTATTACTATATTGATGCGATATAGCATATATTCTCCATATTTGATATAGGGGTGTCGTATTATTTTAATGATATGAGATATGCTTAGAATAAAGACTATGATAATTTAGAATCCATTAGTATTAACATCCTCTAAAAATCTTATATGGTTAGTTTTCTTATACCATGAGTTAGTATAATTTCGAGGATGAAATTCTTTAAGGTGGGTAGGTTGTAAGCCCTTGGATTTTTAGAAATTTTTTTAATATAGTTATTAATATATATTTTTCCACTATTATTTTTTATCATAAAATGTACTTTTCCGTAGCTTTGATTTTTGGAACACAAGAAATGGCAAACTCTAAAAACTTCCTTCATGAGTTTTGACCTCAACAAGTTTATCTTCGATTTGGTATATCATGTCTCAATCAAATATGTTTTCTTGTATTCTATTTGCTTCGCACAACTTCGGGGTCAATTTAGGCCAAGAAGTTATCTAATATGAGACTTGTCGTAACTTCCAATTTAAATTCCGGACTCGACATCAATCCAACCTAAACGACCTAATATATAATTTTGACTATTTTTGAGCCTACAACACACATGCCTAGGGTGTCTTACTCAATCGAGCCCCATGTGTCATTTAAATTCAAAAGGCACATAAGACCCCTTTTGTGACTTTTTAAGCCTATTTTCCAATCGGGTAATTTTTCTTGAGCCTAAACTTGTCTAACAAGTTGTAGATGACTTGTTAGGGTCATTCTCCACATAGATAGGGTCATCCTAGATTTTTTTTTATTTTAGATTTTTGGGGACTTTAATTGGGTCAAACCAAATAGGAAAACTCAATCAATACAAGGTTTTATATTTGGAAACTTGAATATCTTTGTGCCAGTCCCTCTTGTATTTGGTTTCCAAAACCCATCAAAACCTATCCATACATGAACAAGAACAGCCCATGACCAACCCCCATCAAGAACCTATATAAACACCATCTCACCCTACCCGAAAATTGTCACGCCCCGGTCCCGTAGGACAGATCGTCCTCGCAAAGGCGTAATGCCGCATGAGCCTAGATTGCGCTCACACAAGGCGGGTTCCATAACGGCCGATTATAATAGCTTACGGCGGGGTTGTCGCACAGAAGTCCCAAGCAGAGACATTGAATAACACCAGCAAAAACTTAAAGCAAAACGCAAGTCATTCAAAGTAATTTTTATTGATATTAAAACAAAGGTTACAATATGGCGCAAGGCCATGACTACAATCACTCAGTCTCACAATACAAGTCACTCAGCTCTCTCTCATCTCTCAATACAGTTGACGAGCCAGCGGATGCTTCATATAGGCGATGTTCATATATTATGTCACATATAAATCCAGACTCCATACGGCCGTACGCCTCGAAACGCCAAGGAACTCCATGCCTCGACACATCCAAGTGAGCTCCACGCCAATGAGCTTCTACCTATTCCTGCACATAAAAACTATGTGGGTATCAGTACTCAACTGTACTGCTGGCGTGAGTTTCTCGCCCACCCATGTAAAACTAACACGTTTATTTACTTTTGTGCAACACAAGCCCTTTATGATTGTCTTTCTATTCTTGCCTAAGGTTCGATTTTAGGACATAGACTCTTGGCCTATTTTGTGTCTCTAGACCATCATCGTGCCTTGTACTAACAACTTACTTATGTCTTGCCTCTCGACCCTTCTCATACCAACGACGTCAACTTATCGACTCGTGCTTGCCTATCGGCCCATATTTGGAACGCAGCAACTTGGTCATGCCATAACTCTATTCGTGCTTCAATATACTTGAGGCAGTGCTACCCCACTTAGTCTTGCCTATACTTGTGCCGTGAAAGCGTGGTCGTGCCTCAATATATCGTTGACGTGCCTCGCAACTCAACATGACTTAACAAAACTCGCCTTACGGCCCTTCTTGACCTAACTCTTAACGACTCAAATCCGACGTATGCAACTATGTGCTAACAACTAAATACTCGATGCCACATCTCGTAATGAAGCACGTGTCTTTGTTATAGCCAAACCCAAGGCTTCATAGTGATGTTGCAATCGTGCATACCTTTCCTTGACTCAGTTTGTGATGTGTTTATACTTCCTTTTATTCGACCGACACCATGCATGCGGATAGCCGCTCAGCACACCAACTTATCTATATAAAAGGTCACTGGCATTAACTAGCCATTGTGGACATAGCTAGGAATAGGATGGGTCGGTCAATACAGGTAGCTAGCCCCAATGACAGCCCACCGAATCCCTGGTTGCCTACCCAGCATCAGCTATACCATGTTTCCTCCATGGCCGGATCGGTCTCATAGGCCCAGGTTACCGATCCGAATAAACATTGCCCTTGTCAACAACTTGTCCATGACCACGCACCTACGAGACTTCATTTAAACTCACGTAAATGTATGGCCTAATCTGTGGAATGACTCAAACCATACTCTTAAGCAAAACGTGCTTGAAACCATATCATACAAAACGTGCATTGGAACCATGAGACTCCCAAACGAGGGACCGCCTCTGCGACAAACCATCGCTCGAACTTTCTATTCTTTGAAATCCAGGAAACGGCTATTGTATAGACTTCCCGCTTAACTTGAACAAAACGTATTCTTTAGGTGCCATAGACCGTGGCTAACTTTTTACTGAACCAACCGTAGCTCGTGCCTTAACCAACTTGCATTCTATACGATGCTACTGCTTAAGTCATACTCTATATGATGAGCCTTAAGATCATGGGACTATGTGGCTATGACAACCGTAGAAATCATAGGACAGTACTAGAGTAACTTAGTCAGTCCGACATAACTTATTACCTAACTCAATCGTGCAACAACTTGACGAACAAAGGCTATGTCAAGCCTTAGATGCTGGAACCGTGCATGCTTTATCAAGCATTTGTGCGAGCGACGCCTATGACTTAGGCTAATTCATAGCTTTGTGGCGAAGACCAACTTTTCTTCTCCCAAGCCACACGACGAAGGACCGAGTGTCATTTTAAAAGCATGGCGTGCAATACTTCTAAGCCAACCGTGAGACCTTTTTTCATGTTCTAACTCAGTTTGACCCAAGTTGGGATTATTCCCTTAGCTATGTGGATTCGTCTCTTTTATTATAAAGCCTACTAGTGTATTTGAAAACTTTTATTTTATTAGTGTGAAAGGCCAAGCTGAGGCAAGTTCACCGAAGCCACCCACCTGAACGAGGAGTCGCCTCGACCGAGCGGGTCATCGAGCAGCCGTTGCATGGCTAAGTCCGAACGCCGTTGGCATTTTGATTCCTCTGATTGACTGGGCGGGACGGGACACTACATCATAACATCACTCAAAAAAAGTTTCGTCCTCGAAACTATCTGAGTACACTTATCGACTTATAACTTGATTCAACATCCAACGATTCTCGCACACAATCCTCCTATACATTTCTTAAATTCGAGCCAAGCTCGTGCTTTGGTTATCTTTTGACACAAACAACTATATCTCGACTTGGGAAACTTACACTCGTCGTGCACACGGACAATCTCAGTTCTAAGCAAACCATCCGATTAAACAACATTCAAGTTCATCTCAAATCCAATGATCGTACTGCCATCAATATTTTTCTTCACAGCACATAATTTTAAAATCTTCGATAACTTCTCATTCCTTTATTCTTATTTGAATTCAACGTATCATTTAGTTGGATTGTGCACATATTTCGGGCGTCCCCAAAATATATATAGTTCAACCAAGCCTCGTGATAGAGAATTCGCCATTACCATTCGAGTTGGATCATGCACATATTCAAGCGTCCCTAAAATATATGTATTTTAGCCAAGACTCGGGAGTAGTGTCCCCATAATTTGAATCATTCTATCCACCAATACTGATATTCATTTATATCAATCCTCAAGATCAATCGTACGATACTAACTGTCGAAATAGGGACGTCTTGCCTAACCGTTAGGCCATCTCTCTCTAGTCTAAAGTCAATAGTCAGTATTGGAATCATAGTTTCCAAATAATAATATCAACGCTGATCCCAATCCTAAGGTCAAACCAAAGTTGATAATACGGTGTTGTCTACCCAAGATCATATTACTCCAATTTCTTAACTTCGAGCATAGATTCCTATTCGCACTTGTAACTCTTAGTATAAGGGGTCCGAGTCGTTCAGCAAAGCCATCCTACGGTAAGTCATGTTCAACCAATTTCTCGACATATCAATATCGCTCGTCCAACAACCAATTCATATAGTCTATCTCTTCACATATGCTCGATACCATCCACCTATCCATCCTATCCCAGTCAAGTACACCATAAGTCGATTTATCACTAAACCATAATTCTCATTCATATTCTCTAAGTCATTTATCACCATTCATGTAATCGATCACAAGGTCGTCTGGCATAACAATATGTCACACCCCAATCTAACGTAAGTCTGATTATCCGTGGTGGACATGAAATCACCATGCCACGCACCGTAGGATAATCGTTCTCATCGGGACGTAACTCTTGCTTTATGTCTAGACTAATTCTTTCTCGATACGCAGATTGGATCTCAATCCTCAAGTTTACTTAATCATCAATCACAAGTCCGACCAATCCTCGAATTCACCTTCGCATCAAACCACAAGTCGAAGCTGTAAACCCCTAAATTTTTACTACGATTTTTTGAATAAATTTGGTATTGATTTTGTTTTTCGTATTTGTACGTCGCATGCGAGTACGTATATGCGATAGTATATTTTATGTACATAAAGGTTTTATTAAAAGATTTTTTTCGTATGGGAAAATGGCTTCTTTTCAAAATGATATATGATGAATATTTTTAAATTGCTTAAAGTTATGAAATGCATTGTGTTGAGATTGTAAAACATTTATGTTAAATGGCTAGCTTATTTTATTACAAAATTATGTTTTACATAAATATTATTTTTACATGCGTGTAGATAAAATTTAATCCATATAAAGATATATTTTCAAAATTAATTATTATTGATATTGATTAGTTCGAAAAAGATATTTAATATTTTTTTGGATCTAAATTATGCAAAGGGATTTATTAAATTTATTTTAAATAAGCTTTTTAATTAAAACATGATTTATATAGGTTTGGATTAGAATTGGATTTGATCGAGTTGTTTTAAATCAATTTGAATTAAAGGATGGAATTATCCATCGGGGTTTAAAATCCATAATCCTTATCCAATTAGGGACTTACACCTCATATATAAGGAGAGCCCCTTTTGCCTTTTTTGACAATTTCCAACAAACTAATTTCTCTACCAAATTGTGCATTGTGTCCGTGTCCCGATCCCCCTCCCATCCACTAATTTCTATTTGTACAAATACATGGTTTCTCTGGGTTCGACAGTCCAGGACACCAAACCCTTCAATCGCTCGTGTCTCACAGGACACATCCCGACACGACACATAAACACATAGCCTAAACCTAGCAGTCTCGCCATCGATCACCCGCGGTTGTACCTTAGCCGCCCCGCCATCATCGTTCAGATCCCGTCCGGCCGTCGTTCTCCTTCCTGGCCACCGCCGTCGAACTCCCGCCTCGCCTAAGACCCCAGACACCGGCCGTCTCGGCCTCCCCTGACCGTCCTAATCCCAACACCACCAATATCCCCCACCATGGCCAAACTAGCTGGCGACCAAACTTGACCACCGTCAAGGCCATTGCCACTCCCATCTTCGACATCATCACCTCTTCCACCCGTCGACAAACATGGCCAACATCCCATACACCGACCGTCCACCATCATCGTCCTCACAACCACCGCCACGACAAGCCCCACCGCTACCAGAAAACTAACCACCGTACAAAAATAAAAGACAAAAAACCCAAACCCTCACCTGACCCCGCCTCGACCCGACGATCGCCGCTCACCGTGGCTCCCTGACCATCGCCAGATCCTGGCACCAACACCTACATCCGATACGGAGCAGCCTCCGCTCCTGGCCGAGCACCGCGCCCTCCTCCAGTTCCTCCGCCCGTGCCGACCTCGTCGGCGTGAACGCCGACCGCGCGTGCAATCCCCTCTGTGCGCCGACGAGCGCGACTGCCATACACCGCCAGCCGAGGCGGCACTGCCCCCATCTGCCCTCGCCGACACTCCCTCTACAGGAAGCCGCGCCTCTAGCCAGCGGCCACTCACCAGTAAATCCCCGAGCTCTTTTTTCCCTCTCACTCCTCTCTCAACCTCTTCTTCTTCCTCACCTCTCTTTAGCCCTCTCTCTCTCTCTCTCACTTTCCTCATGTTTTACAAAAGAAGAACAGCAGTATATTGATTTATATTATCATTTATATTATATTTCTTATTAATGTAGTTGTTGTATAGTTAATTTTTTTGTTTTATTATTTTCTGAGTGTTGTTATGTTCCTTTGCCTAGTTCTTTTATTCATGTTTTATTATTATGGTTAGTTATTAATTTTATTTAATAATTTTATAAAAAAATTAGCAGTAGACTCAAACTACTCTTAGAGTATAAAAAATTAAAATATAATTCTCTTTGAAAAATTATTATGTGTACTATTATATTATATTAGTATTATTATTATATTATTATAAGCAATGAGTAGTTTAATTGTTGCCATTAATTTATTATTAATATTTTAGTCATATTTAAGAAAGATAGTACGCATGTATAGCTATATTTTTAAACCTTATTAATGTTAATGTTGTTTTTATCAATATTATTATACTATGTATTTTTAATATCAAAATGATATATAAATACACTTACAAAATTTTGTTTTTATAAAAATATATATATCATTACACTATTTTGGTCATGTATAGTACTGTGTCTAGCCTACATAAAGTTTATAAACCCCGAATAGTTATTGGAATATTTCTGCTTAGATTTTTGACAATCATAGAGTATTTTAGTCTAAAACGATATTTGATTTCCAAGAATGTAGTTTTTATATTTTGGATATTACAAATATTACTATCTAAAATAGTACAAGTATTCACTCCCCACAATTTCCTCTCACCATCATAATTTGATCACGACTGATTGTGCATTTTTATTTCTCGTTAACTTGGACCTCTACACGTGTATATAGCTATTGGACAATCGAAATATGGCAGAGCATCGCACCACACAGAAGGCCTCGCCAGGCAAGATACCTTACCAGCTTTACTGCTTATATTTAGTTGCATTTTAATATTCAGTTATTATATATTACTGCACTTTTATTTCCAGTTAATCATTTTCTTCTTGCATGTGAACCTAGAATTAAGGGACTACCGTCAATTTAGTGTGTCTCATTAACTTGTCATGATTGTACACGAGTTGTGTATGAGTTGTGAGTAACATATAGAGGTCACTTGCATGATCTCCTGTGCGCATGCGTTGGAAATAACTGTCAATAGATGCATGTTAGAAGACTTGACAGTTATTAGGTATAAAACAGTATTGTGGAAGCGACATGTGTTGGTGCATCGTGGTTACGACGCATGTATAGTATCATTGGGGGGAGAGGACAGCTATTAGCGTAGGGGCTACATTTACTTTTACATATATTTTGGGTCGATAGTGACTCGGATGAGCGCTACTTACTGCCCCGGGGCCGATAGCGACTCAGATGAGCGCTACTTACTACCCATAGCCAATAGTGACCCGGATGAACGCTACTTACTGCCACTCTTTATTTACTCTGCTGATCCTACAGCTTCTGTGTAGAACGTTCTCCTCAAAGAGCATATCATTTAGACGGTTAGGCACCCAGTTGTGTTGTAGTTTTATAGTGTTTACTTTTGCAGTTATACATGGCATGTTCTTCCTGTATCTTGTTACGTTCCTCTGAGGACCTGGTGATTTCTTCAGGTGTATTTTTGGGATTTTCGCAGGTGCTCTAGTCAAGGCCATGGTTTACTTCCGTCCGTTGCAATGACTACTCTTAGACTCGTCGCTTGCTTTGCTCGACAAATTCTTCCTTTGTATATTTTTCTTATTTAAATTTATTGGTAGTGGATATGTCTCCCCCAATGTTTTTGTATAAATGACATTATAAAGTTGATTTTATATATATTTATTATGGATGAGATTAGCTTCATGGTTACTATATTTTACAGCTTATGTGTACATTCGAGATTTTCATATATTGGAGTATACTTCGTATGTAGACAGCTTGCATGTCTATGATTCTAGTCCCAAGTATTTTAGGACCGGGGCATTACAGAAGCATACAAATTGCCATGTCCTGATTTTCTGAGTTCGATCATTCCCGTGACATGAATCACCATGTCAGCGCTCACGCGGAATGATCACCCCAAATTCGACGTGACGTATGTACGAGGCTGGTGTTACGCTCACGCAAGACAAGAACGTCGACATTATGGCTATCGTCGAAGAAATTAAGATACTTTCCTTTCATCCAAACATTCTTTTCAATCAAAATCCCTAAGTATAGCATCCATCAAAATAATAACATTTTACACGATCGTTATTTTCTAACTCAGAGTACCCCTGAGTTATCGTATATCGATCTTTGATACGCCTCAATACCATCGATGATATGCGTAACTTGACGATCTTCATTTGCAACGAATTCTGAGTCGTGCGACTAATGTTATTGTCCGAACTAGATAATCTCCTCAATATTTAAGATCAAATTCGATCATTATCCCCGAACTATAACCATGAACAATTCATTTAAACCTATAATCACATATGTTCATCCGTCTATATCTTAAGTCATCAATCAACATCTTTCCTCAACTCATATCTTTCTATGCTAACTCAAATCATCGAGCAACATCTATCCCAAACTCTTACAGTCACCTTCGTAATGCACACAAACTTCCAATTGTGCTAACTTTTCATACACGGTTTATATTGATCTCCTCTATCAAGTTATCCGTTCGCTACACCTTAACTTTTCCTCAATTTCAAATTGCCTACTCAATCATTTTGTATTTCATACTCGACGCAATCTTGACGATGTGCGTCATCTTCTCATTTTGTTCAAATCATCTCGTACTAGTCATCTAAAGTCACAATTTCTTTGAAACATTCTTTATAAGGCTTTGTGTACTCGTCGCTTGCTGATAGACTCATCGGTACCCCCGCATCCTAAATCGATCGACATCTCCAAAACTATTCGATACACCACTCAGGGATGAAGTCATTTGACAAATCCTCCAAACTATCAATCGATTACTTCGAATATCTGTTCGAATCATTCCAAAAATTTCATGCATGCTCATTTATATCGCATCGACGATAACATCGTCATCCGATAGCACCTCTATCGCAACTACCCAACATTCTTATGAATCGAGTCTAACGCATCCTTGTTCGACACAATTTAAATTCTACATCCGACTTTTCTAAGGTTAACGCAATCTTGGTGTATATGCCCAGCCCGACTTAGCCAACCGTGCTTTATTTGAAGTTAACTTTTGTTCAACCAATTTTCTTTTCATGATACTTTTCAAAATATATAGACCTATTGTATGGACATCCTATAGGACATTTGAGAAAGAGTGCCAACATATCAATCGCGGAAGCAACATTAAAGTTTGCAAAAACGACATCAGAGTTAAAGAATTCAATTCGAAAGTCCAACGACGTAAAGCCGTGACCTAATACCATTATGTCACGCCCGGTCCGTAGGACCGATCATTCTTGTTAAGTCGTGATGCCGCGTGAGCCTAGATTGCGCTCACGTAAGGCGGGTTCCATAACGGCCGATTACAACAGCTTGCGACGGGGTCGTCGCACAGAAGTTCCAAGCAGAGACATTGAATAACACTAGCAAAAACTTAAAGCAAAACACAAGTCATTCAAAGTGCTCTTTATTAATATTGAAATAAAGGTTACAAAATGGTGCGAGGCCATGATTACAATAACTCAGTCTCATAATACAATTCACTCAGCTCTCTCTCATCTCTCAATACAGTTGACGAGCCAGCGAATGTTTCAGATAGGCAACGTCCATACATTATGTCTCATATAAGTCCAGACTCCATGCGATCGCACGCCTCAAAATGCCAAGGAACTCCATGCCTCGACTCATCCAAGCAAGCTCCGTGCCAACGAGCTTCTACCTGTTCCTGCACATAAAAACTATGTGGGTGTCGGTACTCAACTGTACTGGTGGAGTGAGCTCCTCACCCACCCATATAAAACCAATTCGTTCATTTACTTTTTTGCAACATGAGCCCTTTATGATTGTCTTTCTATTATTGTCTAAGGTTCGATTTTAGGACATAGACTCTTGGCCTATTTTGTGTCTCTAGACCATCATCATGCCTTGCTCCAACAACTTACTTATGCCTTGCCTCTAGACCTTTCTCGTGCTAACGATGTCAAGTTATCGACTCGTGCTTGCCTATCGGCCCATATTTGGAACGCAGCAACTTGGTCATGTCATAAACTCTATTCATGCTTTAATATACTTGAGGCAGTGCTACCCCCACTTAGTTTTACCTATACTTGTGCCGTGACAGCGTGGTCGTGCCTCAACATATCATTGTCGTGCCTCGCAACTCAACATGACTTAACCAAACTCGCCATACGGCCCTTCTTGAACTAACTCTTAACGACTCAAATTCGACGTATGCAACTCTATGCTAACAACTAAATACTCGATGCCACATCTCGTGCCGAAGCACGTGTCTTTGCTATAGCTAAATCTTAGGCTTCATACTGGTGTTACAATCGTGCATACCTTTCCTTGACTCAGTTTGTGATATGTTTACACTTCCTTTGATTTTATCGACACCGTGCATGCGGATAGCCGCTCAGCACGCCAACTTATCTATATGAAAGTTTACTGGCATTAACTAGACATTGTGGACATAGCTAGGAATAGGATGGGTTGGTCAATGCAGGTAGCTAGCCCCAATAATAGCCCACCAAATCCCTGGTTGCCTACCAGCATCAACTATACTGTGTTTCCTTCATGGCCGGATCGGTCTCCTGGGCCCAGGTTACCGATCCGAAGAAATATCGCCCTTGTCGACAAGTTTTCCATGACCACGTACCTACGAGACTTCATCTAGACTCGCGTAAATGTATGGCCTAATCTGTGGAACGACTTAAACCATACTCTTATGCAAAACATGCTCGAAACCATATCATGCAAAACGGGCATTGGAACCATGAGACTCCCAAACGAGGGACCGCCTCTGCGACAAACCATCGCTCGAACTTTCCATTCTTTGAAATCCAGGGAACGGCTATTGCATAGACTTCCCGCTTAACTTGAACAAAATGTATTCTTTAGGTGCCATAGACCGTGGCTAACTTTTTACTGAACCAACCGTAGCTCGTGCCTTAACCAACTTGGATTCTATACGATGCTACTGCTTAAGTCATACTCTATATAATGAGCCTTAAGATCATGGGACTATGTGGCTATGACAACCGTAGAAATCGTAGGACAGTACTAGAATAACTTAGTCAGCCCGACATAACTTATTACCTAACTCAATCGTGCAACAACTTGACGAGCAAAGGCTATGCCAAGCCTTAGATGCTGGAACCGTGCATGCTTTATCAAGCATTTGTGCGAGCGATGCCTATGACTTAGGCTAATTCATAGCTTTGTGGCGAAGACCAACTTTTCTTCTCCCAAGCCACACGACGAAGGACCGAGTGTCATTTTAAAAGCATGGCGTACAACACTTCTAAGCCAACCGTGAGACCTTTTTTCATGTTCTAACTCAGTTTGACCCAAGTTGGGATTATTCCCTTAGCTATGTGGATTTGTCTCTTTTATTATAAAGCCTACTAGTGTATTTGAAAACTTTTATTTTATTAGTGTGAAGGCCAAGCTGAGGCAAGTTTACCGAAGCCACCCACCTGAGCGAGGAGTCGCATCGATCGAGCGGGTCTTCGAGCAGCCGTTGCATGGCTAAGTCCGAACGTCGTTGGCATTTTGATTCCTCTGATTGACTGAGCGGGACGGGGCACTACAAAAATACCCTTAATAAAACCCTAACCTAATATCTACTGCTGCTACTGCTATCCCCTTCTTACGCGGTTGTTTGGCGCACTTGCCGACCACCTCCAGCCCAACCACCTTATCCCCGACATGCCCAAGCCCCCCTCCACCTTGTCAAGGCCGGCCATCACCGAAAACCACTCATGTAGGCCGCAACAACCCGCACAAGACACCCTCAACTTGTTGTTCGAAAATACATCAGGTATGTCCATCTTGCGAATGCGTTTTCTCCATAGACATCAAAAATTCATGGGACAAAAAATGTTAGGTTCTTCTATGTGTCTACTACCTTCATATAAATTTTTATGTCAAAGTTCTTGCTAGATTTTTCGTGGCACACGTTTTACCAAAATGTGTCCAGAATTGACACTACTTAGTGCGTGACAGTTTTGAACTGTATTGTAGCATTTGGTTTCCTAGTATTAAAATTTTATTTTGGATAATATTTTTTTCATTTATATTTATATTTTATTACTATTAAGAATAGAGTAGTTAGAATTATTGTTAAATAGCGATTTGATTTTGGGATCACACGGGGGCGTACCTAAGCCTATAGGTGAAGTATGATAACATTAGTTCACATATGGTTTCTAGGATCCCTAGATAGTCCCAAATATGTTATTTTATTATTTTAGATTTTTCTGGAATTTTTGGGAATTTTTGGATAATTAAAACCTATAGAATTTATTTTTCCATTGGCTTTTGCGATTTACCATGGGGTCACACGAAGTGATTTTGAGGCAAAACTTTTTATATAGGCTTTAGACACCTAAAAATAGTTTCTATAATTTTTTGGGATTTTTTTGGAATTTATTTGGAGTTATTTAGAGTTAAAATGAATTTTTAATAATTTTCTGCAATTAAATTAATTAATTATACAGTCATCAGCACAGTCAACGACCCCCTGGCCTACCTGTCGGTACTCAAATGAGTCCGCCACCGACTCTATCTCTCTCTCTCCCTATATATTGTAGGGCCTAAAAATCAAGTTGTGCCATGTATCTACTACTCAGTGATCAAGTTGTGCCCCAAAAATCAAGTTGCGCCATTATTTTGAAGCCCAGAGATCAAACTGCGCTGAGGATCAAGTTGCACCTGATATCAGACTGCGCCCAATTATGTTACGCCAAAGTCTATGTGACGTCTGATATTTAATGGCCATCATTACCTGACAACACTGACAACTGACAACACAGGGAACGAGGGAAATCTCTTCAAATCCCTCGAATTGTGCCGCTCAAGGAGATTGGACTGACAGCTGTCCTGCATATCTTATGAGTTGTGCCTAGGCGCAATCTAAACAATTTTCTCAGTTGTGCCTAGGCACAATCTGAATGATTTCTTCTCAAAAGCTGCCACATGTCTAGGCGCAGTCTAATCAGACGCAATTCAACTTGTTGACTGAAGCTCGCGCAAGCTGATAAAGTTGAGACAATTTTCATTTCCAACGCAGGATGACGTGGCGCACATGCCACTAATCTCTCAAGACGTGTCTATTATCCTGAACACAACCACGCACATCTCAATCACATGATGCTACGCATCTAAATACAGTTAGTACACGACTGGTAACTGAATAAAAGTTGGCGCAACATGAGGTTGGCGCAACCCAATGTGGCGTAACCCAGCCTCGTGCACATCAGAATAACTGCTAAAACAGTTATTTCCAGAACTCTATAAATAGAGTTTCCAATCATTATTAAAGGATCACGCACAGAGATCAAGAACTCTTGCAAAATTGCTGCTGCATTCTCCAGAGGCTCTAGTCTTCAAGTTCACATAGTCCAAAGGATAAAGTGATCGTCTTCTGATCAGATTCCTACAGTTGTACTTCCCCAGAATTCAAATTGTACTCTTGTACTCTTTTTCAAAAGTTTGTAATAGAACAACACTTTTTATTTTTGCAAACAAAATAGCGACTCTGCTGGGGATTTTATGTGGACTTATCATCCTTGGCGTACCTTGGTTTTAGGTACGGATAATAAATTGAGAGAGTGAACCATCATATTTACTCAGAGGTGGTGAGAATATGGTAAATATGGGGTTGATGAGAACGTGGTGGGAGTGGACTCAGATGAGGATACATAGAACAACTCAGAGGTAATATTGACGTGGAAGTTCTACGTAACGGGTAATGAATGCCATGGAACAACTGGGTTCCAGAAGCACATGATTGTGAAAAAGGGGTGCATGTGCTAGAGGACCTAATACAGCATTTGTAGTCAACAGAGGACATTTGTGGACCTATTATCCTTTTTGTGTACTGGCGGTGCGAGTACGGATAATAAGTGGAGAGAAAACCAACATATTTACTCAGAGGTAATAAGGACGTGGTAAATATGGGTCTAAAGTAGAGCCTTCCTACTCAGAGGTAATGAGGACGTGGTAGGAGTGGGCTCAGATAAGGATACATAGAACAACTCAGAGGTAATATGGACGTGGTTGTTTTTTCCGTTGGGGAATTTTGTGGACCTATTGCCCTTTTGTGCATCTAGAAATACGAGCAAATAGATTTGAATGATATTTTGTCGACCTACTACTCTTTGGTACACCGGTGGTGCGAGTAATAGATTAGGATAATTTTTATGGACTTATTACCATTTTTGCGTACTGACGATGCGAGTACTGATAATAAGTGGGGAGAAAACCAACATATTTACTCAGAGGTAATGTGGACGTGGTAAATATGGGTCAAAATAAAGCCTTCCTACTCAGAGGTAATGAGGACATGGTAGGAGTAGGCCAAATAGGGATACACAGAACAACTCAGAGGTGTTATCAACGTGGAAGTTCTATGTATTGGGTGATTTGTTTGTGATGGACGGAAAAATAACTCAGAGGTAATATGGACGTGGTTGTTTTTCCCGTTGGGGAATTTTGTGGACCTATTGCCCTTTTGTGCATCTGGAAATGCGAGCAAATAGATTTAAATGATATGGACGGCAGAGTTGCTATGATGCCTATCAATGGCAAATTTCTCAAGAAATATTATGTATAAAAGCAGAATGTACTTTATTCTAGAGACATGATGTATATAAAAGTTCATTTTATTCAAAAGCATAATGGAATTACATAATATTACGGATGGGGAGTAGGCCCCGATCCTTCATAATTAAATATATAGTTCGCCAACAGTTCAAACATCGCATTGTCTGAACTCACAAGAAACTTGCAGGCAGCCATCCTCAATGCCTCTTCTTCGGCAGTTTTTCCAGGTTCCACTAGCTCAGCAATCAAGTCCCGTCTTGGTACAGGAGCAGTTGAGCCTTCACCCCTTTCTTTCTGAGGAGGCACTGGAGGCTCAGCAGGGGGCGTCTCGGTCTCTCCTTCAATCTTCGGAGTGAGCAAATCTTTGGAAGACATTTTGTACATAAAGGAAAGAGATTAAAGATATCTAAGAAAGCTTTGTTCTATTTATAGACAAAACAACTAGATAGTCAATCTCGAGAACTGATGCGACTTTTAGAAAAAAGTACAACTGTTCGTTCATTTATAACTGTTCATTCATTTATAACTGACTATTCATTATCCCTTCTTCGAAAACCGACGTGATTGTTCATTCGGTTATTCTCTTCCTCGAGAGTTGAAATGACTATTCGTTCATTCAATATCTTTTCCTCAAAAATCGAAGTGGCTGTTCACTCATTCACTTATCATAACGAGAGTTCACATTCTCTATAATTCTGAATTCTATATTACTTACAACTTGTCACATCTCCATTTCTCCTTGATTCTATTTTTCCTTATCACCACATCAAAATTAAATCATAAAAAAGAGAAAATCATTCTTTATTCCTTCTTTAAAAACATAGATACATCTTAATGAAAATCTATTACATCTCAGATTTTCATTCTAAATATAATATGAAGGTCTATTACATCTTTGGATCTTCTTATTTGTTGGTGCCAGTTCCTTGTCGTCTCGACCTGAAGCAACGAGCCAGACAATGGAATCAACTCTGGTCTTCTCTCTTAGAAATACGAGAGGAGAACCACAGAGTACAGCAGCTCAAAGATAAGCTGCTGTCAATACAACTGGTGGAAAGAAACGGCCCGTCAGGGGAACTAGGAACGAGATCGCCCTTGTGATACAATTCCTAATTCTGTTTCTCCACCATCCAACTCTCATGTATAAAGGCTCTTCCTACCATCTGAGGAAGACCCTTCTGGAATACAGATGTTTGCAAAAACAAAAGTTGATCTTTATTTCACAAACTTTGTAAGAAGATTACAAGAATTCTGGGAAAGTACAACTGTAGGAATCTGATCTGAAGACGATCGCTTTATCCCTTGGACGATGTGAACTTTGAAGACGATGGCTTTTGAAGTTGAAGGCGATAGCCTCTGAAGAATGCAGCAGCACTTGGGCAAGAACTCTTGAACTCTCTGATTTTTCTGATCTCTATATGTCTGATCCCTAGTAATGAAGACTTAAAACTCTATATATAGAGTTCTGGAAATAACTAACTTTTAGTTATTCTGAATTGCGCAATATGGATTACGCATGCACTGGATTGTGCAGCATCAGACTGCGCTGGCAGTTATTTGATCGTGGGCCAACTGTATTGGACACATGGCATTATTTGATTGAAATACGCATGATCGTGTACAGACGATTGCCACATAGTGAGTAATTGATGGTATGAAGGCCACGTGTACATTTGTCAGTTGTCTTGATGGAGTGCGCCACATGAATTGTGCTGACTTCAGATTGCGCTATGATGGACCGCGCTGCAGGGAGTCTGGCAGATTATACTACATGTACAGCTGTCCTCGAGCGCTGTGCTGCACGAGAAACGAACAGTTTCCTCGTTCTTCGAACTGTCAGCTGTCAGAAGATCTGATTCTGTCAGGTAATGATGACAAGGCCACGTCAGCTTGCACACTTGGATAAGTGCGCAGTTCAGCCTGCGCAATCGAGATGGTGCGCAATCTGTCTCTTGCGCCGTTCAGTTGAAGGATGTACTTTTTGATTTTCATGGCTTTGTTGATGGGTGCAACTTGATTTTTTAGGACCTACAAGACCCCCTTCAAAGTTTTCGAAGTTTGGAAATAGTCAAAGCTTCGAAATACTTTAAATTTTGATTTTAAAATCAAGTTGCGCATGAAATGACTTGTCTGCGCAATTGGAGGAGGCAGCTCCTATTTCTTCGGCACAATCTGAGGCGTCTATTCACTTTCGAAAACTATAAATAATTCTCTTTCTCCTCTCTGTTATTCTTTACTTGCTTCTAATCATCTGAGAGAGAAAATTCTTGAGCCCATTCCAACTCTTCTTCTTCCCCGTCGACACTGATGGCTCTAAAGCGCTCCGCCGCCGAGAAGGGCAAGGCCCCGGCAGAGTCTTCGGATCGGGCTGCGCCGCATATTTCTCTAAATGAAGTCGCCCATCCCGCACTGCAAGGTAAACGAATGATCGAAAACCCTTTTTAGGGTTTTTCGACATTGTTGCCCCTTCAAACCAATCTCTTTTTAGAGATTTGGTTAGATTACGCCGCCCTATTTAGGGTTTCGGTTGCACAAACTCAATAATCTTCATTTTTATGAAGCTTATTTTCTTGCGCAATCGGTTGAAAAGTGCTGGCAAAAGTCAGCGCAATATGCTGATTTGTGCAAGGCAGTCTAGCACAAATTGATGCTTTACGCAAGTTATTCAGCGCAATCTGATGGCTTGCGCAAGTGGATGAGTTGGCGCCACTGAACAGTTTGCGTATAGAAGCTGTTGTTGCGCAATCTGATGATTTACAGACAGTGCAATCTGATGCTTGTGCAATTTGCTAAATTTTTTGGACAGAACCTTTGATTTTGCTTATACTGAATTCTATCTTTCTGTTTAATGCAGTTAATATCAGAGAGGACCCAGAGTATGAAATCTTCGCAGGGTCCCTTGCTGAACCAGAGTTCAAAGAAGATTTGTCACATGTAATATATCCCCAATATGCTCTGCCATCCTCCCGTCAAGCCATCTTGGTAGCACAGGACAATGAAACTTTATTAAGTCTGATGAATGGGCAGCCTCTGCAGACTGCCGATGCCATTACTCATAAGAAACCCCTGTTCTTATTTGGCGAAGCTATCGACAAGAGTTCTCAGCCGAGACCCCGTATTGAGCAGAGACTCTTCCGGAGAAAGGAGAAAATAATACTATTACCGGACATTGCCAGATGTCTCCCTCTAGCCCGCTATGCCCATACAAGCCATCACAGGAGAATGGACTGGGATATTACCCCCCTCCAGTACGCAAGGACAGGAAATATTTGTGTAAAGAAAGGACCAAATAACAGGGATATGTTCTATAGCTCTTCTGAGCGTCATAGCACCTTGCTCAGAGGATTGAAGCCTGGCTGTATCCCACCAGAGAATTCTTTCTTGCTACTGCCGGTAAGGACGCCGATCTTTGCTAATGAATTTACAAAGGCTGAAGGAAGATACCCGGATCAGGACATCCGGTTAACAGGTCTGGTGAACCCAGATCATAAAAGATGGAGTTGCATAGCTAACTGGATATTGGTTCAGTTTGAAGAAAAGCTCAAGGAGATCGAGCTGTTCCAGCCGTTATTTTCTACTGTATATGACTTTCAACCCAACCCTCATCTGTTCCTTGCTCTGGCAGAGAGGTATAATTTCAGGACAGGGACCTTCATGACACCCTGCGGTGAAATCGGACTCGCCCTACATGAGATGAAATATATCTCAGGCTTGCCAATGGGAGAATTCCCTTATAAGGAATTTGTTCCAACAAATGATGAAATGGACCGACTTCGTCGAGAAAATTCTAAAATGATGGACATCTTTGAAGAATTGATGTGTCATTACAAGATCTGCTCTTTATATTACAAGAGTGGTTCTTCTGGTACCTGCTACTCATCGAAGTGGTTGTCTTATCTCTTCCTCAACCACGTCATAGAGAAGAAGGCAAAGGATCATGATAAGTATAATCCTAGCTTCTTCAAGCCACTCAACCACAGTGAGGTGCTGGGTTTGATGGAAGAGAACAAATAAATGGACACCAAGATTGATGATGAACTACAATATCCTCCTTTCAAAAAAAAGATGTTATTGAAAGTTTCATAAGAATGGGCTATAGATCCATGTCCAAGGAAGCCCAGTTGGCAGGTTTCCTCACATATTGGCTTCGGCGATTCGTCGTTCCCGGAGCAAGTGCTGTCGACCGCTTCCATCGCGGTGTACTCTTTGCTGTTGTCCGGTTAGTCTTTGGCTACCGGATGGATTTGCTATCGGCGATGACCTGCAGAATAAACGCCGGTCTTCGTCTTTTTGTTGACTCTATGCTCAAATGGAAGGGTGAGAAGGGGAACTTCCCTCGACTAGAGCTGCCTTATACTTATTTATTTGGATGGTTACTTCTGCATCATCCATCATTGATGAACCCTAATATGGGAGCAGTCGGCGGTAGCTACCTGCGGAGATTCTCCCAGGGTAAATGGACATACAACAGTCTGAAAGATTGCAGACGGGCTTTGAATCTTGGAAAAGGGTAGAATTTCTACTGCATCGCTCCTCCGACTGGTTATGAATACATGGCAACGAATCTGGTTGATCTAGGGAGGCAGCCTCTAGGTCGCACAGTATTTGGATGGCTGAAGACAATTCGGCCGTCACATTTGGTTTACAGATTTGAAGAGGAATGCTATTTGGAACCATATCTGCCAAGCCGCTATGCTCGTTAATTTGGCTACGACCAGTTCCATGTAGGTAATGCTATAACTTGCCTACAAGAAAAAGGATATTTGATTGATGGTGCCAGAGCATGGGCCTATTACAACGCTCGAGACACAAGGACAGTATTCTCGATGCCAACCAAAAGCGATCACGGCCCCAGAATGTTATATACATATTCACTTTTTTATACAGCAGCAAATACATTCGCTGAGAACTTCAGCCTTATTGATAGCTTCGCAACAGCGACGCGTCTGAAAAAGGAAGCCACTGTTATATCAGCTCCAGTAAATGACGAAGAGCATGAACCGGTGGATGACCCGTTAGAAGCCTCAAGGGAAGTTAATTTCCCTGAGGATGTCAATGAACCACTGCGAGTTTCCTTAAAAGTGGTCAAATCTCCAGCCAAGGAGAGAAAGAGAAGGATTAATGAACCTTCTTCTCCAGCTGCAAAGAAGAAACTTATCTTGGATCAATCAGAGAAAGTTACCACTAGATCACAATCTCGGCAACTGGCCGAGTCGACCCAACGAGAAGAAGCAACTACACCGACTTCTCTTCCAAGGCGGGTCGATGTGGTAAATGTTGAGAGTCCAGAAAGACCTCTTCATAGAAAGAAACTAGCTTTTCGAAGAAAGAGAGTGGTCTCTCCCCCGAGACAAATCTTGTCTTCGGTGGTGGCTAGCGCTGCTGCTAGAATTACCATGTCATCTCCTACTCCTGTCTCTGAGCCTAGGCATGAAACTCCTAGTCCAGAACAGAGGGACGAGACTGATCAGAGAGAGGAGGCTGCAGAGCCTTGGGAAGATATTGTAGAGAAGGAGCATGAAGTTTTGCGATCTCCTTTACCGGCGGTAGAAACTACTCAGCTTCCTGCTACACCAGGAACACTCCGCGAAGAGGAGGCTCGCTTAATGATTGATGCATTAAATGATTGCGACTTCGGTCTGCAAGATGATGTTGATCATACCGCTGCCAGCGAGGAAGCACCTGAGGATAGCATGAGCACTGAAGATACATCAATAGAGGCTATTGATAATACTTTAAATCCCGAAGAAGGTACTGACGTCCATATGTCTTCCGAAGCCGTAGATGACATGCTACATCCTGAAGAGGATGTTGAGGTGTACGTGTCTCCAGAAAAGAATACAGATGTAGAAGTAGCACCTGTTGAAACTACTCCTGCTGATCCAAAAGGTATTAAATGATTTTATTTACCTTCTTTTCATAGATTCAAATAGCTGACATCTACATTTTTATCCATGCAGAGCTTGAATCTTCCCTGGTTCCTCCCGTATGCACAGACATAGTGCCAGTAACGGCTATCGCTAGCGGTAGCCGACATTTTTTGGGTGGTTCTGAGGCCGAAAGTAGCCAGGCAGTAATGTCTGAGGCTACCTCTACTAGATTGGAATCTGTGCCAACAGATGAAAGGCTTGTTGCTGGAGCAAGTCATGGTAAGATTGTCTTTGATCTTTTGATCCTTTTTAATTAATTATTAATGACAACAACAATCAATGATAAGGTTCATTTGATTTTGCAGAAGAACATCTGGAAGGAGCAGCTAGCTCTACAATGGCTCCTCTGTCTAAATAACCAACCACTCAAAGGGAAAAAGCTGAACATTTATCTTCACAGACACCTGCTGCTGCGTCAACGTCTATGGGAGTAGCTGCTACTCCGGGTGCTCTGGCTACCAACCATTTTATCATCAGCTCTTTCAGCAACCTTTTCTTTAATGCGTTGGGACCCCTAGTAGATAGGGTACTAGAGAAAGAAATTATTGATTTTACTATTGTTAGAAGCCCAACCTCCCATTTGATCAATGCTATCCGAGGCCAAGGAGATGAAGCTCAAGCTATTTTTCTTGAGTACATACTGGATGAGCTAGAAGCATCAGTTAAGATTTACAAAGATCTTAATCGAGGGGAAGTGGAGTCCTTAGTACAAGCTAAATTTGAAAGGATGTCTCAAGAAGTTGCCATTGAGAAGGCTAATTTCCAGACTTTCATAGACACTTATACTGCCAAGGCTTCAGAATATGACTCACAAATGGAGATAGCCACCTCTGCTGCTGGAGAGAAAGAGGAGAAAGTTGCTGAATTGAAAGCAAAATTTGCACGTCTTCAAGAGGAGGTTGCCCGTCTTCAAGAAGAGTTAAAACTTGTTCAGCTTACTCTAGAAGACGAAGTCACACAACATCAAGCTGCCACTCAGCAACTAGACATTCTGACTCAAGAACGAAATGAGTATGTCACAACTCATCAGGCTGAAATCTCCCATCGCTTAGTGACCTTATCGACTTTTAATGAAGAGTCTGGAATGGAGGAAGCTAGGAGGCGGGTGATGGAATCTCGTGAGGAGCGACTGCAATCTTTGAAGCAGCAGATGACCAACTTGATGACTCCACCGGCAGAATAAGAAAGACTTTTGTATCTTCAATCGTTTTGTGATATGTAATATTGTAATGTCTTTCAAATTTTTGATCAATCAATAAAAAGACATTTTTCTTGGTGGATCTATTATTCATTGCATATCTTATTCAGATATAAATAATAGCGATAGAAAATATATTCAGAGGTACAAGACATGATATATTTCTTGATTTTAGAAAATAATTATATTTATTATATCTGCTCAGAGGTAATGTGGACATGGCAGAATATAATTTGTCGAATATCATTATTTCAATGGACAACTTAAACAAAGATGATAAGTTGCTGATATGAACGAATGGATGATTCGTCAAAATGTGTGAACGAAATAAATGAACGAAATGAATCGTCGGGATGAACGGATAAACCGTCAAATGAATTGAATGAACGGGTGGACCGTCAGATGGATGTAACGAACGGACGAACCGTCGGATGGATGTAATGAACAGATAAATTGTCGGATGGATGATTATGATGAACGGGCGAACCGTCGGATTAATACGATGAACAGACGAACCGTCAGCTGGATGTGTCGTTTCGTTGCTTTAAGAATCTCTGCCTATAAATAGGACAAAAATCTAAATGGAACGATCACTTTCACTTTTTAACACAAAAATGTCGTCTGGAGATGCATCCAAGAAGACTGATGCCGCTCCGAAGGTTGAAGAACTCCCGAAAGAACGTCCAGCCAATCCCGACCAGCCAAAGCAGATAGAAGCGGGCGAAGGTTCGTCTACACCCAAGCCGCCGAAGGATATCTTGGACTTCCTTCTTGAACCAGGGAAGACTGAGGAAGAAGAAGCCATAAGGATGGCTGCTTGCAAGTTCCTGGTGGGTTCGAGCAAGGATGTTCTCAGTTCTTTTGCCGACCGTGTCTTTGATAAGGATGGCAGTGGCCCGCGTCCCAATTTTGAGAAGGATGATAGTGACCTTCCTTGATATTATGTACCATCACTCATGATGAAATAAAATTGAATTTTATTTATAAACTTGTCTGACGATTACAAGCAATTTCTTTTACATTTATACATAATACTTTTTAAGGAACTTGCCATTGATGGGCATCATTGCAACTCGACCATCTAGTTCTGTAAGTTGATACGCTCCATTTGAGAAGACTTTGCTTATAATATATGGACCTTCCCACTTTGCATCGAACTTGCCCTTGCTCATATGAGGCATAGTCATAGGATGTCTGACAGCTAGAACGAGTTCTCCTTTCTGAAAGGCTCTAACTTTAACTTTGCGGTTGAAAGTCTTCGAGATGCGGGCTTGATATAACTCAATATGTTGTTGAGCCATTAACCGCTTCTCGTCAAGCGCTTCTAATTCTTGGAGTCGAAGAAGGTCGTTGTTCTCTGTAGTGAGCTCATTGGCAATGGCAATCCTTAAAGACGGAATTTGAAGCTCCAAGTGTAGAACTGCTTCACAACCGTACACCAAAGAGAAGGGTGTACAGCCTATGGGGTTGCAGACCGTAGTGCGGTAGGCCCAAAGACATTCGCCAAGATTTTCACTCCAGTTTCGTTTGTTAGTAGATATAAACTTCTTAAGGAGCTTGATGATAGTCTTGTTGAAAGCGTCAGCTAAACTATTATCGGCAGGATTGTAAGCTGTAGAAGCGACATTGTCAATCCGATGATCGTCACAGAACCTTGTGAACTTTTGACTAATGAACTGTGGTCCGTTGTCATGGATGATCCTTCGAGGTACACCAAATCTATAGATGACATGGTGTTTGACGAAGTTGATGACGCTGCTAGTCTTGACTTCAGCCAGAGGTATAGCTTTAGCCCATTTGGAGAAATAGTCGGTTATTGCTAATATGAACCGATGTCCTCTAGAAGAAGGAGGATTGATGGAACCTATAACGTCCATGCCCCAAGCTTCGAAAGGCCAGAAAGCAGCAGTCGGATGTAGGAATTCTGAAGGTTGATGGATGAAATCTGCATGGATTTGACAGGCTCGACACTTCCTTACATATTCGATGGCATCTGATACCATAGAGGGCCAATAGTAACCCATCCATCGGATGCGATCCTGTAGCTTAGGACCAGGTTGATGTGCTCCGCAGACGTCATTGTAAGCTTCACACAACACATGCTTTGCTTCAATACTAGCGAGACAGCGTAAGAGAAGACCGTCATAAGTCCGTCGGTAGAGAGTTTTGGTGGTTTGATTATAGTAGAACCTGAGAGATCGTCGACGAATACTCGTAGCTTCCTTGGAATCTTCAGGGAGTATGTCGTGAACTACAAAGTCAATGAAAGGAGCTCTCCAATCTTCACTGATAATATTGGTTTCAGTAAGATTACTGAACTCAATATTACGATTGTTTTCGATGCAGAACAATTCTCGATTAGAGATAACCACTACCTGCTGTCGTTTGATAGGGATAGCTAAGACTGCTGCAAGGTTGGCCAAGGCATCTGCTTCGGTATTGTAAGCTCGGTATACATATTCAATAAAGAAGGCTTTGAATGATGTAGCTATGTTGATTGTCGCTTCATAGTAAGGCACTAGATCTTGATGGCGAACTTCATAGGTCCCTCTAACCTAGTTAACGACCAGCTTAGAGTCGCCATAGACTTCAAGATACTCGACATCCAGTTGTTTAGCTAGCTGAAGGCCGATGAGTAGAGCATTGTATTCTGCCACGTTGTTGGAGCAAGGTTCATCTAAGGAGTAGGCTCTTTGAATAGTTGACCCGTCTGGAGAAATGAGAACAACTCTAACTCCTACGACAATGGCACCCTTTGGTCCGATCCTGGATGCTCCGTCAAAGAATAGACGCCAAGTAGGAAATTCTTTGGAGATTGTATTTGATTCCAATGTCTCGTCTGGAATTTCATTATAGAGTTTGGATGTCTCTGGAACAGGATGAGCTGCCAAGAAATCCGCCAGCGCTTGACCTTTGACAGATTTTTGAGGAACATATACCATATCATATTGGGCTAGCAAAATGGCCCATGTAGCCAGTCGGGAATTGAGTGTGCTAGGCTTTTTCATCAGTACCCGAAGAGGATTAACTCGGAATATGACATGAATAGTTTGGCCAATGATATAATGTCGAGTCTTTTGAACAGCGAACATAAGGGCTAGGCATTCCTTTTCGACCGGACTATAACGGTGTTCGGCACCAATCATAGTACGACTAAGATAGTAGATGGCTTGTTCATGAACTTCTTTGTTCTTTTGGGCAAGTAAAGCACCCAATGAATGATCCATAGCACGGACATACATTAAGAACGGTATGCCTGAGATTGGTGGCACCAAGACTGGTGGGTTCATGAGATATCGCTTTATGTCGTCAAATGCTCGTTGACATTCTTCGGTCCAAATGAAAGACACACCCTTCTTCATTAGCTGAGTAAATGGTCTATATCATCCAGACAGATTCGAAATGAATCTCCTGATGTACGCAAGTCAACCCTGGAATCCTCGTAGATCTTTTAGGTTGCGTGGAGGACGCATCTCTTGAATGGCTTTGATCTTCTCGGGATCCACGTGTATACCCTTAGAGGTAATGACGAAGTCGAGAAATTTGCCACTAGAGACACGCAAGAATGACTTGGTGGGATTCATTTTGAGTTGATGTTGGCGCATGAGATTGAAGATAGTTCTCAAGTCTTGGATGTGATCTTCCTTCAGACGACTTTTGACGGCGATATCATCAATATAGCATTCGACAGTCTTACGCAGATGATCTCGAAAGATGGTACTCATGGCTCGTTGGTATGTTGTACCAGCGTTCTTGAGACCAAACGGTATTACAGTATAGCAATAGACTCCGTGAGGAGTGCGGAAAGAAGTATGTTTTTCATCTTCAGGATTCATCCGAATCTGATTATATCCGGAGAATCCATCCATAAAAGATATTCTATCAAACCCATAGGTGTTGTCAATCATGACGTCCGTGATAGGAAGAGAAATTCATCTTTTGGACATGCTTCATTAAGATCCCGAAAGTCGATGCAAACTTGAACTTTTTTGATTTTTTTTAGAACTGGGACGACATTGGCTACCCAATCAGGATGCTGTTCTTCTCTGATGAAGCCACAAGCGATAAGCTTCTTGACTTCGTCATCAATGGCATCCATTATTTCTGGCTTGAAGTGCCATTGTTGCTGTTTGACCGGTTTTGTATTAGTTAAGATATTCAATTTGTGAGTAGCAACTTTAGGATCTAGTCCTGGCATGTCTTCATAGCTCCAGGCAAAGACGTCAATATATTCTTGAATAAGAAGAATTAATTCTTGCTTATCTGCCTCTGAAAGGTTCTTGCTGATGAATATTGGACGAGGTGACCCGCTCTCTCCTACATCAATTTGAACCAATTGATCTTCAGTAGGAGGTTCCCTTTGTTCGAATCGGAGTTCCCATTGAGTATCCATTCGTTGAGCCCAAGGATCTGTTTCAGGATTTTCTTCAATATCTTTGTTACAGCCTTCTAGAAGTTCGATAGAGACCATATTAGAAGATACAGTCAACCGATGAACTTGACCGATGCTGGTGTCAGAATCCCATGATCTGGAATCAAAAGAGTTAGAGCCCTCCTCACTATCGGATTCGGAGACTGCTGGGGATAGTACTGGAGGAGAAGCATATCCGAGACCTCCTTTGGTCCTGCTGTAATACATCTCTGACTTTCCTTTCGGAACAGTTGTACGGATAGGAGTTCTTCTACCTTTACCGTAGGTGAGGCCATTTTTGAAGTCATAACCCATCTTTCGGATGATGTCTTTTGATTGTTGACTGTAACGTCGAAGTTGGAGATGCCCCGTATCGTTACTTTTGCTATCATCCGTATAGCTGAACTCTTGTTCCGGTCCTTTACTAAAAAGTATTGGACTCTCACCTTTCTTTCGAATGGGAACAACACGATACGAATCATTTGGGTGTTCGAGTGAGACTTCTGTTTGAAGAGATTGTACAACTCCTATTGTAAATGACTGGAAGCTATCTAACATATCCAAATAGCACTTAGCATGATAAATGACATCAGTATACTTGAAAGTAGATGCTTTTTCATTAATTTGTACATCTGTATTTACAACAGGACCTTTAGCCTTATCAGGCTTGGTCAGATTGATTACAAGAGGGGGAGAAGAAGAACGTGGAGGAGGCTTGTTACGACGAAGGTCAATAACAAGTGGCTCAGAAGAGGTGAGCTCTCTTTTTTTCTTGTTATGAGATAAATCAATAACAAGTGGCTCAGAAGAGGTGAGCTGCCTTTTTTCCTTGTTACGACGTAAGTCGATAACAGGTGGCTCAGAAAAGGTGAGCTCCCTTTGATCTTGTCCTCCATCAGTTGGTTGCTTCTGGAGTGGCAAGTGAATAGCCAATGCTTTGGAAGATTGAGGACGAGAAACACGCCCTTTGACAGGTATGATAAGAGTGTCATTTGGCACTGCTTCTTGTTCTTCTTCAGTATCCAGAGATAGCACTACTTTCATGAATTTATCCTTGTACATACGAGCATCGTTGCAGTATGCTTCGACACCTTTGAATGGATAGAGATCAGCAACCTCTTTTTGAACCTCTCCATTGTTACCGACATATTTGAAACATTGATGGAGAGTCGAAGGAACGATGTTATGTTCATGCAGGAATGGTCTTCCCAACAGAGCATTGTAAGAACAACCATGGTTGTCAATGATGTAGAAGGTCACCTTTGTGCGGAGATTGCCTATTTGGAGTTTTAGGCGAATCTTGCCCAAAGGTTCGCTCCTTCCCTGGTTGAACCCAAGAATGGTGGTGATTGTACTGGAAAGACTATGCACTGGGATCTTCAATGCATCTAACATTGTCTTTGGCATGATGCTGAGAGCAGACCTTGGATCTATCACAATACGATCAACTTTCATCGAATCGACATATCCTGTATAGTATAGAGGACGGTCATGCCTATTATCTTCCATCAGCATGTCATCATGTGTAAAGGTAATGTTTAGAATTAATTCCAATACACTATGACAATGGAGACAAGAGACTGGCTCTACTTTTGGCTTCTTCAGAAGGGCTAGACACGTTTCTGCTTGCATGAGAGCTTCACTCAGAGTTTCCCGAGTCTCTTTGGAGAGGCGCAATAACTCGAAGATTGACAGCATGGTCGGTGTATTGGCTAGTTGAGCCAAGATATCAAAGTTGTAAGGCTTTTCAAGTCCAGAAGGAGATGACTCCTTCAAAGGCTTGTCGAAACGGACTTGTTGTTTGCCTTTGTCAGCTACCGCCGGCTTGGAGGGAATGGGTACTACAACCGGTGAGGATGCAGAAGGGATGTCTTCAGTAGAAGCAGGTTGCACTGGAGCAGACTCAGAAGAAGAAGTAGGATTTTTTTAAGTTTCGAGAATTTCTCGTAAGTAAGCTTTCCCTGACCCGGTGCCCAGCAGGATTTCTTCGTCAACTATGGGGTCAAAAGACACCATATTGCAAGTCTTTGTCTTGCCTTTGGAGCGGTCTTTCTTCTTGGAGGAAGAGGAAACTTCGAATTCCGAAGCAAGATTAGGGTGAATCCACATAATCTCATCATTGTCAAGAGACAAAGGGATGAGACCTTCACTTCTTGGAGGAGGGAGATTCTCGATCTCAAGAGTAGCTTTAGGGATAAAGATGACACCGTGCTGTACCATCTGCGGCGACAAGTCACCGAATTGAACTGATACCATTTTTGCGGTAACCGTCTTCTCATCTTGCTGCAGAGTGACAACACCAGCGTTGACCAGCTCTTGAAATTTGCCTTTGAGCACATAACATGCTCGAGTGGGATACCCAATGAATCTATGATAGACACAGTATTTATTATGATCAGTCTTACCGACTTTATCAGGCTTCTTCGGATCTAGGAGTTGAAGCTTATTGCTTTTGATTAAGCAATCAAAGATGCTCGCAGTGTCATTTTTGTCAAAAGAGTACTCCACTTTTGGACGAGGTTCCCTTGGTGGAGGTGCTGAAGGAGTAGAAGTGGACGTAGGTGGAGCTACGTTAACCGCCAGAGATTCTTTGTTCTTCAAATTAATATTCAGAGTCTCTTTTCCCTTGCGGTTGTTCTGGCGATTACCGCCACTCGATGTCTGATGTTCATCCCGGTCGGGGTTAGACATGTGTACCCTAAGCTGCTTGAACTTGTCGGCGCTAACTTTAGCTGCTTTAGCGTTGACAATGAAGGATGGCCAATCTTGGAACTGAGTTGACCCCATCCACATGCTGATGATAGGCAAGAGATTTGCCTTACAGGTGTCTATGGTGACAGCGGCCGGAGTCCCTGGAGGCATCTTTAAAGCTTCTCGGCGGAACCTTTCAATGAAACTCTCAGCGGTTTCATTATGCCTTTGTTTGATTTTATTAAGGGCTGACATAGTCATGTCGTTGATCCTCTCATAGAATCGTTCCAAGAAGATTTGTTTTAGACCGGAGAAAGAGGTTATACAGCCATCGGGCAAGCTTCTATACCAATCGTATGCTACGCCGGCTAAACAGCCAACGAATACTCTGGTAAGAAGAGCGTCATTTGGCTGAAGTTGGACAGTCATTACCTCAAAGTGGTTAATGAACTGACTAGGAGAAGTGCTGCCATCAAACAGCGAGATTGTTGGGATTTTGTACTTTGGAGGAAATAGGACTTCCTTCCATTCAACTGGGTAAGATTGCTTGATCCCCAACCTCTGCAAGTTGTCCTTCTCTTTGAAAGCCTCGAACTGAGTGCACAGAAGCTTGACAACTTCATTGGCATCTTCCACTGATGAAGAAGGAACAGGTTGAATCGGAGTGTTAGGAGGAGGAACAGCATGGTAAGTACTACCCCCAGCACCTGATTGACTGGGTGCAGGTTGAATCTGTATAGGAGGTACTTGAAGAGCTGCTACCCCCAGCCCTGCACTAACAGGCACCGACGATGCTATGATTTCAGGATTTACAGCAGATACAGCCGGTGGTACTGTATGTTGGGCCACAATGATAGAATGCATACTTACAACCATTTCAGCCATGGTCTTCAACTTGTCTTCTAGCACAGCTATCCGTTGTTCTTGACTAGCTGAACTGGAAGCATCAGGATCTTCAGTGACAACATAAGCTGTCACTTCTCTGGGTACAGTGGAGGACACTGTCTGTTATGAACTTTCGCTGTATGCATCATAGTCGGAGAAAGAATCATCTCCTGAGTGAGAAAGAGGGAGATGACCAGAAGGATCTTGAAGATTCCTTTGACCGATTGTGTCCCGGCTTCGGGATCTGGTATGTCAAAATACTCCTTCAGAAGATTCTTGGAGTAGATCTAAATACCTCTGACTGGGCTTGCGAGGCTTGCCGTGCTTGGAGCATTTTCTACCGCCAGTGTCTCGGAAAGTCATGTTGACAGAGGCGTACAACACTTCATCTTCATCTTCCGACATAGGTTCAGATGTTGCAAAATTCAAACGATCAAAGACAGATTGTTTTGTTGTCTGGCAACAATACTGGATGATAACCTTATGACCGCAATGGTGATGATCAATTGGTTGAACTGAAGGTGTTGAGATGTTGTCCCGCTTTTGCTTGAGGTGCTCTCAGAGATCAGGAACAACGATGGGACGAGAATGAGTCTGAGGGATGTGTTCTTTAATAACATTCGGAACATGGTTCCGGTTCTTCAGATATTTTATCCTTTGAGTGTACAGGAAAGTGCTCACTTCATTAGCATAAATGTCAGGATTTTTGACCCTAGAAATTTGCTTTTGATGCTGGTTGTCCTTCGGCATTGGCTGTTTGCGTTTTGCCGAAGTTGGTCGATTGAGATAAGTTCTTAGATCAGCAAATTCACCCCCAGGGGTTTCTGTCTGAGATACCAGTAATTTTCCCTGTTTTGAGCGGGATATCTTGAGAGTTGGGAGATCTTGGAATTCTGCTACCGGAGTAGACAGAATACCTCTTTGATCAGTACAAGTTCTTTTGACATGGAGAGAAGAATCCTTATTTGAAAGAGTTCTGGTACTGACTGGTGCCGAGGCACGTTCATATTGATCTTCTACGGTAAAAACCGAGGAAGACTGAGAAAAGACCAAAGGACCTTTTCCTTTGTTTTGGGAAGAAGGGTTAGCTAAATAGCGTTTCCCTCTGTTGTCTTCCAAGTCGTGGGACGAGAAAGTTTGAGAAAAGACCAACGGGCCTTTTCCTTTGTTCTGGGAAGGAGGAGGAATAGTCAAAAGACTACCCCCAGTGGATTGCGCTGGAGTAACAGGGTGCTTGAGAAGAGGAGCAGAGTTTTTCTCCTTGCTGTGAGAAGAAGAGAGATTAGCCAAAGGGCTGTTTCTCTTAGATTGCGCTGGTGCAGTTTGTGCATGGATTGAAGTAGCTGTTGGCGCACTGGCAGGTTGCGCATGAGGAGTTCTGGCAGAAGGTCTTCTGGCCACAGTTTCAACAACTTGCGCAGCAGGAGTTTTGATGCCAGAGTGCTTGATTTGCACTCTGGTTGCTGGAGTAGTGGATTGCGCAGGCAGAGTTGCAACCAACTGCACCAGGGAAAAAAGAGTCTTGTACTTTGACAGGGCAGCATAAGAAGTAGTTTGTGCACTGGCAACAGCAGACTGCGCATGAGTAGTAGAGGCAGATTGTGCAACAGCAGAGACAACAGACTGTACAACAGTCTTGGCAGCAGAGACCTTAGACTGCGCAGCAGTCTTGGTGGCAGAATCAGCAGACTGCGCAGCAATCTTGGTGGCAGAATTAGCAGACTGCGCAGTTGTCTTGGGGATCCACACTGGGCGCACTTTGCTCGTGGCAGAAGTTGTTGCAGTGCGAGGGGTGGTCCTGGAGTTGATCATGGCTTCGTAGGCCGTCTGGTTGACATTCACAACCAGCGTCTTCTGCGTCTTCCCTATAGACGCAACGTCACATTGAGTTGTCACTTCCACATCGGAGGAGAAAGTCGTCCCCAGCAGAGTCGCCATTTTGTTTGCAAAAACAAAAGTTGATCTTTATTTCACAAACTTTGTAAGAAGATTACAAGAATTATGGAAAAGTACAATTGTAGGAATCCGATCTGAAGACGATCGCTTTATCCCTTGGACGATGTGAACTTTGAAGACGATGGCTTTTGAAGTTGAAGGCGATAGCCTCTGAAGAATGCAGCAGCACTTGGGCAAGAACTCCTGAACTTTCTGATTTTTTTGATCTCTATATGTATGATCCCTAGTAATGAAGACTTGAAACTCTATTTATAGAGTTCTGGAAATAACTAACTTTTAGTTATTCTGAATTGCGCAAGATGGATTGTGCATGCACTGGATTGCACAGCATCAGACTGCGCTGGCAGTTATTTGATCGTGGGCCAACTGTATTGGACACATGGCATCATTTGATTGAAATGCGCATGATCGTGTACAGACGGTTGCCACGTAGTGAGTAATTGATGGTATGAAGACCACGTGTACATTTATCAGTTGTCTTGATGGAGTGTGCCACATGAATTGTGCTGACTCCACATTGCGCTAGGATGGACCGCGCTGCAGGGAGTCTGGCAAATTGTGCTGCATGTACAGCTGTCCTCAAGCGCTGTGCTGCACGAGAAACGAATAGTTTCCTCGTTCTTCGAACTGTCAGCTATCAGAAGATCTGATTCTGTCAGGTAATGATGACAAGGCCACGTCAACTTGCGCACTTGGATAAGTGTGCAGTTCAGCCTGCACAATCGAGATGGTGCGGAATCTGTCTCTTACGCCGTTCAGTTGAAGGATATACTTTTTGATTTTCATAGCTTTATTGATGGGTGCAACTTAATTTTTTAGGACCTACAACAGAGAGTCCTGAGATGTCTGATTTGAGTGTCAGAATCACATGAGCTGTCTGATGTGGGTGTCAGAAGAATGCTCTCCATAGCATCCAGGTTACCGATGCCAGTTTTGAAGAAGCTTGCCAACCAAACTTCTGCAAATATGAACAAAAAAAATAAAAGTCAGTAAAATCAAAACTGTGTGCGCATCAACAGTGTATGCTGATCAACAGACACCTATCAGCAATGTACGCCTATTCTCAGAAGCACAGGCGCATCTCAACAGTATGTGCTGATCAACTGGCGCATATCAAAACAGCGTACTGATCAACAGGCGCATCTCAATAGTGTGCGCTGATAAACAAGCGCATGTCAAAATAGCGCGCTGATCAAACGGGCGCATATTAACACTGTATGTCGATCAACAGGCGCATATCAGCAGTGTGCACCTATGATCGAAGCTAAGTACTAGACTGTAATGCCCCGCTCCGTACGTTGTATTACGATGAGTCGTTGACTCGAAGAGTTGCGTTGACCGATAAAGTATCGATGCGAATCGATATAAGAGTTAAGTTGGCCAAAGGTAAGCCTTGAGTCGGTTGGAATCTATGAATCGAATCGATGCAAAGGATAAGTCCCGTTGAGCAAGTGCTGATTTTAGTTGATCTGGTGTGCAAGCTATGCTTTTACGCTGGACGATAAGAGGTCGACATTTTGCCTTATGCAGTGAAGTGTCCGCGAAACCAAATTGTGGCCTTGCAACGGATTGTGGCATTGGCATGACAGGCCAAATCAACCGAGTAGTTCAAAGGAATGGCTAAGTCCGGGAGTTAGCTATGCGATCGAGTTATGGAAGCGAGCGGCTTCAACTCAGCGAAACGGTAAGGCGTATCGACTTAAGGTGGGCGAGTTCTTGACTCTCTCTCCCTATTCCTTCACGTCTAATAAAATATGTTATGGTATGCATAAGATGTTATCGAGTTAGCGAGCGTGGCTCGGGCGACGAAAGGTCTAAGTATGTGTTGAACATTAAGGTAGAACATTGAACAATCGAACAATTGAAGCGACGTGCATCAAGTGTACGAGTCGCGGTAGGGCGGTGATGCTAGAACATTGAAAGACAATATGAGATGTGCATCATGTGCACGGCTCCGAGAACATTGAACACTAGACGTAGAACATTGATTACGGCGCTGAGCGTGCCTTGGGCACTTATGCTACGAAAAGACTAAGTAACTACGGAGCTAGGCTATGTGAATAACTTACAAATGGTATGCGCTAAATATAAAAACGAGATGACTAAGCCGTTGGGCGTCGTACATCAATATGGATGTGTTGGGGCAAAATGCCGACGGAGCTCCCCATACGGATGGTGGATTATGTTTATGAGACGTGAATATGTTATGGCACGGGAAACCGTTTATGATGCGAGACTATGTTTATGGAACATGAGATTGGCTGGACGATATGACTTGTATGCTATGGTACGTATTGCATGGTCAATGGACTCGGATGGCCCGTGCACGGGTGCGGCTTCCCTCGAACGGTTACGCTGGGGCGTCGGGACCGTTCGGCCTAGGAGGGAATTATGTGTGGTATTTATGGTACACAATATTCGGACGGATTGCGACCGTCCAGTGCTGTGATAAGCTATAATATCCGTAAGTTTGGGATCCTTCGAATATTGGGCTAGCAACCCGTATCGAAGTGATCATAGGCTTACACATAAGAGATGCCAAGTCCATTACGGTACGAAACACCGTGACCTTCATATAGTTAGGGCCGGTGGACTGAGATGAGAGTTAGGTGCAGGCGCAGGGCCTGCGACCCTTATGCATATATTAAGTTTACGGTTGGTCGGTTTCGGGATTCATATGTTTGCTTATGTTAAGTTCTAACTACTGCATGCTAAGGAAAATGGGACGGGATGCGCACGATCACTATGTTTATGTTCCCATTATGCCTAACTGTATCTGCTGCAGGAACACGGGATGTGGTGACACATTATGATAAAGTTGCTATGCGTAAACATTGCTATGAAACTGATCCTAAGGCTAAATAGAAAGATCACAAATTAAGATGCATGTTTCACTAAAGATATTTAGTGTTTTGTTTGGGTACGAGCGGGTCTTGATCAGTGCAAAGCAAGGACGAAAGCACTAATCCCCCACTAGTTTATGTGCAGGTTCAGTTATGTTCGGCTCGGGGCAGAGCTTAGCTTGGACGTGCCGAGGCATGGAGTCCTTGGCGTTCAAGAGGAGCTACCGCATATGCGTTCGGACTTACGACATGGAGATGTTCGGCCGAAGACTACTTGGTGGCTATAAAGAGGCATAATGTATGGAACAATGTAATCCTTTGTGAGCTAAGAGAGATCATGAGCGTTGTAGCCAATTGGCATATGTGTTAGGCTATTCAGAGCCTTTGTAACCTTCAGTTCATTATGAATAAAAGAGATTCTTGCTGTATACTATGTTTTCCTTCCGCTGCTTATGTTATCAAATTGAGATAGTTCTATGTGAACCTGTTATCTTGCCTTGCATGAGCGCAACTCCAGGCTCGTGCGGCATCACGCCCAGCGAGGACGATGATTCGGGTAAAATCTATCGAGGACGAGCGATTTCCCGGATCGGGGCGTGACAAGTTGGTATCAAAGCGGTTCCATCCTTTAGACCGTACATGAATCTCTTTGACCCTTAGTTGCTTCGTTATCGAATTCAGTTGACTCTAATTTGTTTTCCGCAACCGCATGGCTTATGGATCTGCTCGACGCTACATTGGATGTTCCATAAAATAAGTCTATACTAAGTGAGTACGTCTGCCACAAGTATGTCGTGACTATCACGCTATCTCCGGGTGCCATCGGAGAGTGTTGGTTGCACAAAGTGCAACGGGTTATGAGATTATGGTTTCCCGAAGTGCAAGAAAGTTGTGAATGCTGGTCGCACGAAGTGCAACGAATATGGTGATGTTGGTTGCATGAAATGCAATGATAAATATGTTGTTGGTCGCACGAAGTACGAGGAGATATGTGTTGTTGGTTGCGCGAAGTGCAACGGATCGATATGTGAGGCGATGCGTGTTATGTTGCTATGCAAACGGTTATGTGTTATCGGTTGCACGGAGTGCAGCAAGTCGTAAATCGTTCGTTGCATCGGTGCAGCGAGTCGATATGGTATGATGTATGTGGTATGGCTATGCGGATGGATAGCGATATGTTGGACGAGACTGAGTAAAGACCTTAAGTGTCAAGAGTGAATTGTTGCACGAGTTGTAATGAGCGAGATTAGAAGATCGTGGATGCGATAATAACGAGTCGAGATGGTCGCTAAGTCGAGTTTGAGTAGGCGAATGTTTATGTTGGCCGTACGTCGTGTTGAGCTTTGAATAAGCGAATGTTGCGGGTGTGATCGATATGATCGCCAAGATACGGTTAGAATGAATGCGTGCCAAACTTGAGCGAACGCTAGAGCTGGGATCGGAAGGATCGCCATACGGGATAGTTGATTGAGGAATAGACGTCGGACCAATACGGAGTGTAAAGTCAAGTAATGACTTGATTTCGAGTGGTATATACAATACCAATTATGCGATCAGTATAGCGAAGTATTGTATCGATAAAGATAGGCTTGATCCTGAGTGGTATATGGGATACCACTTAGAGATATCTATGTTAAGCTGGTTGGTGACTTGCGATAGACTTCGTCGAGACGATTATGTTGTTACGATAGGTTTGTCCGCAACGGACAGAGTAATACCGAGACTTGAGTGGGAATGACATGATAGAAGTCGATGCAAGTATGCTTCGATGAATTAAGTTGAATGATTATATGAGAAGTTGCATCTATGGATGATACGTTGGGCGAGGATTCGTTAAGCGTAAGTCGAACGATAGGTTGAGCATAGCGACGGAATGTTACGTTGAGGAAATAGTCGACTCGGTCGAATGTACGCGAGTTAGTACGAAGACTTGTTCGAAAACGTGTTGAGTAGGTACGAAGAAATCGTACGAAAGAATTTGAGTTAGCGCGAGAAGTCGGTAGCACGATATTGGAAGTACGAGTTAGGGATATGAGAATGAACATGTGAATTGGAAATTGTGTTGCGATTTTGGTAGTGAGTTATAACGGAATGAATCTTGATAAGTGCGAGACTTGATTCGTATTCGAGTTCGGATAATGGCAAAAATTGCAACGGGTTTAAGCTTATGAGAAAGGAAGATGTTCAAGTTATGCATATCGACGATGGTATTGAGGCGTATCAAAGACGATATGCAATAACTCGGGGATACTCTGATCGAATGAATGAAAATTATGTTGCGCATTGTTGTTGAATGAATGAGATGCAAGTTAAGTAAATGACAGTCTGAATGACAATGATAGGAATGCTTCGGAGGAAAATGAGAGTGGATGGATGTTACTTGGAGGAAAACGAAAGGGTCTGGATTGCTTCGTGGATCACCACTATGTTGACATTCTTGTCTTGAGCGAGCGCAACACCAGCCTCGCGCATGCGTCACGTCAAATTAGGACGATCATTCCGCGTGAGCGCTGGTATGGTGATTCATCCGGCGGGAATGATCGAACTTGCGAGACGTGGCAAATTCGATATGGACTTGTGGTTTGATGCGAAGGTGGAATTGAGGATTGTACGATAAGCCTAGAGTATGTCGAGTATTAACGTGAGTAGATGGACTCGTACTGAGGCGAACAAATATTGCTCGGTTGCGATATTGTTGACGGTAATGCATGAGTGATCCGAATAGTAACGGCATGCAAGCGCATGAGTCCTTCGAGTAGTTATCGGCACATCAGTTACGCGGGGTATGGATAAATTTTGGATTTGGTAAAGCATGTCGGACTGGGTAAAGTCCCATAGGAAGTGTCGGGAATTGATTTGGCTCCGCAATAGGATATATAGCATGGTTCGTTGTAACTGTCCCTCGTTGATGATCTTCAATTATCGAGCATAGTTTCGGGGCAGATGACCCTAGAAGACTTGACCGCCAAATCAAGTGAATGTTGAAGTCCCATAGGATGACCCTAAAGAAGTCGAACAAGAAATTTGGTCAAGGATAAGGGATGATGTAGTGCATGTTGAGGATAAGTCTAAGCGAGTGAGAAACCTGACAACACTGACAACACAGGGAATGAGAGAAATCTCTTCGAATCCCTCGAATTGTGTCGCTCGAGGAGATTGGACTGACAGCTGTCTTGCATATCTTATGAGTTATGCCTAGGCGCAATCTAAACAATTTTCTCAGTTGCGCCTAGGCGCAATCTGAATGATTTCTTCTTAAAAGCTGCCACATGTCTAGGCGCAGTCTAATCAGACGCAATTCAACTTGTTGACTGAAGCTCGCGCAACCTGATAAAGTTAAGACAATTTTTATTTCCAAAGCTGGATGACGTGGTGCACATGCAACTAATCTCTCAAGACGTGTCCACTATCCTGTACACAACCACGTGCATCTCAATCACATGATGCCATGCGTCTAAATACAGTTAGTACACGACTGGTAACTGAATGAAAGTTGGCACAACAAGAGATTGGCGCAACCCAATGTGGCGCAACCCAGCCTCGCGCACATCAGAATAACTGCTAAAATAGTTATTTCTATAACTCTATAAATAGAGTTTCCAATCATTGTTAAAGGATCACGCACAAAGATTAAGAACTCTTGCAAAATTGTTGTTGCATTCTCCAGAGGCTCTAGTCTTCAAGTTCACATAGTCCAAGAGATAAAGTGATCGTCTTCTGATCAGATTCCTACAGTTGTACTTCCCCAGAATTTAAATTGTACTCTTGTACTCTTTTTCAAAAGTTTGTAATAGAACAACACTTTTTGTTTTTGCAAACATATGTATATAAGTATTCAGTTATTTCGTAAAACCCTAGATTTAATTCCAGCCGCCTTTTTGAGAGAGAGTTCTAGTAGAGATCTTGACTTCGTGGAGCGATTGCCGTCGATCTAGACGTCTGTTTCATGTACCATTTTTTTTGTTAGAAGCTTATTGAGGTTAGGTTTCCGAATATCTACTTTATTTTCTGTAATTTTGTGTTTAAATTTTTGGATAATTAATTGAGTGTCGGTTGTCCAAAAATTGACGTGTCGTGCACTTTTTGAGATTCCAAGGGATCCCGAACTGCGATTCGAGATCCGTTTGAACTTTTGGAAAGCTGACACCGATCTCTAAAACATATAATTTTTCTAGAAATTTAGAGTTTCATCTAGTATTTTATTTTATTCGTAGAATTCAGTTTTGGTCAACGATTCATCGATTTGGTCACGGTTAGCCATAATGGCGATAACTTTTGACCAAATCGTGATTTTGCGGCACGGTCGATTCCAGTGCACTCATGCCACTAAAATCTACCATATTGCACTTAAACTTTTGAAGTCGTAATGTTTGACTAGTTAGTCAATCATACGTTTCATTTTGCGTGTCACGGGTCCCAAATTTGGAATCGTGACTTTCCTTGACCAAATATTTGTGTTTAAATTTTATTTCAGAATTAAATAGATTAAAATAGGATTTTAGATGATTTATTCCAAAATTAAAATATGATTAGTTAGGTTTAACCTATTAGCCACTTTCTAGAATTTTTAGAGTGGGAATCGTTGATCTAACTTATGGTTTTTTTTGTGATGGGGTAGATCGGACTACGACGTCTTGAGTTGTGATTTCATCATCTATCGGAGAAGGCAAGTATCACTCTGACCTATGTTTCCCTTATTTTATACTGCATGTATCTTCTTGTCGTCTTTTCACTATTACTCCCTTATGGTTCATGATTGTCATTGTTCATGATTACTATTGTGCACGAGAGTTAGAATCGGTTAGATATACATACATGTTCATGTCTTACTCATTGTTTCCCAGTGTTTACAGTTTATCGTATTGCTAATGTTTATCGTAGTGGACATGTATTGTGAGTGAGTCGGATGGGGGAATACAATAAGTAAGCATGTGGTCAACGAATTGACTACAGACCCCCTATACATTGATTGCATAATATCAGTCATGCACCACACGTATGACTGACGGATCTCCCAAGCCGTTTACATGCTGAAAGTTGGTATTCTAAAAAAAATAGTACACGTGACTTAATCATTATTGCTCTATTATCTATTGTTCTTCTTTCGTCAAGTCTACCTTCTTATTGTCATCATGTATTAGTGGTATGTCAAAGTCTACCTTCATATTGTTATCATGTCCCAGAGGTACTTCCTTATCATTCAATGTCATGCCTATACTTATCTTAGTTACTTTCTTTTTATCATTTCTTCATGCTTGTATACTATATTGTGTAATATAGTGTTATGGTGATCTTGCTCCAATCCTAACTGGATAACTATTTTTCAGCTTTAGACAACGAAATTTACCCCGAGGTCTACGGTAAGTATGTTGGCGACCCTGACATCACTGGCGTACCCGATTCCAGCACTGATGCGAATTAGCATATTTTCTTCCTTATGGATTCGCATTAGTTAATAGTTATAGTTATAGAGTTTAGTTTGTTTTATATTTTTGCTATTCGGGTTTGTTCCCGAGACTTTTCTGAGTTGTAGTAGATTATTTGATCATTATAATATTGAGACTATTGGATATGATATTTTTGGTTAATATTGATGGCTTAGTTGTGGATGATATATATGCGTGTTGTGCTTGTTGTGGACCATTGTTATCATAGACAGCGTACTACCGCCGATGCTGCGACGTAGGCTGGACTTGGCCACGTACTCGTATCCCGAAAAGCGGGAGCGGGTCGTGACATGTATAACTTCACTTTACCATCAATATCATATATGTAAACAACTTTATTTCAATTACATATAATTCTTCTTCAATGAGTTTTTCATATTTTTTGTTTCAATGCTTAAATCATTCGATCTTTGAAGGACAAAATTTTGCCGTAAAACGAACTATCAACATTACCATCTTGTGAGTCCCAAATAATTTTTTATGCATCCAGTTCTCTATATTATAGAGCCTGGACTCATGATCATGAATATTTGATTATTTAAATAATTTTTTACTATTTAGTTCAAAATATTAAAGTTATTTTATTCATGGTTAAACAAGTTCTAATAATGTTGATTTATCAATGTTGGTATTAGTTTGATCATGAATTGACTTCTAAATGGGCTTTTATGCAAATCTAATTATACAAAATATATTTCCAGAATTATAGAGAATTATTTCAGAAATAATACTAAATGTTTTATGTAATTTTGTTAGCCCTAGTAGGAGTATTATGACTAGTTATGACTAGTATATAGTTAGATCATTCTCTCTCTCTCTCTCTCGCTCTCTCTCTCTCTCTCTCTCTCTCTCTCTATATATATATATATATATATATTAATAATGTTAGTGTGGTTATTAATGTTAGTTATATATATTTATAGGGGTTCGTGAGATCGTGACTGCAGAGGGTGACGTCGGATCGATACTTTATTCCTTTACTACAAATCCAGACAAGATACCGTGCCACTGTGATCTTATTTTATTTTCTGCTATACATGGACGTATTGTTGTGTGTTAGGATTATATGTGTTAGGAAAGCGTCCAATTGTGACTTGGGTGCCATCGATGATGCCATCGATGACATATAGTGGATGTGTGTGTATCCTAGCGTGCTAGTAGACTTCCTCATGTTGAAGTTGTTCTTCAATGACTTCTATGACTGGTCACGTATCATTACACGATACTGTGAGTGAGATACATTGTGTTAGAATGAGCTTACGCATTCAGCTAGCTACCGGTGCGAGCGATTCGTGTGTCGGTTCATGTAGAGTTAATGTGAGTCTAGTTAATGACTTGCGTTGAGATATGTATGGTTCGAGTCATGTATATGACTAGTGCAAGACATGGACGAAGAAAACTATTAGTAGGCATATGAGATAGCCACCTTCGGTCTCATAGTTTTCCGGTTATGAGTGTATTTCTAGAGGATATATCCGGCAGCAATTGCTGACCGCGCGTCAGAACATGGTCGGAAGGTATGCTAGTATATACATATGCTTCTAGCGGATGTTATGCTTTATTCCTTAACCTACTCATACGTACCAAAGTAGGCTTCAAGTACATACACTTAGATGGATAGTCTACCTTATCAGTTATATTCATGTTCATGTATATTACTTTTACTGTTTATATTGTGGCTAATTGTTGAATCTTGTTACGTCTCTCTGAGGACCTGGTGATCTCTCCAGGTGTTAGTTGAACTTCCGATATGAAGTTATCATGATGTGTTCTGCATGATTCAGGTCTGTTGGTAGTATTTATTATTATCACTTTTGTGTCTTTTGTACTATTTATTTCTGTCTTTGCTGCCATAGCCTAGTTTTACTGGACCTCTATTATTCTTCGGATCCATTCCAAACATTATATGCTAATAGACTGCAGACCATGACAAATATCGTTTGTTCCTGATTTTGTTTATTATTGTGGATTGAGACATAGTTGATACATGGATTAGTTAGCATATGTTGGTTTACTTTACAATGTACTACGATTAGGATAAGTCCATTAAATTGGGATACTTATTCTAGTCGTTGTCATGCCCCAATCCCAAAATATACGGGACCGAGCCACGTGGCTTTGGTCAGCTACATATTCAACCAGACTCTAGTCCGACGAGAATACGTATATATTGTTTGAAATGGTGTAACTATCACTACATTAACTCTATATCTCAATCCAAGTAACAGAAACATAAAAAGAAAAATATAAATACTATTCTGAAGCCCAATACTCATACTTGCCCGAGTAGACTCGAAAATAATAATATGAATCTATAAACTCTAGGCTACTAAGCAGATATAAATAACAGTAAATGATACATATAACTCTAAAAGATTTAATACCTTTAATGAAATGAATACCATCAACAATCTAGCAAGACGCTCATCAAAACCTACTCAGCCAACCTGGAAGGAAACCAGGTCATCAGAGGGTCGCAACAAGGTTCATAATATACAGGCCAAGTGTACGATAGTAATGAATGAATAAATAAAGTATAGTAAGACTGATAAAGTGGATGAATCTAACATAACCAACTAATATGAAAATGTAATTTGAGAACATCACTCGAACATGCGGGCTATCACAGCGTACCCCGGAGACCTGATAGGCACTCCAACAAACTATGAAATACCCCACAGTTCCGGTAAGGAAGCTGTGGCGAACTATGAAAATCCTGAGGCTCTGGTAGTGAGGCAACGATTTTATTTCTTAGCATGCATAATAAAATGTGTATGAACACAACACCAATTCTAAGGCCCTCCTATGTACTGTCATTTTTTTCACATCCATTTCCTTAACATTTCCAAATAGTCCATGCACAACCGCATCAACCCATGTAGCCCTTCTCTTGTACGTATGCTCCTTTTTACATATCTACAACACAATACCTTGGTATCCTTATGCTGGTCCTTCTCAAAATAAAATATATACACAAGACCTTCCATTATCTAGCATCCAACTTCAAGGCACAAGCAAGGGTTCCCAACCAATAAACTTATGAACATCTTGCTAAACCAACCTAGCTGTCACATAACCTATTTGCCAATACTGACATTTGTTAAGCACAATATTGAATTCGTAAACTTGTTCTTACTGTAACGCCCCAGTCCCAAAATACGTATAGGACAGAATACGGTACATGCCAGCAACACTTCACCAATGGGCCAAATCTCAAAGTAAGTCCATTAGCGAAATGTTTAAGCTGTAAATCATGATAACAACCCAGCAATACAATACAAGTCACAAGTCACAACTAATCTCATCCACACAGAAAATAAGACACGATATATCAAGTCCAATAAAATAATACTAAAGAGAAAGATCTGCCCAAATGAAATAGAAATAATAACTGTGCGGGTGAGACATCCCGAAACCACAGTATAAAGAAATAAATAATCAACTACATGTCCACTGAAAAAGGAAGAAAATAAAGTATTAAGTCTAAAAGATACATGTCTCAAGAGAAGTCTCCAGCCACTATCTCGTCCTCCTGCGAAGGTACGTCACCTGCCTCGACTCCAGAACCGTATACCTCCGGGTAGTCCTCCTCTCTAACTAAACCTGGAGAGATAACCAGGTCCTCAGGGGACTAGCAAGATACATAATATACATGCCTACTGTACAATAATAACATGCAAGAAAAAAATAGGAAATGGTACAAGGAAACAATTTGAGACTAAGGAATAAGTGTAAGGGTCATGCCGTCAAGGATAGTGCTATCAAGCATGACTATAAGTAAGTCGGGATAACCGCAGCCCGATGGGAGCTCACAGTCCTATAGTCAGTAGCCGATAGGGAATCCCTAACTATAGTAAGGCTCATTCGCACTCGATGGGAGCTCACGAACGAGGTGGTCATGTATAGTCAACGTCTAACAACAGGTCAGGGTCAAATTAAACGATCACGATCAGGTCAAGTCAATCAAGTACCGGTAGTCGAATCAACTCATGGTCAAGTCCAAGTCAAACAGGTCAGGAGATCATGGCATAGGTAAAATAATACTATCACTAGACATGAACATGATAAGAAAAATAGAGCAAGTAACACGAGAAAAAGAGTAATAATCTACGTGCACGTAAAACGAAAAAATAGCAGTGATAATGAAAAAGTAACATGAACACGAGAAAAATATGAGCAAGAAAAATAGAAAAGTAACAGAAATATATGTAAATACTGTAAAGTTTGGCAAGGTGTACTTGCCTGGTGGTAGCAAAAAATTCATGCAAACAACTCGTCGATCAAAGAGTTTTGAAACCTGAACTCCCGCAAAAGCCTTCGGATGCTGAAACAAACATACCAACATTTCCAAAATAAGAAAAATAGCTAGAATAGGCTACCCATAAGTCCAATTCTGGACACAGAGGCAAAATAGTAATTTTGGATCAAAATGCTATCTGCCGTTGGACCCGCTTTGCACCAAAAAGCGTGCCAACATCTATGGTCTCTAAAGTCATCAAATTACAAGTCTATGGGTCAGTTTTGCTGAGACGAACCCAACTGTATGTTCAAAATTGGATTTCGACGGGCCGTGCATAATTTCACTCGTTGAGTCGGGTCGCAGGCCCGCCAAAGTTGCTTTCCAGTCGACCTTCTCATAATCGAACCAAACTTGGCATACATGACCAGAAAAAATAACACGGTCCTGTTGGCAAAAGTTTCGTCTCAAGTTGACGAACGTACACAAAGTAATTGACTAATTTGTAAATAGGCTGATACGGTAATTTTTTACGGATACGGGTCAAATTCGTCGCGTACACGCAACCAATTCAAGTTCCGTCAAAGCCCACACGTCTGCGAAGTCGATACGCACCTTTTGATGCTTTCGGTTCATGACCACGTTACCCGGTTTGTCAGGACGGACCCTGTATCGGGAAGTTTTTTGAATTTTTCTAAACTATTTTAGTAGGTTATTCATCGACCTTTGATGACTGATTTCTATGTGCATAGTTTATAAGATTCGAAACTAAAAGCTAGGTTCTAAAGATCTATATGTTGTCTAAAATACCCTTCAATTAGTTTTCCTAATCTATTCATAGATCGACAATGAATCGCATTCCAAAGCACATCCCTGGCAGTTAAAACTGTCATGTAATAGTGCAGTTTTTTGCCAATTTTGGCGTCAAGTTTCTGGACAGGTTGTTGCCCTATACCCAAATACACTTGTTGGGATCTCGATAGGGTTATATCGGCTACGCGTAAGAAATTCTAGATGCTAAAACGACGAAACAACTACGGAAGAAAATCGAAGAGGAAGATAAGTACCTCGGTTGAGTTTAGAACAGAGTACTCTGTTTGCCGCTGATGTTGCTCTCTTTTCGGCGACTGTTGCATCTCAGGCGGTCGGCGATGGTTCGGGTAGGGGCGCGCACTTGTAGGGGAAGGTCGCAGGTCCATGGCGAGGTCTCCCAGCCAGATTTTGGGATAGTTTCCTAGGTTTTTCGAAGAAGTTCGTAATATATATGCGGGTTTCCTTCGAGGTTTTTATTCAAATTTCGTGGGGATTTGGAGATGGATTTGGACTTGGATTTAGCCTAATCTAGTATAGAATCATAACAAGATTTGGTAGGAAAATATTTGAATTTATTTGATTAAAATTCGTGAAAGTTTGAATCTTTTCAATCTCTTAAAATGCTCGGCCTCAAGTTCCTGTTGGGCTTGGGGAAGAGGAGCGTGAACAGTGCAAAGCATTGTTCACAAATAATTTTTTTCCTTATCTCTTTAAACACACACACACACACATATACATATATAGATATATATATATATATATATATAGATATATATATATATA